>PVIH01002450.1:0-143492 GCA_004025045.1 Sigmodon hispidus
AATATAGTTCTTTTTAGTTTAAAAAATATATTAAATATAAAACTTTAAACTCACAATAATAAAATAAATAATAAAATATTCTCTTTAATTTTAAAATACAAATAAACTAAATATTATAACTATAATTCTTACTTAAAAACTATTCTATTATATATAATTTTACTATATAAAAACTAAAACCTTCCTTTTTAATTAAACAAAAAAAATATAATAAAATATTCTCTATACAATATAAATAAAAACTATTTAAACCCATACAAAACACCATAAAAATAAATAAAAAATCAAAAACAACCAAATAAAAAAAATTTACTAGTCGCCATCTGTCCCCCCCAAAAAAAAAAAAACATGTAAAAATTCAGGTGAGCCACGGGCATTTATTTATTTGTTTTGAAAATCAAAATCAAACTTTATATAAAAAATAAAAACATCCAGGATAGCTAAAAAAAATACAGTAATAAAATATTTCTTTTCTCTAAAATACATGAAACATACAAAATAAAATCTAATGCTCCCCAAGTCTAACAATCTTAATATCTATAATTTTGATACTCCTATTTTTTTACATTCCTGTTATGATAATAAAATGCCAAGACCAAAAGCAACTTATGGAAGAAAATCTTTGTTTGGGCTTGTGGTTTCAGAGGAATAACTTCATTATGGAAGGGAGGCATAAGAGCTTTTGTCAGATGAGCAGTAGGATGGGAAGTTGGGAGATCTTATCTTCAACCACAAGAAAAGCAGAGAGGGACCTGGAAGTTGGCCAAGGCTATCAACTCTAGAAGACATCCTCCAGGGATGATGTACTCCTTTTAATAAGGCTGCAATCTCTTACAACCACCCCAAACTGTGTCAACAGTTGGGAGCCAAGTACTCAAATATTTGTGCCTAAAGGGGAACATATGTTGTTTAGACCACCATAATATTTTTCCTCTTAGATTATAATACTAAAATAAGTATTTTATAGCTGTTAAGTTTTGTAATTATAAAAGAAAGCTTTTCAAGTTCAGTTAACTGTCTTTTTTTCATCCTAACACATGAAACAATTCCATGTAAATCATACCGTCTGTATAAGGTGGGCAGAAAGAAACACATATCTAATAAGTATTGTCATTGAATGAATCATACAATTTAATATCATCAGAAAATATTTCAATCACAATGGTGACTACTTTCATGTCTTCTTCCTAATACCTGTGTTCTATATGTGTCTGTGTATTTAATATTAAAATTATGCTCTGCTCACAAGCTCCATAATAACGTAGTTGTTTATAGGTGGTAAAGGACAAGGAGAAAGGGAGGGGGAACCTCTCCTTAAGCCATGTTGTCACATGACCTAGGAATAGTGGTTCCCACTTTCCCACCCTCACACTTTGGGGCTACCTCAACCGTTCCTGTGTCCACAAGGTTAGCTGTACTGTGCTGGCCAGGCAAGGTGCAGACCTGCTCTCTCAAGTGTCCGCAACACGTATCGAAGGAAAGTGGGGAGGGCATGTTTTCCTTATCCACACCATCACAATGCAGATGAGCAGGGCAGTAGCAGCTATTCCACTCTCCCACACCCTCAGGGCCAACTTGCCCATGGCCCTATGAACAGGGTCAGCTTTATTGTTCTGCCTAGGTGAGATATAGGACCCTGTCTCCTGAGTTCTTCAGACTGTGAAGGTCAGCAACAGTTTTCCCTAGTGTTGTAGCCAGTGAAGGGTGGGACCAGTTCTATGTGGCCCTATCCTTTCCCCCTTTAATAGTATCAGGAGCCATAGATATCAACACAGATCACAGGTGCAACAGGGCCTTAACCCAGACATAGGCCTAAGCGTTGACATGAACCTGGGTGGCACCCACCTTAGCAAGTTCCTCATCTCTTTCACCTTTTTAGATATCTGTCTGTCTACAGGATATTAACCATTCTGCCTCTCTCTCTCCCTCTCTTTCTCTGCCTGTCTGTCTGTCTCTATCTCTCTCTCTTTTTTCCATCTCTCGTTCCTAATAACATGTCACACATTGGTTCACCATAATAGTGGCTGACTGCCCAGGAATGCAAGGAGCCTGGGGGGCTCGAGTTTTTGCCAGTCCACCCTGGGCATGCGTGTTGGTCTCCTCATCCTGCTCAGTCTGCAATATAAAATTTTAATGATTTTATTTTGTTCAAAGAATATACTTTTTTTTTCTTCCTTTTAACATAGGACCTTGCTGTACCCTTCCTGAACTTGAATACATCTTTCTTCCCAGGCTCATTCAAACTTCTTTTTATTCCTTTGACAGATGCTGAGGTTTTAGTCACATTCCACTGCATCTGGCTCTAAAGTTTTACTTTTTAATGTTCTTTTTTTTTTTTCTCATGAGCTAGTGATTGAAGCACAGCCTTGGGCATGTGAGGCAACAGCTGTACCACTTGGCTACATCCATAGGACATTTTGAAACTCTGGAAGGAACAAAATTCTTTTCTCTTAAGTCATTCATTCACAAAAAAGGAAAATGCTGACTAGAACAATTAGTATAATTAGTATAATTATTAAATGAGACCAAACAAGCATTTTAACATTGGCACTTAATTTTAAATATAAAAATTACTGTTATAAAGCTTTGAACCACTGAATGATGGATTATAATTTATTTGAATGAGTACACATTCAACTTATTTTATTCATTTTTGTTTTATAATATTCCTAAGTCATTCAGCTCAAAGTAAGTTTGTAATTACAAATCTCTATTAGCAGAAAAGAAACCATAAAGCATGATGGCACTTTCTCCAAAGGTCTCTTATCTTTAACATATACCTTCACTATTACTAAATACATAACAATCTTCTATTCACCCACAATATCTTCTATTAAGGCATTTTTGTTCTCACATTGAAAACAAGAGGAAATTACAGAAAAATGACGTAACAGTATATGGATAACACAAGACATTAGAAATCACATATATTAAAATATCCACACTTTAAAGAGAGATCATAAAGACAGCAGGCATAGCCCAGAGGAGATTAATTAGAAAGTTTGAAGAGAATAGTTCAACATTTCTTATGCAGGTCAATGAAAATGTGATTGAGTGAGGAATATAAAGTGAGTATAAGCTACATAATAATACGTAATTTTATGTATTATGTATACATAATTTGTTTGTCTTATGTGCAAGAGCTGGAAATCCCAGGGGAACCAAATGAAATTGAAATAACAGCATAAATTTGAAATAAACTCTCATGAAACACATTTTTTTTCTTTTCATTAATTTATTCTTTTTCTTTTTTTTAACTAAAAGAACTAGGAATCATGTTTGGAAAGCCTTTGCTTTTAGCTAAATTGTATTCACTGAAATTCATATTTTGAGGTCCAAGCACTTGACTTAAGAGCACACACGCCTATATAATGTTTGTGAAGGGGTGAGTATGTTAAAATAAGACACTTACTGAAAGCTCTCATCCAAGTCACTAGCATCCTTGGGAAATGAGACTCACATGTGTCAAAAGGGCAGAACACTTGACACTGACAAGAGGAACCCAGTGCTCCCAGAGGAAGTCAAATTTATCCAGTCCTGACCTTAGACTCCTAAGCCTCTGGAAGGGCTTGAGTTAATTTCTGTTGTTTGTGTCACTGTCGGGAATAAAACTAATACTGAAGGTACAATCAAAGCTTTTTTAGACACTCAAGGAAGAAAATGATTATTATGTTGCTAATAGAAATTCTGCCTTAAAATCCATTTCTGTCCTTAAATTGGACCTCTTAAAAGGGTACTGCTCACTAGCTGACCTCGATTCAAGGTTCAAATTGGACATAAAATTTAACTCTGCACCAGCACAGTATTTGTTGTTAAAACATTTATATAAAAGATAAAACAATTATGGAAAATGATGATTATTAGACTTTTTTCTATTTCCAACCATTATTGTATATTGAATATGTTTTTATTATATTTACATTTACATGTATTACCCAAATTTGTTTTATTTCTTAGACGTAACTGGATTTATCAAGTGAATCTCTTGCAGAAAGTGACTTTATCCCAGGGTCAGCAACATGTCATAGAAGAAGTCTGATTTAGGGGGCTGGAGAGATGGCTCAGAGGTTAAGAGTACTGACTCTTCATCCAGAGGTCCTGAGTTTGGTTCCCAGCAACCACATGGTGGCTCACAACCATTTATAATGACTTCTGGTACCCCTCTTCTGCATACTGTATACATAATAAGTAAATAAATATTTTTTTAAAAAGAAGCCTCCTTTATTTCCCTATACTGACAGTCACACACCAAATAAATGTTCATTTATAGCCCAATCTTTACTAGAGGAAATCAGAAACCCATTTTCAGATACAACACCATGAAGCTAAGAAATTACCAGGACGATCAGTTAGAAAAGACTGAAAGATGCTTGTGCATTGGCCTTGTTTAAGTAGCATGTATACAGTCAGGAAATAACTTTATATTAGACCATTTTATACTGTTATAGCAGAGCTGATAGACTGAGAGACATCCTCGGATGAGTGCCTGCTTGCAGCATAATTCCATGGTGAGGGAGAATAAGAGAAGAAAGAGAACAGACCACGTGCTTCTTCATAAGGAAACTGCTTCCAGAATAAATTCTCTCCCATAGAAGCAGCATTAATCTCTTGATGGCAGGAGAGCCAAGGCATCACCCAAGTTGCATTGTCTAGCTTCTAATTCTCTAGATCAAGGAGAAGACAGAAGTTGTCCATGAGTCTCCTTACTCCATAGGAGAAAGTAAATTTTACTGGTATATAGCCAAGAGAAGTAAGAGACTCCATTCTACAAAAGCATGAAAAATGGAGATATTTCTTCCCAAAGGAGTTTATATTTTACTGTGAGCATCCTATTTTCTACATTCTAATCCTGGTAACCCTGAGAACTGAATGACCAGTGGTCTATAGAAAATAAAACGTCATCAATTACAACAATAGCAACACAATGGTTTTAAATGTGTAAAATGATTTCTAGAGGCCAAATAGTTTGATCTTTTGTTTTTTAATAAATCAGCTAGCATGTACAATTCCCATTTACTCTTAACATTCTTCAGTCCTGTCTTTTAAGAGTATCCAATGACTGTTCTCTAATAATCTTGTGTTTTTTAGGGAATAACGTAGACAGCCAGTAGTTATGTAGCTGAACTTTTCTCTGGCTTGTTCTAAGGATAACTTCCATCTTACCATCATTCCTAAATGGAGCTAATCATATACTCAATGCCACAACTTACAAAGCTAAACCCAATGTACTATGTTTTTAACATATTAACTATAGTCTGGAGGTGATGGCATGCTTTTAATTTCAGCACTTGGGAGGAAGAGACTGGATCTCTATGAGATCCAGGCCAGTCTCTTCTACAGAACAAATACCAGGACAGGCTCCAAAGTTCCACAGAAAATCCAATATATTTTCTTCACACATCTTTCTCCTCAAGATATGAATGCAAGCTTTGGAAGCAAGCACAGAAATCCATCACAATTTTTCTTTTTCAATGAGTGAGAGGGGGAGGGAGGGAGGGAGGGAAGGAGGAAGAGGATAGAAGGAGGTAAAGGAGGAAGAGGAGGAGAAGTAACTGGAAGCATGACACTTTCCTCTATCCAGCTGCAAAAGTCTGAATTCTACATGATTAGCCACAAACTACTATGAGAATCTCTTATTACAAAAAGCCAGTTTTATAAAACTGGACAGTGAAAATATCCTATATTATGCATAGAAAGTAATCCAGGAATATGTTTATATAGAAAATACATGCTCATATAGAAGAAGAAGAAGAAGAAGAAGAAGAAGAAGAAGAAGAAGAAGAAGAAGAAGAAGAAGAAAGTTTCTAGAAGACCTCATTTTTGTTCAGTAGAGAATTTTAGATAATTTACATAAATATTTTCACAAAAATCAGGACAGCAAACTGAGGATTTAGAGAGGTAAAAAAGTGATATCTTATAAATTATAGGTATTAATGTGACCTTACTGAACAATAGTCTGCTTACAGATATGCCCGGACAGAATGACTTGTAATCTGAGAAGATATATTTTCATAAGAAAAGTTGGAGCTATGCACATATACTATTGGACAAAAATAATACGAAGAAGGTAGAGATCAATAAGACACATCTACAAACTAAAGAATGTTAATGATTATTGACAACCAGCAGCAACTAGAAAGAAGAGCAAGTATTTTCTCCAGTGTCTTCAGAAGAATCTTATGGCTGCATATTCCTTAAATTCACTGTTTTTCCCCTGGAGTAGGAAGCAACAATTTTTCGTTGCCTTAAAAAAAGCAGTTAGGGGTATTTTATAATGGAAGTTCTAAGAAACTAATGATGAGTCTTGCAGTCTTTCACCAGCTAACTTGAAACTTTAAAATTTGTTCAGTCCACTGACTTTCAAGTTTTATTTTAAGAGGCTAAAAGCAAAATTGTAACATCATCAAGCACTACTCAAAAAAGCAATACATAGAAAAGTAGCCCTGTAGGTTAGCCTCCATACCCTCTGGTGCCATCAGGAAAGTCTCAGCACTTCCAGTGCAGGGCTGTGGAAACTAATTCCTTCTAATGTGCTCATTTTATTGCTGTGGAAAATGAGTTGTACAGAGCTGTTTTTTTCTTTTCTCTTACATAAGTCCCTCAGATAAGTAATGGTAGAACACCCCCATTCCAGTAAATATTGTAGCTTTATTACTTTATTAATTTTCTTACTATAATGCAATTTAATTTACTGGCTTTAAAAATTGCATACATTAACTTCCTCATTGTAAAAATATATATTGTGTTTGGGGAAATTTTATTAAGCCAAAACATTAACATGAAAAGTAAAAGGTCCATAATTAACACTCAATAAAAGAATCCTAAACAAATAACCACTTAATTATCATATTAAACCCTGGGATCTCTATTTCTCAGGAAGAAAGCAAATCCCTTGCTTTAAAAAAAAAAAAAATAGAGCTAAGATGTCGTAAATGGTTCTCTCCTTAGACTTTCTGGTCTAACTCAGACGTTCAGATTCACAGTCCCACAGAATCACACAGACAATTGTATTATTTTTATGCTGATTGACCTAGGGCCCAGGCATATAACTTGCTAACCCCTTCGTCTGAACTCAACCCATCTTGTCCAGCCATGTGGCTTGGTACCTTTTCTCATGGCAGCATTTTTTCTGCATCTCCTGGTAGCTCTGGCAACTATGGCATCTGTGTCTGCTCTGAGATGTTCCTGAGTTTTCTTATCCTGCTAGCCCCACCCATACTACCTGTTTGCTTTTGTCCAATCAGCTTTTTAGTAAACCCATAGGTGGGACAAATATTCACATTACCAGCATAATCCCACTATACCAAGACATTAGGCCAGACATTACAGTATCTGGTTTTCTTTACTTCCATGAACAACACTGCTTTGTTCTTCTCAGTTCTTCTCAGTGTATAGTATACTCACATCTTGGCACTACCCATCTCTTTATTCTTCAGTCTCAGCAATCCATGCACCTTCACCTCTCAGAATCCTCCAAGCATGTACTTTCAACAAACCTGAAAGGAGATGGATTGCAATCCTTCTTATGAAGCCTTAGTGACTTTATCAATGGAAAAACAAAAAGATAATTTGTATAAATAAACTAAGCTGATAATTTTTTTATTTATGCCACTAATACAAATGCTTATAAATTAGGAAGACGGCATACATAGTTATAATTATTGTAGTTTCATTAGATGCTATACTTAAAAGTTTGTTCTATAAACCCATTTAAATTAATTTTTCTTATTTTGAAACACAGAGATTCCACAGGTTTATGTACTTTATTTCATTTGAAGGATTAAATAGAAACAAATTTCATACACTTGTTCAAAATGTGAACAGGTTATTAACATCAACAAATATCATGGGGAGTACTGTTAAATTTCCAAGTCTTTCAAAAGTGGGTAGATGGCTTTTTAGTTGCTTTTATGGATGCCAAAAATTTAAAGGTGCATCATTCATGTGTTTCTGATAAAAATTAAAATCATAAAATTTAAGACTGGTTTTGATAGCTCAGTTAAGAAAGCAAGTGATTTCTCCAGAATTCAGCATAAGAGTAATCAGCAAGTGAATTGGAATAACCTGCAGAGAGAGTGGAGAGGCGATTCCGGGCTTAGCTGAAGTAGATGTAACTGAGTGTTGACAAAGGAAATTCATCATAAAAATTCTTGATAGTGTTAAGGGATTTATTTGGACTGTTAGAACATTGTGATTACCCTGGAGGTAACACATACCAGAGGACTCCATACCCCGTTCAAAGCTTGGAAAAACAACTTCACTGAATGTTCACAGAAAATATTGAAAGCAAATATAAGAACATCTCCATTATAGTACAGACCCAAAGGACAGAAATAATAGCTTTAGAGGAAGAGAATCTGCCTTGAGGCTTTCTACTCAAATTTCCCTGTGGCTAGCATTATTTTAATCTTCTGCATAGATAAAATAAAATACATAGTTATTTTTAAAAGAACAGAGAAAATATATTGTATACAGAAAAAGGAAGGATGAAGAAAAACATCAATTAACAGGATGTCATATACTCCAAATTAAACTAAGAAAAAAGAGAAATGAGATGAAAACATCTTCCTAATTCAGGATAAAATTACAATAATTTTATAGGACTAATCTTTAATTAAACTACTAGAAAATGTCCTCAAATGGGGATGGATAAGTGGTTCAGCAGTTAAGAGTATGTACTACTCTTGAAGAAATCCAAGTTTTATTCCCTGAGAACTCATGTCTGGTAGCTAACAACATCTTATAATTTTAGTTCCAGGGAAGTCAATGTTTGTACCTTCTGGGGGCACCTATATTCATGTGTTCAGATACATAATTAAAAATTAAATGAAATGTTGTAATTTTCCTACTTATCTATAATCAATTTATAGTTTTAATGGCTGAAAACTACAAATACAACAGCATGGGAATAAGAAAATGTAGTGACCCTGTTTGTAGGCAAAACAAGGAGAGAAAACAAATACAAAAGCTCAATAAAACCTGCTCTGACCAACCAGTCAATGCATTGACACTTGATGTTTTTAAGGAATTGTATATTTTGGCAAACCGGTAATTACCACAGTGACATATATTTCACCCCAACCCAACTTCTAAATAAAATGATTCACAGTTTTTCACTAAATAAATAAAAAATAGTTATGAATATTTTCAGGTATAAAAATATATATTAATAAGATTGTCTTATACAAAATGAAGCTTTTACTGAAAATTATATGGCCTATAAAAAAATACTCTAAGCAACACACTCAAAACCAGATATAGCAATAAACTTGAAATAGTTGTAGCCAGTATGTTGATAGATAACATATGTATTTATAATAACAATTAAAGGAAGAAGTCACAAATTTGACAGAAAACAAGGAGGGTTATAAGAGATGTTTTGAAGGGAGGACAGTGAAGAGAGGAATTATTAAATTATACTATAATCTCAAAATAAATATTAAAATTTGAAAGGAACTTGTAAGAAAATTAGATATCTCTTGAATATAGGTGACTCCCATGTTCATGATCAAAAACATTGTTAGTGATTATGTTAAGTAGATGATTTAGATAGTTCTTTTGACGCTATAGATAACTAAGAAAGTACATTTATTAATAGTCACCCACATGATCATTACTACATCTTAGATACATCATATTTTCTACCAACTAAGTTAATAACTTTTCATTTTAATCTTACTCCTGTGATGACACTTTCATGAGTTCTCTGCACTAAGTCCTGAGATGATGTCTCTACATCTAGCATAAGTCATTTCTCTGACCTGCAGCTGAACTTTTGAAGACTCTTATTTTTGCCTGATGCTTTTAAATTGTTTATAATAACCAGAGAGGACTTTGTGTGAATAACCTGTCCTTCTTTTGAACACCTCATCTGGTGATCTTTATTGATGGTACTTCTTTAAATGAGCAATACGATCATCAATATTCATGCCAATATTGTGCTGCCTGTATCACACAAAAATAAAATACTCAGGTTTAAAGTAAATGCAGTGCAGTATACTTTTTATTAGAAGCAAACATGATGCACCTTTCTTTCTTGTTCCTAATTGTACAAAACAAATGAAATTAGAAACTAGCTTGGAGAATTATATTTTTGCATTACAACAAATATTTGCAAAGAAATTCATACTGAAAGGTCATGACATAAAGTGTAGTGTGCACAAGTCCATCTTTAATGGCCTTGTGATAAGTATGATACAAACATTTACAAGGGCCTAACAATTGACAAGGGTAAGTAGTAACATGTAATCAAACTTTTAGAAAGAAATAAAGTCAAATTAAGTTGTGTGTTAAAAAGCACATCAAATAACCTATAAAAGTAATCAGAAAAAACTATTGTTTGGGAGTGTTACATTTTTTTTGAGGAGTAAATACGTACTTTTAAAAGAGAACATATAAGTACTAACCATAAGAAAAATATTTATAAATTGAATTGAAAAAAATCAAATTCTACCTATCAAAATACACAATGAAACATTAGTCAGAATGTAGCAGACTGCAAATGTGTGTCTTTGAAAGATTCATAATCAGAATATGTAAAAATCTTTTACAATTTAGGAAGACAAAAACCACAGATAACAGAAGGAAAATGGGCAAAATGTTTACTTTTCAGCTTGAGGATCAAACTTAGATCCTCATGATTGCTAGGCTAGTTATATCAGTGAGCTAAGCCAGAATTTCCAAAGGGAGCATTTTAAGCTTTCGCCTTGGTGGCTTCTTGATCTTCCAAATAATATACTCTTATAAGACATTTTTCTTACTCCCTGACTCTACTCAGCCTTCTGATATCACCAACTACAGGCAGAAAAGATGAAAGAATGCCTTAGCAAACAGTAGTGTCAAGAAATGACATTAAATTTTCTTGTAAAGAGCTGCATGTCATGTGTAGGCAGTCTCCTCAAAATGAATTAGAGTAAGAATCATATTACAATACCACTATCTCCATGATCTCAATTTGTGTTACTGAATGCCCTCCATATGTTTTGGTTAACTTATGAAGTTATTTCACACACTCTTAACCACTTTATTTATTATGCCTATTTTTAATTTAAAGCTTCCAAATATCCTTGAAAGACTGAACTGGTGAGAGAATGAAGTAATAATTTCTAACAAATTGAGCTACTAAAAAGTCAAATACTAAAGTTATGAATATATGTAAAATATCAAAACTTTACAATTAATGATGTAAACTATGAAGTTATTTTATGTGAAACTGTTTAATCTTGCTATCAAACCAATTGTAAATTTGTCATGACTGTAGTACTAAGACACAATGGCATGAATTCATCCATTAAATGACATTACATAAATAAATACTCATTACATATTATGGTACTTGAATGTGATTTTCTTAATAAGTTCTGGGCATTTTTATAATTGATCCAAAATTGGTGGATGCTTGGAGAGAATTAGATGTGTCTTTGCTGGAAGTATATCCCTGGGAGTCATTTTTGATTTTCAAATGACTCATGCCATTTTGAGTACTGTGCCAGCTTCCTGTTTGTGGCTCAAAGTGTGGATTCTCTGCTGTTGCTCCAACTGCTATGTCTGCCTGTTATCCTGCCTGTTGTAACTGGTCCTGAACCAGACTTTCCGGGCCTAGACTAGAGGTGTGATTGGCAGTCTGGCAATCCAGCAGAAACACTTGCAGTCATACAGACACACAGACACTTATGTTAATTTTCTTCTTATTGACCTAGGGCCCAGACATATAGCTTACCAACTCCTTCATCTGAATTCAACCCATCTTGTTTAGCCATGATGCTCAGTACCTTATCTTAGAGCAGCATTTCAGTTTCTTTCCTTTGCATACGCTGCCGTCTTGTGCATCGCTGTGGCTTCTGTCTCTGCTCTGAGATGTTGCTGAGTTTTCTTAGCCTGGAAGCCCAGCACACACTTCCTCTTTGACTTTGGCCAATCAGCTTTTTATTAAATTAATAGAAGGAATAACTATTTACAAGGTACCTTAATCCCACTACACTTGCTTAGGTGTCATTATCATGGATTCTAAACTTTGGGAACAACAATCCAAAAAATAAATTTTTCTTAACATTTCTTTAGTCATCTGTTTTACCAGAATGAACATAAAAGTGACTAATACACGTGTTAAGTGAGAAATAAATTACTTCAAAATAGTAATCAATTATATCTCTCCTTATAATAAGGCAAGAACAGATTTTCTGTTTATACTCCAATTTTTAAAACTAGAAAGTTGTACAAAATATATGAAAGAGCAATGTTTAGACACTGAACTATAGGAAGTAAAGAACAATCAAGACAGAAGGAAAGTTAAGCCAAAAAACTGTAACAACACTTTGATAACAAAACTATTATTTGAGTTTCCATAACTTTATTTCTACTGTTGAAAATTCATTAATGTAGCTTTTGAGTAGCCATGTTCTAGTGAATAATGATCCTAAGCCCATTTACATATGGACTACAATAATAGGACTGAGTGGTTGTATGAAATTTGAGGGGAGAAATAGAAATAAATATGATTATATTTTATTGCATGCATGTATAGGATACAGTGAAGTAGAATTGTTAGTATAAAACTTTGTAATGCTTGTATATCCATAGTATAACAGCTTAATTACCTCAAGATATATAATATATGCAAATGATGACATAAAAGGCAGTATATATTTGTAAATAAAATGTAATACTTTGCAACATTCATAGCAAACACTTCAGAAAGTACTTGTGTCCCTTGCTCTGTATGTATATATCTATTACATATATATCAGAAACTCAATTCTATAATTTAATTTAATTGATTATGTTGTATTGAGATAAATTGAATATAATAAAAGGCATAAAAACTGGTGCCATGAATTCCATAAATTCTGTAAACTTTCTTTTTGAAAAGACACTTAAGGGCTGGAGAGATGGCTCAGGGGTTTATAGCACTGGTTGCTCTTCCAGAGATTCTGAGTTCAATTCCCAGCAACCATATGGTGGTTTCCAACCATCTGTAATGAGATCTCATGCCCTCTTCTGGTGTGCAGATGTACAGGGATACAGAATGTTGTATACATAATAAATAAATAAAAAGGCTGTGCAATATTTATAATTTTGCCAAAATGTCTGCTGCACAATGAAGACAAATAGTTATTGAAACTATTAATAGTTGAACAAGTGACATCTTCCTCTAGTAGTGGTTTCTAAGCTCCTTACATGTATCTCTGGGAAGCATGAAAGCAATTGAATTTCTAGAGTGGAAATACTTTGAGAATGTTCCACAAGGAAAATGTATGAGTCTTGAGGAGGATCACTGCTGAAGATCAGGCTTGCCAAATGTTCCCTCATGTTCAAATCATTTGCCATGAGACACAAAACTCCAATGAAAACGTGTATTATTCATGAAGCATCAAGACTTCTGTGTGGTATTCTAGTGGCCCCTTTAGAGTATATAATACATATTTGTGTTAAAATTTTATTAGGAAATTATTTCTTAAAAGCAAGGTCAGAAAAACTTACAAGTATATTAATATATGTCAGAAGTTTCAATATTGTCATTTTAAAAACTAGATGGTGGAAAAAACGAGATATTCTTTTAAAAATAAGCATGCTTAATGATACATACAAGATATAAATTTTGACTAAGAAATGCAAGAAAATTTGTACTTTGAAAAGAAACATAAGAAAAATCAATGAGTTCAATAAGCAAATATTAATGATTACAAACAGTTTTAATTTGAAAACATCAAGTTAAATTCAGTGCCATTGACAGAATATGGTTAAATAGAATGGTAAATGCTACACATACAACACAGAATAATTTTTATTAATTGAAAAATGAGAGGCTGTTTTTATTATATGAAATTCAAAGACTTCTAAGTTATGCTATCATTAGATACAATTATGGTATACAAAACTATATTTGGTTTAGTCCATGTAGTAAAATAAAGCTTCTAAAATAGGAACCAGAAATAAAGTGAAGTATATTTACTATCAATAATTTAATGAATTACTACTGTATGGATAAATATAACTATATTCAGTTAGAAGTTAATTATAGGAAAGAAAATGGGATTAGTCAATACAATATTGTATTCATTAGTAGAGTATCTATAGTTGAATACAAAATAAAATAATTATCTGGTTTATTTTTATAATTTTATTTGTTGATAACTATATATACAAAGACAAAAAGTATGAAGTTTTGATTAATGTTAAGACTGAATAAGAGTAAATATTAATGTAAAAGTAACAGGACAGCTTTTCTGATTGTACTTTACATTTTGTTTGCTTGTTTTTTCAATGCAGGGTTTTGTGAATAGTCCGGCTGTTCTGAAATTTATTCTTGGCCTTAAACTCATTGTTATTAGCCTGTCTCTGACTCCCTAGTTCTGGGATTAAAAGCATGTACCACCACTAGCCAACATCATATGTTCTTTTATTATATAAGTAATTATCAACATGTTAAAATGTTTGGACTATATAGTAAAAATGTATACAATTGCTTAAGAATGTTGCCTTTCTAGATGATGTCACCTGAATATTTTAATAAGTGAAAATTTTTTACACCTCAGCTTCTTAGTGGCAAATTACATATATACTTGATATACAAGGGAATGAGAATCATTAGAGATGGCTTATTAAAATCACTAGCAAGAATATAAACAAAAGTACACTTGATATTGTATTGAATTGAATATGAATTGCCATTGATATCTTAACTTCAATTCTGGTAAGCTTTTTTTTTTTACATTAAGAATACATTAAGAAGATTCAAGTATAACTGACATGACAAATATTTGATATTGCTATTCATATAGCTAAATAATAACTGTCTTACTTAGGGTTGATATGACTGTGAAGAAAAACCATGACCACAGCAACTCTTAAAGAACAAAAAATCATTGAAGGCTTGCTTACAATTCAGAACGTTTGTCAGTTTTTACTATGGTAGGAAGCATGACTGTACACAAGCAGACATAGTGCTGGAGAGCTATCTGAGAGTTCTATGTCAAGATTATCAGGTAACATGAAGAAGGAATTATACTGGAACTGCCTTGAGCTTTTGAAATCTTAATCTCCACTTCCTAATAACACACTTCCTGCAACAGAACCACCTACTCCAGCAAGACCTAATCATGTCATTCCCTATGAGCCTAAAGGGAGCATTTTCATTCAAACAATCACAGCTACTAAACTCCCACATATAAAATCCTGCATTCCAGTTTAGAATCCAGGGTGTCAGATAAAAGCTCACAAAGTATCAAAGAGAAGAAACACATATTATAAATTATTAGAATACAAAGAAGAAAGAACTTTATAGTCTGGATAAAGGATGAGCCTGTCACTTGGGTTTAGAGTGAGGGTGTTCAGTATCTTTTACCAACTTTCAATTTCCTCTGAGAGAAAATTTCCAACAAAGAACAGAGGGAATAGATGAGAAATACTAGCCATTTTTTAATTGTTTATATTCTATATAGTTAGAAAACATGGAATTTGAAGTTTATAAAAGGTGTTAATCTAAATTAAGAGAGATAATTTAGCTGTTTTCTTTCTTCTGTGATACAGACTAGTATCTTCCCCATTCTTCTGTCAATAAGAAATATTTTCAACTTAAGAGAAGAAATCACTGTGGCATGACATAATTTACTTCAGAAAAAGAGGTATTTTCTCACCTTTTTTATTTTAAACATTAAAAATTAAGATGTTTTCTTTCAAAAGAAATATTTTCTTATTGTTACTGGATAAAGAAAACCCTGACTAACTTGGAAACAATGTGATTTTACTAGGTGTGTATGCAGTGACCTACTAGTCAGACCTGTAGCCATCTCTCAGTGGGCCAATTTCAGGAGCTGGCTAGCTACAACAAAACTCAGTGAAAAAGATTACACAGTACAAAGGACCCAGAAGAACAACAGCAATGGCTACAATGCTCAGAAAAAGGATAACGAGCCATCTCCGTGAAGAACCCTCAACAGTTTGTTAGCTACCAATGAACATATATTTGAATTATTGTATATATAATAAAAATATTTTATGCATATATAATACATAGTTTCATTTACGTATATATATAAAACATGAACATTTTCAATTTTTCTTTTTTATGGTGTTTGAAGTATACTCTTTCTAGGTTATTTCACATATTCTTGCCCATTATGGTGACTAATATTTATGTCAAGAACAGTGGTTGCAAAAAAAATGCTAAAATTGTCAGTATTTTATGTAATGCTGAGAATTCTGAAATATTGTACATAATTGGATAAATGTTTGAATGACATTATTGATGGACCACATGACCAGTATAAATATTCTCAGAAATTGTCTTTGTTAGGGAAAGTGCTATTCTGTTTTAGAATTGACAGGGTAAAAAAATAGATTCTGAGAAAGGTGCTAGTTGTATGCCCAAAGCTCCATTGTTAGCCCAACTCCTACAGAGTATGCAATCACAACCGGTGAGCCACTATTAATATTAGACAGAGACAGCCTTTCATAAAGTAAGAAGGGAAAATCTTTTCTCAGAAGGAACATAATGGAACAGTGTGTTGTCGAGGTAAAAGCCCCATGGCAGTATGCAATAGAAAAGATCTAATTAGAATGTGCACTTGCACTTCTGACTAACTTAAGGTGCAGTTCTCAGGAAGGGGACTTAATCCCTAATTTTAGTCAAAGGGCAAATGTACAATTAAACTAACGCAAATGTCTCAGCCAATCAGTTAGGTGAATTCTATTAGCCCTGGACTCCCTAACCTGCCACAGTTTAATAAGAAGTTCCAACCGCACCAAATTGCTGTTTGTCAAGCTGAAAAGATCACAGCCAAAGGACACTCTGGTCTTAACATAATGTGAGTATAAAGTAAAGTGCAGTATGCATGGCTGCACAATGGAAAACACATTGGTTTTGCACAGATAATAAAATACCTCATTTATTTCCAGTTCTAAAGTTTCCTTGCCCAGCACTGTTGGAAGGTTCACGTGTAGTAAAGTTGATCACTAAAGTATCCTGAAGTAAAATTTAAAAACAAAAAGAAAGAAGATTTTTATTATTATTATTTTTAAAAAATTTTTTTGGAAAAGGCGGCCTACATAATAACACTCACGGCTATGGGAATGCTTATGGCAGTATGCCTGGCCCTAACATTACTCTGTATTGAAAAACAGGGGTGTTTACAGTCTGCAGAATTGGGGCTGAGTTGAGTGGTGTGGGGTCATACTGTGATCCTGGAAATGAACTGTCTTTCTTTCTGAATAGAAGATTGGTCTCTTAGCTGCTAAGGGTTTATTTGCTCTTGGCTTCCTATGGTAGAAAGGCTTAGGAAATAATGAGGGAGCCTTGAAAATAAATTTAGTATGACAAAATTAGCCTTAATTGATATGGTGTTCTGCTTTTTATACTCAAGTAATTTCAATAATATGTAAATAGTTATATTTATCCAATAACTTTCGAACTTCAATCTCAATGTTTCAGAATTTCAATGTGTCACTTATAATTATTCCTCACCAATAAAAAGGATATTATAATTAGACTACCTGCCTTGTTTTATTATTGTATTTACTGTTAACATTCAGATGGACTTCTTGGAATCCTGGCCAGTATACAAGTAATACCCTGGCCTGCCCAGTGCCCTGATGTCCTCCTGTGTAAAGTCCACTTGAAGAGGAAAAAACCCTCCCTTTTGGCCAGAGGTCACACTCACCTCCCTTCTCTTCTCTCTTTTCTCTCTTACCTTTCTTCCTCTCTTTTCCCATCTTTCCCTTTCTTCCCTTCTCCTTCCCCATTTTAAATAAAGCCTTTAACTGAGCACTGCGTGCAATCCAGTCTTTCCTGTGGTTCCCATTCACACTGTACTTTGTGTCTGCATGGTGGTTCCCTTACCAGCCATGGGGCTCCTGGTTATCACAAGCCAAAGTCCTTCTCTCTTCATATCACAACATTTATTGCTATCAGACTATTTGCTGTTAATTTGTCAAAACAAAATAAAATTATTGAAAAAAATGCTAACAAGAAACTTTCTTCAATCTAGTAATAGTTTAAAAATCAATTTAAAATAATTAAAGTCTTAAAATTTTGAAACTGAAAATATAGTCCTGAGCTTTTTTATTTCTTATTGAGGTACATTTAATTGAGACTCAAAGAAATGTTCCAACAATATAAGAACTACTTACTCTTGGATAATTAGAGCAATAAACTTCAGATATTTAGAGACTGTCCCTAGTAGATGGTAGGTTGTAATTAAAAGACAGTATCTTTGATGACCTTTGTGCTTAGTCATCAGGGTATAAAAAATTTTCTGGTTTTAAATACTTTACTGTAAAAACAGGAATCTAGGAAGTATGGAAAGGTGGGGTGATTAAAAGCATGTGTTCACCTACGGAGTGTCTAATATCTGTTACCTATATACATACCAGATAGGCTCACAGCAGATTGAAACTCAAGTTCTAGGACAGCTGATGTTCTTTTATGATCTCTAGCAATCTTCATAAATGGGACATTCATAGACCCAAATAAGTAAGTAAGTAAGTAAATAAATGATCTAAAAATAAATAAAAAATCAGGAATGATTTATAATACATATATTGTTTCTGTTTTTTGAAAATATATAAAGATGCTGATAAAAACGATATTTACAAGTAGGCTTTGGGATCTCATACCAAAATATGTAATATAAAATAGATTTCTTGGTTAGAGGATTTTATTTTTAATTTTTAATTTTAACATAGTGTAAGTGAAGGCATCAAGGTACAGAAGCTTCAATTAGGAATTGCCTCCATCAGTTTAACCTAAAGGCCAGTTATAGGGCATTTGCTTGAGCCCACTGTGAGTGGGACCACTCTTCTGCAGGTGGTCCTGGGCTGTACAAGCAAGACACTTGAGCAAGCCATGATACATAAGGCTATAGGCATCACTTGTCTGCTTCAATTCCTGCCTCAGATTCCTGCCTAGGCTTTCCTTCATGCATGGCTTTATCTGTAAACTGAAGTAAACCATTTTCTCCTCAAATTGCTTTGGTCATGTTCTTTGTCATATCAATAAAACCTTAACTAAAAAAGAAACTGATACTAGGATCACAAAATATTTTTCTAATATTTCAAATATTGTTTTGTGGAGATCTTTGGAAGGGCTTTGGGCTAAGTAAAATTTTAGTGCTCATAAGTTAATGGATCATTCATTGTAGGAGGTCAGAAAAAAAGAGATTCTGAAATGATTGCAGACAATAGAGGAAAGATTTGTGAAGTTTTTCTAAGAAGCAAAGACATATGAGTCATAGTTAATTTTAAGAAACTATAGTATTTAGGTAATGGGATCTGAAGATTATGCTATGACTAGCATGAGTTCCACACCACAGAAATAAACTACTTGCTTTACTGGGACAGTTGACACTGGTTAGATGTTAAGAAATTAGTAGTGAGAAAGAGAGCCCAGCATCATTAGGTGAAATATTTCGGGAGCATTTCCTCAGAATAATCATACAGAATCAGTGATCTAAAGGAGATCATGATAAAATTGACTATCTTGGCATTAGGTGTTAGACACCAGACTGCCCAGATATACTATATTCTGTTCCTCTTATCATGTGATTCAAAATGTTAATATATTTTGTAGAGAAAGAGGCCTTTTAAGTGTCAATATATCATCTCTCATTTTCCATAAATGTTCCATGTTCATGGTCTAAGTTATTAAGTATAATGTTCTACTTTATAGAGTATAAGTATAATGTGAGTATAAAACATTACTCTAGGATTTTAATTAGAATTTAGTTCACATGACAATGAATATAAACCTTATCTAGAGAGTAAACTGTGTTATACTCTAGTTCACAAAAATTACATACTTATGTGCAATTGCTTCTCCCAGTTGATATTTAACATCCTGGAGGGAAATGATGCCTCCCAACTCTCCTAAGAAAGCATATAAGTTGTAGAATTTAAAAGATTGCCCCTTCAGTTTTTAAAATCAACACCATTGTGTATGTGACACCCCTAGTCATACCCCTGTGAGAAACCCCAATAAACTCATCATTTCATTGCTTGTCATAAGGAAAATTGCTTATTTAGTCTGTTGTCAGTGCCCTAGCTGAGGTGAAGGGAGGTTAGATCTTGTCTCCTGAGGAAAAAATACAGCCCCCTAGCAGAGAATATAAAAATGTGATATTTTGGCAGTATAAATACAAATCCAAATTCTAAGTTATTATATTTTTTCCTGACAATAAAATGTTCATATTATGATTAATTTTAAATGATTTCATGCATTTTATTTGATTCTTGTAAGAGTTTTATACACAGTAGAATAATTATAATTTCAGCTATTAATTATTGCTCACTTAAGACAAGTAGTACCAACCACCATTATTACTATAATACTAACATTTGTCTTAACTATGCATCTATATTTTCAACAATAATGATAGACAGAAAATATGAGAAATTCTGGAAAGGTAGTGTTATTCAGAATATGTGTTCTCTTGTTCAGTAACTCAGGTGTATTCTCTTACATTAATATAGATTTCAATTAAATATTGTAATCAAAATATCAATTACAGGTATGTTAGAAATAACAACAAGAAAGGCCATACAGTACAAAAAGGTCTTCATTCTTTGAAAAAGCTCTCTTTAAGGAAATTATGCAATGTTATTGTAAAAAACAATATCTTCTTTAAATTAAATAAAATAATTTACTCTGAATCAAATACAGTAGCCAAAGTTTAAAATCATGAATTCAAGTTTCTCTGAAAACTACATCCCAATATTTAGAGGAGAAAACTAAAGCTTTTATAATCAACAAACTAAAGTAAATAAAAAAAGTGAGATTATCAGGTAAGCAGTCTGTACCAAGATGTAAAAACCTCTTTTTTTTTTTTTTTAAAAAAAAATGCTACTTTTAAATAAATACTTACTTATTCTAATATGTATAACTGTAATAGAATCATATTGCTTTCTCCCTCCAACTTCTTCCATGCCCCTGTCTCAAGTTGATAGTTTATTTTCTTTTGGCTATTATTGATGTGTGTGTGTGTGTGTGTCTTTTTGTCTGTCTGTCTATCTATCTTTCTGTATGTGTCTGTATATGTGTGTCTATGTTGTGCAGATCACTAGGTAATTTTATTACACCTTCTGAACTGGAAATGCCTAGAGTTTCCACCATGTTTATTAGTAGAGTTTAGTAGTCATGAGTATGTTGAAACAGAGCAGAATTAAAGGTTGATTCATATTTCTATTGCAAAGGAATGAACATTTCCCAGGATAAATTTGTCTCCTTAATTTGCAGTGTTCTTTCTCCACACAATTACACTGTTCTACTCAAGCAATGTCAAACTATGTACAAACTGTTGAATATAAATTGACCTTTGTAAGTACTTATTTCCCAACATAAATTAATAACTCACAACTGAATACCTGTATGTGAGAGGAAAATTACAGATGACTGTAGACAGTAGAGACAGAAATCCTAGAGCTGTGAAGACAATGGTAGCTCTACAGAAATGCACATTGGTGAATAAATAAAACTATATAGGTACTGAGCAGGCAATTGCTAAGTGAGCATCTGTGACAGCAGACTTAAGAATTCTCAGAAGAATCTCAAATTGTTTAACATCCTTAGACTTGGGGAATGCAAATCAAAACAACTCTAAGATACCATCTTACATTTATCAGAATGACTGAGATAAAAAAAAAAAAAAAAACACTAATGACAGCCTATGCTGAAGGGGATGTGGAGTAAGGGGAGCACTCTTCCATTGCTGGTGGAAATGTAAACTTGTACAGCCATATTAGAAATCAGACTGGAGCTTTCTCAGAAAACTGGGAAACTATCTACCTCAAGATTAAGCAATATTACTCTTGGGCATATACCCAAAGGATGCATATTCATGCCACAAGGACATTTGCTCAACTATGTTCTTAGCAACATTAATTGTAACAGCCAGAACCTGGAAAAAACATAAATGCTGCTAAACCAAAAATGAATAAAGAAAAAATGTGGTACATCTACACTATGGAGTACTAGTCAGCAGAGAAAAACAAAAGTGACATCCTGAAATTTTCAAGCAAATGAATGGAACTAGAAAAAACTTATACTAAGTGAGGTAACACAGACCCAGAAAGACAAGCACAGTAGGTACTCACTCATAAGTGAATATTACATATAAAGCAAAGGATAACCAGGCTACAATCCACATCTGGACACATCTGTAATCACCTGAGACAATTAATTTTAACTATTTTCTAAATATAGCGTGTATTTGTAGAGAAATTTTATTATATAAAATATAACCATCAAAAGGAAAAAGAGATTGAACTATAATGATGAGCATAGGTAATTCCTCATCAGTAATTTGAGCTGTAGCTTGGAAACAAAATGGAAGAAATATGTACCACATACAGAATATTGTATTTTTAGTTTATATATTTTAATTTATATTTGCATTTAAAAATATTTTCTATTTTATTTATATGTATAAAAACATATTTACAATGCATATTTGATACATGTGAGTTAAAATGCATTTTCTTATGTTCAAGGATATATAGCATATATCACACTAAGCAATACATTTTAAATATCAAGGCTGACTAGCAATCTTTTTAACTACAACAGCACAGCAGAAAATAACTAACTATTGTTCCAACCAAGTTACCAATGTTTAATGTATTTGAGTGGAGTATGTGTAAATTAGGATCATTTTTTTTTTTAATTTACTGGTCAAGAAATAAAAAAAAATCAAGCTTTAAAAGTTCGAAGGAGAAATCAAGGTGAGAATCACAATAAGCAATTCACTTTCAACAGTTTAGTTCAATGATATTCAGGAGGAATTAGGAAGAAAAGGACTTCAAAGGTCTCATAAGCATAGAGAAGTCTGAGAAGGTCACTCTTGAAACAGCTGCTGCAGGGATCAGAGAGATAAAAGTTAAGCTCCATAATTGCTATTAGAAAATTAAAGAAGTAAAAGTGACCAACATCAAAATGAAAACTGAAAAGGACAGAGAGTTTCAGAAAAGCAGCAATAAAATATGTCTGGACATAAATGCTCAGAGCTCACATTAAAAGATGATTAAAAAATATGTTAATTCATTTATCAGTACATTACCAAGTAACAGCCTGCAAATAAGCAAATGATAGAAAAGCAGAATGATGTCTTTTTGCTGCATCATAGAAAATGTGAATGTTCATGGGCAAAAACTTAATGTTTGAACTTGAAATTAGGACTCAGGGAAAACATGAAATCCTGGATAGTCCTAAATCCAGGTGAAATATCTCAGAGTCTTTGGCCTAACAACCCACTGACTAAGAATATCAGAGAAAATTTAATTCATGGGGTTTGGTAAGATAATAAATTGAATACCATATATTGTCAATCAAATTCTAAAAATATTCGTCACTTTTCTATATTCTGAATAAATTCTATCATAGCATATATATGTTACATATACATATGTATGCCCACAAGCACTCATTCATACTAAATGAAAAGTCCTTGGGCAATGGAGATGACTCAGAGGGTAAAAAGATTTGTGCACAAACAGGATCTAAGTTTAGATTGCTATCATCTGCTTACAAATTGGGCATGGCTTCATGAACAGGTAACACTATCACTGGAACAGATGGGGAGATATTTGGTACTCACTGACCAATTAGTTTGGTTGAATCTGTGGGCATCAGGTTCAGAAGAGAGACTGACCATAGGCAATGACAAAGTGATAACAAACTTGGCTCTCTATATGCAAGTGTGAAACTTGTGCATCCACATGAACACACATGTACAAATATACTATACACACATATACACAGATGTAGCAATACAACAAGTAAATAAATAATAATCATCAAATGAAGGCCCCAGCAGTAGGAATTTGCATTTGTATAAACTATTGAACAAGTAAGTCAATGAAGAAAAATAGATACATATATGAAGAATAATTTGATATACATTTTATATTTAATTTGAGTTGAATTTCATCATTTCTCCCTCCTCTATTTTCTCTAAACCCCCCAGGTATCTTCCACATTATGCCCACGTATTCACAAATTGCCATAACCCTTTTTAGATACTCTATACTCAAGCAGGTAAAGCATAGAGCATTAGCTTTTAAATGTTGGCTTTACATGATGATTTCCTTCCTCTGAAACATATGCATTTGGAGAAGAACTGCTGGAAAGGTAGTTGACAAATTCTGCAGGAGGGCTCTCAAAGTCCACATCATTGGTGATGATACAAAGGAAAATTTGCAGCTTTTTTAGGAACAATGGTATGACGTACCATTGAGACTTTCATACTAAAACCAACAATCATAGAGATGCATTCTATAAAACAACTGACTACATATGTAGGGGCCTAATATTTCTGGTTATAAATATTTAGTCATAAATCTAAATATTTAGAAAGAAGTTTAAATATGCATGCATTTAGCCAAATGTCACTAATACATTCCCCCATTTGGTTCTATGATTTACATTTTGATGTAGGAACCCTAGGTGTATTGTTTAGTATAACACACTAACAAGGTAGAGTATAAAACACTATATGAAAAAAGCATATCTGCATAGATCATGTACAGATTATATTATGTTTACATGGCAGAATATTTATAAGTCTCTGGTACATGCAAAGCATTTACATTGACTATCTGAGGGACCAAAAAACAAGTTTGAACAGTGAGAAATAATAACAATCAATAACAAAAATATCAAACAAAAATGGTATATTAAAAGTACAAGATACATAAATATAAAATAGTTTATTTTGGTTTAGATATAGAAAATTACCAAAGAATATTAAAAATTGTTTTTACTAAAGGATAATAAGCATATAAATATAATTATTAATTATTAGAAAAATTTTGTTAGTGTATATTTAGCAAGAAGGGCTACATTATATTATGTGAGTTTAAATAAAATCCTGCTTTGAAAAATAAAAAGCAATCAGTCCAAAATAATGAAATGAATAAGATTCAAAGTAACTAATAGCAAGAGCAACAAAATTCAAGTCAAAAGTGCAACACCAGAAACGTGAGAGGAGATATTAAGGAAAGTAGTAACCTTCTGACTGAGAAATGATAAACCATAAATACAATATTTTAAAAGCAGATTTTACTACAAAGTAGAGCACAATTTAAATAACAACAATCTATTCAATCTTACATATAATTACAATTTCATCTCAACTCTTTTTAAATGGATGTAGAAATTCCTTCTAAGCAACATAAACAACAATCCTTTTACACCCACAATTGGTAGTTCTGAAAGATGTGTCCACTGTGGAGTCCTTGCCTTTGCCACGCTAGAGAAAGTGTATGACTTTAAAATGCTCTTTTATGCCCAAGTCCACCCTATCATTTGTCTTTCAAATGGGAAATTATTTCATATGTTTGATTGAGATAATCTGTATATTGATACAATATTGAGTATATAATTGCCCAATTTTGCACATATTTCTACCTCTGTTTAAAATATTTTGCACATTAATGCATATTAAGCACATTATTGTCATTTCTATCATGGAATTTCTACCTCTGGTTATTTAAACTAGTCATGACATTAATTATAATGTAGATATAAAATGTTTTGTATAGTTCTGTTTAGATATTTTATATAATGATATATGTATTTAGATAGATATTTTTGCTTTGCTAATTAGAAGAGAAAGAAAAAGTATTTCAAAAAGTAAATTAAAAGTCAACTGACTACTGACAAAACAAAGAAAGACTAACATATTTATTTGCTAGGCTTGTCAAAAACTGAAAAATTTTCCTGATGAAAATATTATAATATATACAAATACAATGAATTCCTTATGTGTTATATAATTTTTGGCACAATATCAAAGTTTATACCAAATATTTACCAGTCTCTGAAAAGAAAGGGAGAATAAATAGAAATGAGAGAGGAATGAGAAAATATATTCAAAGATGACCTGAAGCTTATGTGTAGTATTCATACCACTTAGATTTGAGAAGCTGCATGCCCTGACAAATGTGAAACTATGCTGAACTATGTTTCAGTGATACAATATCTCACAGTTGTTCTCATATGTCTTGTTATTTCAAGTTCTCTAAAAATATCTTAAAATATGGCACTGACATATTTAAGATAAAGTGATAAAGTATCACTTTGGTGATAAAGAATTCCTTGAAGTTTAAAACAATCAAAGGTTGTCAGGGATTTTGATACACTATAGGAATTAGGATGTTTATTACTATGAGTTTAAGTGAAAAGAAACACCAAAGGGAAAAAAATCCTGGTAATCAACAAGTAAAAATAAAAATCTATGTTTAAATTATAATCAAAAGTAATAGCTAAAAATAATTTCAAAAGACGGAAAAAGAAGCAAATGATGCCCTAACTGTGAAAAGTATGGAGTCTTTTATATTCAGCACTTACTAGGAAGTAACCCCATGACCTACTGAGGCATTCTGACAGGTATTAAGACATGTAGGAGTATTATTATAGTGAGTCATCATTTTCCTAGGGATAGGCTAAAGTTTGCCAGACTAAATTTAAAAAATAACCTTTCTTTGCTATGTCCATAGTTAATTAACTTTGGATCTATTTTTTTTCTACTTCTTTTCCATTTAACAAAGCACCATCAGGAATTCACTATAGAAGTTCATTATACAGTTACAACAGATCAGAACTAGATGCTGAACACTGAATGCTCTTTTTACATGACCCCCTTCCTTCATGGTTTGTTCTAGACATTCCTCTGTGCTTTTTTTACAATGTTGGTGAGAAAACATGAAATTATTATGATAAAATTATCTGCATCCTTGGGTACTCTTATTCTTATTTTTTCATGTGTATAGAATTTAGGTGGACTGTTTCTGAGTTTTTGTTTCTATTGTTTTGGGTAATTGACTGAGTGATTAAAGGGTTTATTTTGTCTTGCAGCTTGTAGTCCATTATCCGAGACGGTCAGGGCAGAGACCTGGAGGCAGGTCATGGATGATTTCTGCTTTCCCCTTGACTTACTGTTTTCTGGCCTACTTTCCTTCTTTTCTCTTTTAAAAACTTTATTTATTTTTATCTGAAACATTTTGATCACATTCTATTACAGTTTCTTTCAGATCTTTCAGACACCTCTACCCATTCAATCTCATATAGATCCTTATTTCATCACTCTCTTTCTCTTTTCTCCATGTCTCTGTCTCTGTCTGTCTCAACAAAACAAAATAAAAAAATGAAAATCAAAACAGGCAAACAGAAAACATCAACAAAACAAAAACATAAAGTATGTACATACATTCTCTCTTTTACACACACACACACACACACTTATTAATAGTACAGTAATATTTTTCTGTTTTCCAGAGTTACATAAAATATATTTTCCCAAGTCCTTATTTAGAAATGCTAAAAGAAGCTGAGCTAAAGAAATCAATGAAAGTATGGAGTGAACCCGTAAAAAACATTTTCAAATGTCATATCTCACTTTAAAATATCAGTCTGATACAGAGAAGAGGGTGTAAGTACTGGAAAGTGCTCAGAAACAATCTCAAACCATTTCAAAGCTCACACGTCCCTTGTTTTCTGAAATAGAACTTATGAAGAGGTGAACACATCAAGTGCACTTTAATGCATTAAGTGCTGTTTGCTCTTAAAAGGCTACACATCTAAGTGAGGGAGTGCTCAGGAGGGCAGGGTTGAGTCCTTTGGGCAGAGTACCACGGCATCTTTCCTAGTGGCAGAGGCTGCAAACTTTGATGTTTATTTCTGCCATTGGTAGCTGTCTAAGTGGTTCACAGCTCATAATGAGATGGCTGGAAGTTTAAGAAGCTAATGCAGAATTAAACAATAGTTTTAATTTGATTATTTTAATAAATTAGAGAACTATGGGAGAATTCATATAGTTAGTATATGACATTTGTATTGCAAATTTGAAAAGCATAATTATTTTATATTCTGGTGAATGTCTAGGAAATATTAGTTAAATGTAAAGTTGAACAAAATTTGATTTTAATAATTATTAAAATTTAAATTTAAGTAGATTATTTAATGAATCCAGTAGTAGCATTTATTATTAGTAGTAAGCTATATGGAGCAAAGATCATCAATATAAAAATGATTACTGTATGTTTGTGAGGGATGTTTAACAAATTCATGTACGTTCTAGAATCCCTGTGCTTCCAAGTTGTTTATGAAAACAAACATATACTTGAAATTTCATATATATAACATTAAAAATAAACAAAATTTTCAGAAGGATGACATCACACTAAGTATACAGGGAAAGTAGAAGAAAGAAAGGGAGGAGAAATAAGATCTAATTATTTTTTTAAATAAAGAAACCAAAAGCAGATATGCATATCAAAAAATGGTTAGATACTAAAAATACAGACTTTGGGACAAGACTCCTGCTTTGTTCATTATACACATGTAATCCTACAAGAGCTATTTACAAACAAATCACAGTTCCCTTGTTTGAATTAGTGTGAGACACTGGCTGTTGAAATCTATCACTGGGAAAACACACATATTGGCAAGCCTAAGATCCTCACTTCAGACTAAAGGCGCACATTGTTTACAAGGAGAACCTAAACCTGCAAAATAGTCTCTACATCCACTGTCATACTGTTTCACAAACACACACATGCACATGAAACTAAATAAATAATTTAAAAAAAATGAATAATGGGACAAAATAATCATACCAGATTCCAATAATGTTGGTGAAGATGTAGGTACATGCTTCTAATAGGTTCCTTAACATTAAACTTGCTATATAGCAAATGATATATAAATACTAATTATTAATATTATTTTATACTATTTCATGAGGAACATTACACTAATTTTGAGTTGGAAGAAGTTTTAATTAGTCCATTATCCTCACATTGATTATCAAAAATAATCACAAGTTTAAGTTACATAAAATTTTTTATTTATACTAGAAGTATACTTATTTCACACATAAAGAAACTTTATATGTCATATTTAAAAATGTAAGGGAAATGTTCATTGCATATTTTATAAGAGAAAGTATGCTATTTTAAAGTTTTTCAATGTTGTTTTCAAGATGAAAAATTCTTATCTTTATAAGGCAGAAGTAATTGTATTTTGAATACCTTTACTATGATTGAAAGAGTTTGTGATTTAAGTTACATATGTAAATGAAGCTAAGTGGTATTTGCATGCTAGGATTAATTTAATCATAATATTCATAATCAAGTGAAATTCATTTTAGGTAAGGGTAGTTTTAATGAATGTTGCAAATAAGTTTTAATTTGCATTGATTGCTTTTAAATAATGCTTTTATAATTTGACTTAATAAAAAATACGAACATTCTCACATAATTTTAAATAAAACATTGGACCTCACTGACAAATGTATCACAAATACTTTTTCAGTCCTTAGTGTAAAAAATATCTTATCGATCTATTATATAATAAATAACTGTAATACATGGTAACAATTGAGTCAATATTAATAACTCAAATGATTGATTGACTAAGCTTTTCAATAGGATGAACTAAATTGTAGTTAATAATGTCTCATCTGTAAACCTCCAGTCACCGTTAACTTAAATTATTAGTTATCATGGAAAATTAAAAATATTGTAAATCAGGTAATATATATGAAGATTTGTTTTATTTTTTCTACATTTTTTTAATTTAAAAAGTGTTTTTTCATATCTACTATTGCTCCCACACTCTTCCCCTTTCCCAGTCTCTCCTAGGCCTCCTTCAGCCTCTTCCTACCCAATACCCCATCCATTCTCCAAGAGAGGCAAGGAATCCTAGGGTGAATCAGTTTGTTTTGGCATGTCCAGTAGAGGTAGGTTCAAGTTCCTTCATCTCAGTATCAAGGCTGAGTTCGGTGTTCCTCTATAGGGAATGAAATCTGAGATGTCAATTCATGCACCAGGAATATACTCTGATCCTACTGCAAGAGGCTCCATAAACTGCCCACACAATTTGACTGTCATCTACCTTTGCTTTATTTTCCAAATAAAGATAGAATTATAAGCACAGACTAGCCCCTTATTATTTGTTTTAGACAAGGAAGAATTTAAGTAAATAATTTTATTTACTTTCTCAGTCATTTGCCTATGTGTAGAAGTACAATAACATAAGTTGAAAGCAAAAATGGATCCGTGAATAAAAAGGTCTGGACCTGTCCCTTACATTGGTACTATTGCTTAACACAGCTTCACAATATCCATAATAGCCATATCTTGTTTCCCTATAACATGGTCTGTGGTAGTTGATTAGAACTGTCCCCATAGGCTCTGGAATGTGAGAACTTGTTTTCTACTTGCTGACACTGAAACTTGCCTAACATCCAGATTGCTTTCTGGTTTGTGATTATGGTGAAGTTATGATCACACAGTTTTCTGCTCAGGCAACCTGCTGTCTTGTTTACTCACCATTATAAACTTTCTTAACGCTCTAAGTCAAAATAAATTCTTTCTTTCTAAATTCACTGTGATCCTGTCTGCTCCTGGGAGCTGGACAGTCCAGGTCATGAGGGAGCAGAATCAGGAGAGGAACTGTTCACAGCTGTAAGGACACAGTAACTTTTGGCTTCCCTTAATGTGCTAATAGGTGTGTCTAAATAATATGCAATTCTTAGAGAGGTACAAATTCTGATTTCTGTATTATCTGTAACCTTTGGAAACTAATCACATAAGACTACAAAATTAGCAAATGTCTTGAAATCTGTATATAAAACATAAATTACCTCCAATTTCAAACTCTCATTTATTAGTGTAGCACTCAATCTTAAAAGAACAAAAGAAAAAATTAAAAAAAAAAGAAAAGACACAGAAAAGCAGGCTCTGAAGCTAGTCTTCCACCCTTCTTTCCAAAGGATATTGTTTCTTCTAACTGCACCCACACATACCCCAAACACAAACACTTCATTTAATTGTCTTGTCATGGATATTTCCAAGATGAGACTTTATATTTCGCTCCCACAGCTTCTGATTATTGGAAAAACCATGCTTTCCTTTGTTAAAGGAGTTTGGTCCAGCTGATGTTGGTGTGTCCCTTCCAATATTTTTCATGCTCATTTTTGCTTCTGGAGGCATTTCTTCTGCTTCACTATCTTCATCTTCATTGAAAGCTGCTGCTACTGAAAGAGTTTTTGGAGCAAGAGTTGGAACAGTTTCCTTAAGCTTGCTTGATCCTAGTTTGATGGATATGGCGGATGCTTTCTTTGTTGTCTAACTACCTATGGCAAATCCAAACTTGGAGATCTTTGTAGGCCTTGTTGGGAGGTCTGCAACTTCTTTGTCAGCTGATTGCTTTCCAATGCTGCGACTGGAACTTTCCTATCCATTACTGGAAGAAACAGTTTTCACAGATTTTTCTGATTCTTCAGGTCCTCGGGCATCGCCAGCTTGCTGCGGCTTGGCTTCTCAGGCTTCTCTTCTCTTGCCCTTCCCATCTGCCATCTTCTCTGCCTCGGCCTCCTCCTGCAGCCCAGGCCTCAGTTAAGGTTTCTATTGCTGTGAAGAAACACCATAGCCATAGCAACTCTTATAAGGAGAACATTTAATTGAGATGGTCTGCTTACAGTTTCAGAGTTTCAAGCTTTATCATCATGGCAGTGAGTACAGTGGCATGCAGGCAGACACAATACTGGCTACTTCTGTCTTGCAAACAACATGAAACTGAATGAGATTCTGGGCAGTATCCTAAGCATAAGAAATCTGAAATCCTGTCCACACGGTGATACAGTTCTTCCAGAAAGGCAAGTTAATTTTACTATTAACTGAATTTGTAAAGGTGAAGTTTGAAAACAAATCCATTGAAGAAGAGAGAGAGAGAGAGAGAGAGAGAGAGAGAGAGAGAGAGAGGGAGGGAGGGAGGGAGGGAGGGAGAAGGTGAGAGAAAACTTAGTTTTTGAATTTTTTTGAGACAGGTTTTTATCCTCCTTTTTTATTTATATATTTATTATTTAGTGAATTTACATCATGCACCCGATCAAACTCAGTTCTCAGACCTCTCAGATTCATATTCACTTTTATGATCTCCCCATTTACAAAATCGCCCATTCATGCTGCTCATTTACTTACTGGAGCATAATTGAATTCCCTGTGGCCAGACCCAAGAGCTCAAGGCTAGAACATAGCTAAATGACACAGCACCTCACTTCTGCATTGATGGCCTCTGGCATGGGTGTGGGTGAGGAAGAACTTGTTTGCTTTGAGACAGGTTCTTATTGTCTGGATGACCTGAACTCGCTCTGTAGTTTGCACTGAACTCATTGTCCGTCTGAGAGCTTAAATAACAATTTTTGTTTTGCCTTTTCCAGGCTTTGAGCCTGAATGGCACTAGATAATATCTTTTGAAATAAAAAATAATTTTGATTTTTAACAATTGGAAGTAAATATGAGGTTCTTGTTTATTGATTTAAATGATATTTCTAATGTTAGTTCTTTGCTTGGATTATATGATTAGCAAAAAATTTCATCATTTTTTGAATTATATGTATAGTATATGATATTACATGTAGAAATGTGGGCATCAGTTGTTGCCTCAGACTTCCCCAGGACCCTACCTACTTTCTTGGGCTCTAACTCAAAAGGTATGGTTTTGCCTTTGGTGCCTCCCTCCACCTGATGCTGCCAAGATTTTCATCCTGACTTTCCGTTAATTTTTTCTTACCCTCCAGCTAAGCAATGCTCTGTCATCCTTCTGGATTAATCAACAAATTCCATCAAAAAGATTAAAAACCTGCAAAAGGAACCTGGTTCAACAGCAACATTCTTAGCTATTAAAACACACAGGTTCTAGAACATGATTTAAAGTAGAATATACAATCTCTTAGTAGTTATTCAATTAACAAAATTAGCCAATCTCAACATTGACAGAAAATGTGTATATTCAAAATAGATCAAGACAAATTAAATTATTCTCTTAATTTTATACTTTATGTTTGACTAGGAAAAGGATTAGAGAATTTTTCTTCGCATTTAAGCTAAAACAAAGATTTGAATTATTACATATATGAAATTTAAAGTCATTAATTTCCATGTATAACCTAGATTTTACCTTTAGATCATGTTTTTTAATGTAATATAATTTATGAACCAGGACTTTCCATAAAGAACAAGGAAAGAGAAGAAACCAACATGGAGGTAGCCATAATTAAATAGTCTGTTGTGAACTAGTGTTAAAATAAAACCAACATTCATAGAAGTATGCAGTATGATGAAAAAATTAATTCAGCTATTAATTCAATTATGCTTAAGTAAGTAAGTGAGCAGCATGACAAAATGTTAGCCTCAAGAAGCAAAATCTCATTCTGTAAAAAAATCTTCTGATTGAGGGATTCTAGCTACAGTGCTATTATTTTTTGCTTGATTCATTGCTGAAGATTTTTGCCAATTTGTATGTGCACACACATGTGAAAGAGTGACTTTGTGTACATATGACACGTGGGGAAACTAGGAATTGATGACACATGCCTTCCCCAATTTCTTTTCCACTTTTTTAAGAGAAAAAGTCTACTATTAAGCCAGAAGCTCCCTGATCATTTAGATTTGCAAGTTAGCAACAAGAGAGGCTTTCTTCATGTCGGCTTCCCTTGTTGCTGGAATTGTAGGCATGCATCTTCATACGCAGCCTTCTATACAGGCATTGGGATGTGAACGTCTGTCATCATGTTTCACAAGTGTGTTCCAGATCAAACCATCTCTCCAGCATTGCATCTCTATATCTTAATTAAAAAATCTTTAGTAATTATAAAGTAAATCTTGAATTATCAATAAAACTATTATTTGCAAATCTATATGACCAGTGGATTAGTCAAAAATAGTAATATTTATAACTTTATTACAATAAAAATGAAATGACAGAAAAGCCCAGAAGGAACAAATTTAAAGTAAAGATGAACAAACAAGCAGCAACAACATAAAAAGATTTTTTTAAAGAAATGTGTCCATGTTCCCAGTCATTATTTCTAAAGTCATTGGTGCCTAGGAAATTTTTTCTTGTCATTGAAATTATTTGTTTTATACTGCTACTGAATGTGTTTAGTTCCCAAATTAATGTGTAAATAGTGACTATTTTTATGAGATTTATTTCTTATTGAAGTTAACTTCCAGAAAGTATACTTTACACAGTATAGAGAATAGTTTTTTACCAATGGGGGGACCTTGAACTATGAAACTATGGAGCTGGTGAGAATTTTTTTTTTATTGAAAAATTGTCTCTGTCTCCAGAAACAAAATTCAAGGAAATAACACTTCTAATTTTCCCTAGCACTTAGATTGTTCACTGAATTATAGCAATTTCAAGAGGCCTAAACTATGCATGCATAAGGCTTGATCATTCCAACAATAAAGAAAAAGTATAATGAGCATTGATTTAAATTGAAAAGTTTCAAAAGCATGCAAATTAGTATCTTATCTTAAAGGATAAAAAATGTCCTGCCAAGTTAAAGAGTAATTTTTCACATTCTAAGCTTATGAGTATTTTTTTAAAAAAAGAAACAGCTTGTATTTACTAGAGATGAGGGCAACTCCTGTCATGTCATTTCACCAATGGGAGAACACTTCAGGGATATCAAGGACACTCTGCTCATAGCAAAGTCTGTAAGTGAGGGAGGGGTGATGGAAATAACTGTGAAATGTCACTGTGGAGATGTCATTCATATTTGTCCTTGTGAGTTTTGCATTACTGTGTATCAAGTTGTCACAAAGTCATTTTCTTAAAAATACATGCTTCATTCTGATTCAGTTTTGTGAGTACGAAGCAGAGACAGACTTCCTGGGAGCCCTGGTTTTGGTTTTCTAAGAGAAAATGCAAAATACCAGGTAGACTAGACTCTCAATTTTATTCCAAACAGTTGAAAATTGAATTTCCTGCATCTGTGTGACTGGGGAGAATCAGAAGACAAGTGTCTAAAATAAATATTTATATCTATATATAGTGTTTGTTTATTTTTTGCTTTTATTTATCCCTCCTGCTTAAACTTAAACATTGGTTTTTTTCTATTTATTTATTTTGAGACAGGATAAATTTGTAGCTTTAGAGCCTGTCCTGGAACTTGTTCTGTGGACCAAGATGGTCTTGAACTCACACAGGTCTGCCTTCCTCTATCTCCTGAGTTCTGGGACTAAAGGCATGTACCACCACTGCCTGGCCCTCTTGGAGATTCTATACCAGACCCTACTTTATGTTTTCTAAAGACTCAATTATTAACTAAATGGCATTCATAAGTTCTTTCTCTCTCTTCTTATGTATAGTACATGTGGGTGATGATATATGCACATTCACTTATGCATGTATACATTCAGTCAGAAGCTAGAGAATGATGTCAGGTATCATACTTGATACTCTCTGCCTTATTTCATAAACACAGGATCTTTCTTTGACCCCAAACATAGACTGGCAGCAAGTGGTAAAACCTTAGCCATCCTTCTGCCTGTGCATTTCTCAAAGCAGAGGTTGCAGGGACATGTATCCATGCCTGAACTTTTTACATGTGTGTTGGGATCAAAGTTCAGGTCTCCAACCCTATACAAAAAGTGTTATTACCCACTTAGGTATCACCCAGCCCCTAAAATTTTTTGTTAGTGTGAAAGATTTAAAAAAAATTAAAATTTTCATGTTTTTTGAATTCTAAGTAGCTGATACTCCTTTATGCCACAAAAGTCAGCATTTCACCAACTGACAAATTATAAGAAACTACCTCTAGAGGAAAACCTGATCCAGTCTTGATGTTGAGGTGAGGAAAGCTGATCTGCCGGGAGTGGATGCTGAACTAAGCCATATTGGAAACTTGGAAACTCCTGCCCTTGCTGGGGAGGAGATAAAGTGATGTGGAGAAGAAAGAGTGACTGGAAGGAGTGGGAGGGGGAAGGGATCTTGAACAAGGATATACACCGATGAAACATATGACTTTATTCATAATAAATAAAAAAGAAACTACCTACAATACAGTGAATATTTCAGATGACTCTTAAAAATGCATAAATTAGTAAACACCAACATGGAGGCTTTTGCCATTTTCTCTAAATTACAGAACTCATGGAAACTTCTGTCTAGTATAATTCTTGTAGATTGACATATAGCTGCTGACTGCCAAACACAATTTTCAAAGCCCATGTGTTTTCACGTCATATATGACAATATTATACTGCAAGAAAAATAACTGAAGGTTTTTTAAACATTAAAATTCACTCTTCACTATAGTCTATATAACTATAGATAACATTTTTTTTATGAGAAAAATCTCTATTTCAGTTGTGGCAAAAGGAATTGTGTGTTTTCTGTGTCCTCTGAGCAAGGAGTCTGCTTGATCTCTGACTCTGCTCTGGGCAGGATCTGAATTTCAAATCCTCAGTCCTTCTCTGATAAAGCAATTTTCCCTGGGAGAGGGGCCCGTCTTTGCATGGTCCCCTCTTTTAGGTGTGGCTGGAGGAGCCTCTTACAGCCAAATCCTATCTCCTACCTGCTAGGGAGAGTTTAGATCAGACTCTAGGGATTTACCCTGGTCCCTGAGAGGGACTCTTTGGACAGGTGGTTCAGATACCCGAATCTGCTCACCTTTGGACAGGGTCTGAATTTCAAAGACTTGACCTTGCTTTTCACAGTTGTAATATTTGATATTTTAATTTTTTAAAACTTTTGTAAATAACCTCTCCTACCTGATTCTCATCACAGTTATAAGATTTTATACTAATTGTATCACAAGTCCAATCCTCCAAGGTTGCTAAATTTCTTTAATGGTCTATATTTTTCCATTGTAAATTAATATTTTTAAAAGCCAGTGATTCAATTTTTATAAGCCCAGCTTTTGAAGCTGCATTTATTGGTAATACAGATTATAATTGGTAATGTAATTGGTAATCTTACTTACCATTGCAGTCAAACTTTGTCAAACATCTGTAATTGGTTTATTTTTTTTCTTGTTTTGGGATCTTTTGGACCTTGAATCACTTTTGTTTAGAATTAAATTTTCTTTTCTATGTCTTCAATTCTTTCCCAAGATTTCAAGGGGCCATGCAGCATAAATCCAGTGTATGATTATCACATAAAGATTGTGTTTCTAAATTAGCATGATCTCCTTCCTCAAAAAGTTGGTTTGGGGAGATTTTGTTTCTACCTTGCAGTATTAAGTTTCTGACCTGATCTTTTTGGCCTCTCCCTGAGGTTTTGATATGCAGACCTGCAGACCTGCAGTCCCACAGAAACACACAAATATTTACATTAGTTTTATGCTGATAATGTATAAAAATAAATACATTAAACTTATGCCTACTGTCCAGGCATATAACTTGCTAACATTTTACTCTTAAACTAATCCATGATTCTTATCCAGTTCAGCCATGCATCTCAGTACCTTTTCTCAGAGCAGCATTTCAACTTTTTTCCTCTGAATCTTCTGGCATTTTATTGTAGTGTCTCTCTGGCTTCTCTCTAGCATTGCTGCTCTGCTCTTTCTGTTCTTAAAGTTTTCTTAGTCTGGTCACCCCACCCCTACTTCTTGTCTCCCTTCAACCAATCAGCATTTTTTATTAAAGCAGCAGGTGGAATAATTATTTACAATGTAACATCACAATCTCACTACATTCCCCACCCCTTTTTTTAAAAAATTTTAAACCAAGAACCCAATTTTCTTCATGTATTTATTTTACCATTATCTATAATAACTTATAATCAACACAGTGAATGAAGACAAACACCTATAATCCATGTTATGGGAATGTGGGCAAAGTTTTCTAGGCTACTTCCTGCTGAATAGGTATGGAGACCCAAATAAAATTTTAGGATTATAGACAAGTCTTTAGTGGAGTACTCTCTAAGGTTGGGTCATCTCAGCCAGTCTCCTTAAAGTTGTTTTGGATGTAGAGTTTAGGGAAGCTGGAACAAAAGTGCTCTGAAATGCTGAATCATCTGGGCCTCCGTTTTCATTGGAGACTATTCAGGGGATCTTCCTCAAACAAACTTTATTTTTTTAACCAGAAATAAATCCACAGCCTCTCATTTTCTGTGGAAATAAAAAGAAAACCTCTTCTCCAAAGTAGCATATCTTTTGATTTCAATCTTAAAGTTAACTTATTTACAAAATATATAGTTTGGATAAATCTATGAGCATTTGTAATCAAATGCCTTTTAGTAGCTTTTACTACTTTATTTTCAGTCAAAAAACTTAAAGACAAGACAATGGCATACAATATTCAGACACTCTTTGTATTTTCCATTTTTACATTATTGTTTATGTAATAGTATTATTATTTCTTTTTTACTCTATTTTTAAGGATTTTTTTCTATCCTTTTTCCTTTTTTATTTTCTCTCTCAAGCATATGTACATTTTAAAACACACTCTAAACCAATTATTAGTTTTTTGAATCTGTCTCTACTATATATGTCTTTTTGTTTTTGTTTTTGTTTTTGACCATACCTTTGCTTGGCTAAGGTGGCTGATTCCACCCAGCTCTCTTTATTTCTTTATTTTTCTGACCATATATTTAATCTACCAAGGTGTGCCTAAGGATTTATTAGGGTGTCTGTCTGGCTCCACCTACTTTCTAGTCTAGCTTTATGGAATTTAGCTTTACAGCAGAGGTACTGCTAGGACCCACAATTATCACTCTGCGGGAATTTTAGGGTCCATATAATCACCAAGTCAAGCATTGCCATCTGCTACTCATTAACTCCATTTAAGTCTTTGGAGCAGGGCCTCTTAAAAGACTCACAAGTGTTTTGCCTCTAAGACAAAATCAGAAAGTCTCATGTAAAAAAGCCATGCCTCTGCTTGCCTCCAGCCAACAGAGTTGACTCAAGTAAACGCTGCTGATACAAAGAAGCAGTCTTTGACTGTGTTCCCTTTTATGTCCTTATAAACAGAAAGGTTAAATATGTCATTTGCAGCTTGTTGCTTACATCTAAGCTCCTTGACATATGCATTGTAATAAAAAAAAACCCATATAAATTAACATGCAAAATTGTAAGTTACTTTCTTCCACTTTATTTTTATTTTGGTAGGCCTGGTTTATTTATAGTGACCCCAAATTATTCCTCTGTAATTTTTATCTACAAAATGCATGGAGAAAAGAAGAAAGAGCACAATGGGAATCAAAAGATAATGAAGGCTCCCAATATAATATTGTGGTGAGAATATAAATATAAATTTAAATATAAATATTGAATCAGAATAGCACCCATAGGCTCATATGTTCAAATGCTTGGTCTCTTCTTGATGAAACTGTTTGAGGAGACTTGGACATGTGGCTTTATTAGATGAGGTGAATCAGTGCAGATGAGCTTTGAGGTTTCCCAATGTCTTTCTTTACCTTCTGCTTGTCTATTAAGATGTGAGCTCTTAGCTCTTACTCCCACTATGCCTTTGCAATACAATCATGAACTCAAACCCTATAAATCTGTAAGACCATTTAAACTTTTTCTTCTATAATTTACCTTGATCATAAGGTTTTACCACAGCAAGAAAATAATAGTTGATACAAATCCTATGATCTCATTTTTCTTGTATTTTAGGGCAACAGTATATTTGACTGTTTCTCTCTGTAATTATTCTTGGGTGCCTTAATAATCAGCATATTGGAAATAAAGTTTTTGAATATTCTTGCCACAATAATTGTTTTACTTTTAAAGAAACCTAGGAAAGTCTAGATTAAGCCCTTACCCACAATTCCATTTAAACACTCTTGTTGTATAGAACATAGCCTGCTACATCTCTGACAATACTTTTTTTCTTTCTTTCAGTATGAGTAGATCATTATTTCTTTGGAAGCTATCTGACATTTGTTAGGTATTTGATTTATGTATACTGTGTATATGATTTTTACCATTTGTTAATAAAGAAGCTGTTTTTGTCCTATGGCAAGGCAGCTTAAAAACAGGCAAGAAATCCAAGAAGAGATAAAAACAAAGGAGGTTAGAGTCAAGGTGACTCTCCAGGCTGCCACTCAGAAATCAAGATGTAATGGAACACATGGTAAATTTACAAAGCTATGTGGCAGTACAGCTATTAAAAACATTGATTGAGTTAAATTGAAAGAGCTAGTTGGTAATTGTTGGTAATGAGTCTGAGCCATAGACCAAAGAGTTTGTAATTAATATAATCCTGTGAATAATTATTTTATAAGTAGTTGCAGGACCATGCAATTTGAGAGATTTGTCTAGACTGTGGGATTTGACGGGTCAGAAAAATTTTAGGCTACAAATGATGATCAAAGTAAGACAGTGAAAAATCTTCAAAATGATTTTGAGTGTATAGAAACACAGACACACTTGCTTTCTAGCCTCACAGTCTCATGCCAGCAGCAGTAATGAGCCTTCTAGCAGATGCCTAGAAGGTGTAGCCAGCGGCCAGCTGCCATCAGCTAATGGCCAGTTTCTGCAAGTCTTTCTCATGGGCTGAGGCACAAAGAGGCTTTTCCCAGCCACTACTTGCAGATTTGGGAGCACAGTGGTGAGTTTAAAAACACAGCTCCACATTACTTAGAATTGCTTCCCAGAATTGGAAAGCATGATTCATTGGTACCTTCACTATATTGAAAAGCCAAGCAGGATAGAGCCAGAAGTCAAGGGTCCTAGCCACACAGTCTAACAATTAAAAACTCTCCTAGTTAAAAGATGACTGAAGATATGCAATAAAGCATATTCAGATGAAGAAATCCTACAATGAATTACAATATTTATAAAAATGTACTTAGACATGGGAGAAACAGAAAAGACAGTATAGCCATCTATATAAGGCAACAGTTTTAAAAAAATAAAAAACTATTTTTAAAATAATGTTTTAAAATATTTTAAAAAACAAAAGTAATACAGAAGAAATAGCATATAGAGATGGAAAATACAGAGTCTAGATTATGTATATTAATGTGATTAACAGTTATTGAGCTAACTGCAGAAAAACATTTGATTGTAAAGGATGCTAAATTAAACCAATATTTTAAAGGAATCTTGACACTAAAATTTGAGTTGAAGGATATTTTGCTTTAGAAAAGAGGTTCTGGTTTTGTTTCCACAGAAGACGAGAACTTAGGGAATGCTTCCAAGCTAATCTCGTTTGACTGAGGAAGGACTCCTAAACTGAGGGGAAGAAATAGCCCAGATGTTTCAATATTCATATTACCTTCAAGGCTTCTGACTAAGATAATCCAACCTCAGGATTTATCACAGATTGCCACCATACGCAATCAGCAGGAAGTTGCCTAGAAAACTATGCCCACATTCTCAAAAATTAAATTATGGATATTTATCTTTGTTAAGAGGTTTTGGTTACTGGTCATGGTCAATCTCTTTCTAAAAATTAAAGGGGGATACAGATATGATAGAATAAGAGAGTGGATTATTGAATTTAACTTTTGAAAATCAACTACTTGATTTCAAAACTTTACATTGATATGAATTTTGGTTTATTGATACAAATTTAAAGTTAATTTTGTCATGAAGTATATATATTTCTACTCTTACAGTATTATGTTAGTGCAACTTATTTAGTACAATAATGTATTGTTAAGAAATACAGATTAATCCACTCCCTTGGTTTACTAGAGCACACTCAGTATTTGTGTTATAACCTGTGCCATGTTACATACTATTTAATGAACACCTGTAACATCAAAAAAGAAATGCAGATTAATAATTAGTCATCTATAATAATTAAACTTATAGTCACTTTAGTTAGGTTTTTTATATACAAACATATTTTAATCTTTTAAAACTTTAAAGACTTACAAAATATGGCATTTAAATTGTTTTAAGAACTTAAAGTTTTCTGGACAATGAGACACATCTGCTCCTGGTAGCACAATTTACTTCAAGAGGGTGATGGACATTTAATAAACTTTAGATGGAGTTTACTTCCTTTGTGGTAAAAATAGCTACTGAGTAAGAAACTGCTCTTGCCTTTGCTGCTTAACAATATGTTGTATAAACTGGACATGTAGGACCAATAGGAAAATTACCACTGAACTTTGCCAGAACAAGCCAAGATGCTCCTTCAGATTCCTGCTTCAGAGAGAAAACTGCCAGACATTCTACAGGCCTCAGGGAGAAGTGACTATCAAACTTTGCCAAAATAAGTAAAACAATCCTTCAAATTTCCTGCTTCAGTAAAACATATGCCAGAGACTCTAGACCTGTAGGCTCATAATGGATGCCCTGATGGTACAGAGAAACTTTGGGTGACTGTTCAGATAGACATATGTCATTTCTGAAATTTTTGAAATTGCCCACCATGCACTTTCTGTTTGCTCAGATATTATTATATCTTTATGTGGTCTTTAATGTAGTTGAAGACTAGATAGTTATAATTCTAGTTTTTCTTAGTTATCATAAAATGTGAATTAGATATAAAACTTTAGCATTACAAAAATAAAATAGATTTTAGCATATTTTCTTTTATCTTGCTAAATACAAATAAATTATTTAACTGTGATTCTTGCTCGATAACTATCTTATATGTATGTTTACTATGTTAAAATTGAGACCTTCTTTTTTGATTATACAGGAAAGGGGAAATGATATGGGATGTTTTTCTGTATGCTGTGAATATACTTTACTACTATTAGTTAGTAAAGGAGATGTTTCGACATATGACAAGGCAACTTATAGGCAGGCAGGAAATCCAAGCAGAGTTAAAGACAAAGGAGTGTGCCTTCAAGGAAATTCGGTAGGCTGGAGTATAGAAAGAATGATGTAACTGGTCATAAGTAGAGCCACAGAGTCACATAGCAATATATAGATTATTAATAATGGGTTAAGTTATAAGAGCTAGTCGGTAATGAGCCTGTGCCATAGGCTAAATATTTATAATTTATATAGGCTTCTGAATAATTATTTTATAAGTGGCTGCAGCAATGTGTGAGTAGGAGAGATTTGTGTGACCTGTGGGCCTGGATAGCTTAGACAAAATTCAGTCTGCATAGGACCTTTATATTTTGCCACAGAACTTTTCCATATCTACTTTTTAAGATTGTATTTTAAACCAAAAGCCAACTAGTTAGCAATTGCAGTGAGATTACAAAAGTCAGTTCTTTATTTTTACTTTTTTTGTGTGTGTGTATGGAGTGAGATTCTTTTCTATTAGGAAATGTTGCTGTGTAATAACTCATTTGTACACTGTGAATACATATTACTTTAATTGTTTTATAAAAAGCTGACAGGCCAGTAGCCAAGCCAGAAGTTAGACAGGAAAGTCAAGCTGAGAATTCTGGAAAGAAGGAGAGCAGAGTCAAAGACATGTAAGCAAAGTACCTAGGAAGCAAGACATGATAGAAGAAAGCCTGGAGCCATGTGGCTTGAAATATCAAAGAACAAAGCCATCTCTCTAGCTCCTCCTCCTTTTTGTGAGACAGGGTGTTCTGTTGAACACTTTTGAAACTTGCTTTGTAGATCAGGCTCCCCTTGAACTCATAGATATCCTCTTGCCTCTGTTTCCAAAGTGTTGGTACTAACAGGTTAATTTAAATGTAAGCACGAATAACAAGCCTATGGTATTGGCAGAACATTTATAAATAATATGAGGACTCTGTGTGGTACCTTGAAAGCAGGTAGTAGGACTGGGAGCAAGTGGTTAGAACAAAATCTACAGCCTACAATGTTTAGCTTTGTTGCAGTGGATATGGCCTTGTTGAAGAAAGTGTATCACTATGGAGGCAGACTTTGAGGTTCAGTTTTACTCAAACTTCCCTCATTGTGACTGTCAATTTTCTGTTGCCTGCAAAATGTCAGACTCTGCTATTCCTACAGCACCATACCTGTCTGAATGTTATCATACTCCCTGTCAAAGTGATAATGGACTGAAGCACTGAAACTGTAAGCAAGCCACCCCCAATTAAATGTTTTCTTTGTAGAAGTTGCCATGGACACAGCAATAGAAACCCTGATTAAGACACAGCCCAATACTGAAACAGAAAAACCTCTGCCTGGAACATGCATCTCTTATAGATAAACAAATTAAAAAGATAGAATTTTGTTGTCACTTTTCAAAGGAAGATGTAGATATCCAAAAGCATATGAAATGCCATAAAAATATGGATTGTCACATCTCTCTCAAAAGATTTCTGAAATCACAATATTCAGAGAAAAACTGAGATAGGAGGGTAGGTTAGAGAGGAAACTCTATAGGCATCAAGACTGACATTTGAAGGAAACAAAATGCCACAGGAAATCTGGAAGTCAATCGTACAGACAATCAATGACTGTGCATAAAGAAAACATAATATGCAGATGACTCATAGAAGTTCACAGGGAACCCATTTACCTGAGAATTTTGGAGTCTCGATCTGTAGCTTGCTTTGGCACACTTCCAAATTCTATTGTCTCTCTTTTAATCGAATTGCTCAACTATCTTGTCCAGAATATTGTTTGAAGACATGGGATCCTGGGTATTTCAGTCATGTACTCAAAACTCAATTATGTACATAATATAAAAACATAGTTTCAAATCATGTCAGATATCATGGTATGTAAGAGGCATATTCTGATTAATCTTAGTTATGTTAGAACTATCTTCATTCTTTCTAATTGTCAAATATATTTTTTATTTGCTTCCTTTTTCTTCTAGGAGCCTGTATTGATCAAACTAATCATTTCTGTGACAAAGAAGGAAAAAAAATCATAATCCTTTACATTATAAATGTTCATAAAGTTTTACACATCTCTTTCACTTAAAGTTCAAAAGTAATTTGGACCAAAGGGATTTTAGAAATGCTAATTATAGCAATACCCCAAAGCTCTTAATAAGAAAAAGGTTGATTAGATAAAGTCACAGTTTGACATCAAAAAATGCAGGGGCCATGCCTATAAATGTGACTGTACTTGAAGAAAGCACAAAGAGGCAGCAGGAGAATCTGAGGACTAATCTGCCTCCAGTGTGAGAACAGTTTCAACGCTGTACAGCACACAAAAGACTAATTTACAGGATCAGGAAATGTAGCAGTGGAAGACTGATCATTAAAAGCAATCTAGGACATTTTCAAATGGTAAAAGACTTCAGGCAAACAAAAATATTTAAAATATATAATATCAGAAAGAAATGGTACTCAGTCATGATCCGGTTTCAGAAAATTTAACTGTTAATGATTAAGGACAAGGGACATGGCCTTTTATCAAATATGAATTGAATAGAAATTTCAGGCTGTTGGCAAATTTATAAAGAGTAAAGGAAAACTAACTTGATGAGATTGTAACATGAAACAGTGCTTATCTAGCATGAGAAGGCTGTATGTTAGTTTAATAAGGAAAGAAGCAGAGGAATAAAGTAATCACTGATACAGGTACTGGAAAGCTAGGCACACATTAGGTTCTTAAATCCAAAAATGAAACTGCAATACTGTTTTCTAGTAAATTATAATAGGGTCTAACTCTATCTCTGGCCAACAGTGTGACTTCTATCCTAAATTGCCCATAAGATACATTTTTATGTACCCTAAGGTTTTGTTTCAGAAAAGATACACCATGGTCCTCTCTTTTTTAGTTAGGCCAAATGAAGTAGGCAGTCATTTAAACAAGGATGAAACTATCTGCTTCATAACCTTAAGATACAATAGAAAGTGGGGGTGGAGGAAAAAAAGTCATGGTATAAAGATCACTTAAAAGTTCCTGTGGGTATAGCACTCTCTCTAGCTGATTTTCACTTTAAACCTCAAGTGCTGTGGAATGGTCTTTCTGTGTGCTATGAATATGTGTTGCTGCCACTGATTAATAAAGAAACTGTTCTGACCTACGGCAAGACATAAAATAGCCAGGCCTGGAATCCAAAAGAAGATACAGGGAGAAGAAAGGGGAGGTCAGAGCAGATGCTGTGATCTTCTAGGGGAGCAAGATGTAATGGAACACAGGTAAAGCCATGAGACATGTGGCAATACAAAGATTAATATAAATGGTTTGATTTAAGATGAAAGAGCTAGTTAGTAATAAGTTTGAGTCATAGACCAAACAGTTTGTAATTTATACAAGTCACTGTATGTTTATTTGGGACCAAGTGGCTGTGGGGCATAGGAAAATTTTCAGCTACACTTGAGCATGTCACACTTCATCTTATAATAAATCCCAACTGTCTTCTAACTGTGTGGCTCACTGAAATTCGGAAGAATCAATAACTAGACTGAAGAATGAATACTACACTAAGAGTGTTGTTAGAAGATATTCTGATCCATACTTAGAAGTCTTAAATATATATTGAGGGTGATATAGTAATTTTATGAGTGAGAAAGTTGTGTATGTTTAACATTAGATGTGCTAAAATCGAAAAGGAAAGTAATAAAGAGAAAAAGTTAAAATCTGATACAAATTATATATTTAAATAACAAAATTAATTTTAAATAAAAGGTATTTTGAAGAATAATCAAAGTTCAGCAATTTTAGTTCCTAGTTTCAAAGTTGTTTACTAGGAGCAGGGTGGAGTGTTCATTCTTAAAATTCAGTCATACTAATATTTGACTGATTCCTAGGGAAATCTGAGTTGTTCTTGTTTTGAGTTAACCACAGTACTGTCCTTTATAATCTGTCTTCTATATCCTTATTTTTGTTCCTAAATTTTTGTTTTCTTACTCATTAAATAGTTATACTTTACACTGTATACTTTTACTATGGACTTCTTACTATGGTTTCTTACTGATTGTGATGCAAGAATTTATATTTCAAACAAAAATATGTGTATCATAAAATGGATAGTGAGGTATTTCATCAGGACATTTGTGTGGCATTATATTGAAAATTTGTGCAGGTAAGATAGCAGCTATTTCTGAGTGTTTGTGATTTATTGAAACATTCTTCTGACACTTCACAAAAATCACCTAACTTAATGCTCACAAATAGCTACATTAGGAAGAAATTACAGTTTCCATTTTATAGGAAGAAGTTCTAGGGATAGAGTAATTTTCATATAGCCTTACCAAACCTTTCTTTAAAACTCATATTTGAAACCAATTTAATATCTATCTGTGGAGGAACAGATTAGTACTGAAATATGTAACTTACAACACGTTGTTGCAAACTTTTTCTGTTAAGACTGAACTAAACTCAGAGATAGTGGTGTCTCTAGAAGTTTCTTTATTATAGAGTATTATTTAGGCAATCCTGAGCTCTTTGTTTTTCCATATGCACTTTAATATTGTTCTTTCAAGGTCTGTGAAGAATTGTGTTAAAATTTTGATAGGGATTACATTGAATCTGAAGATTGCTTTTGTCAAGAATGCCATTTTTACTATGTTGATCTTACCTATCAAAGAGCAAGGGAGATCTTTCCATTTTCTGATATTTTCTTCAGTGTTTTTCTTTGATGACTTAACGTTTTTGTCAACAGGTCTTTCACTTGTTTGGCTAGAGTTACCCCAAGATATTTTATGTTATTTGTGGCTATTGTAAAGATTGATAGTTCTATTATTTCATTTTAGCTCATTTATCACTTTTTTGTGAGAGCTATTAATTTTTTGATCAATCTTGTATCCTAACAAATGGCTAAGGGTGTTTATCTGCTGTAGAAGTTTCCTGGCAAAATTTTTGGGGTCACATGTATACTATCATATCACCTACAAATAGCAAAACTTAGACCTTTTCTTTCTTATTTGTATCTTCTTGATCTCCTTCTGTTGTGTTATTGTTCTAGCTAAATACTTTTGAGTACTCTATTGAATATATAGAAAGACAGTGGACAGCCTTGTCTTGTTTCTGATTTTAGTGGGACCACATTGAGTTTCTTTCTATTACTTTGATGTTGGCTGTCAGCTTGTTGTATATTGCCTTTATTATGTTTATAAATATTCCCTTAGTGCATGACCTAGCTTTTTGGAGCCCATTCTGTTTAAAGGGATACCTTGTGGAGCCTTGATACAGGGCGGAAAGGCTTGGTCCTCCCTAAAGTTGATATCCCAGACTTTGTTCACTCCACATTGGAAGCCTTATCTTCTTTAAAGAGTGAATGGGGGGACTATCTGGGGGAATCAGGGAGGGTCAGTAAGAGGTAGGGAGGGAAAGTGAACTGTGGTTAGTATATAAAATTTAAAAAAAACTTTGAAGTAAAAAAAAATTAAAGACTTAGTTAAGCTAATGTAGATCATTACTTAAAGAAATCAATAAAACATTCTGATTTTGATATCAGATAAACAAAAGAAACCTTAGAGCATTTAGGAAGAGGAGCAGCTGACTGTCTAGTGAGTCAAAGATGAATAAAATGCACATGTTTAAAATAATGACACAATTTATTCACTAGATATTGATAATTTTCCACAAATACAGTTGTCAGGTAAAGTACTACAAACCAATATCTTGACTATTGAATCAGTCACTGAAACAATAATTTCTACCTTATGTTTTTAAATTTCTCCTTAATTAAAAACATATAAAAAGTATGATCTAAAACAAAATTATAAGAAATGAAAGCACTATACACTTTTGATATTGTATAATAAAATTTAAAAAGTAGTTTGTAAGTAACAAAAGGATTTATACAATATAACAAGAGTAGCATAGAAAAACGTAAAAAAATGAAAAAATTAATTATCAAAGAACAAGTATGAAATTTGCATAATCATTCTCTAAAGGGTAAAAGTCAAGGAATTTTTTATTTATTATTTATTTTTTCTGTTTTTTTATAGTCGTTCACTATTTACTTTAGATGTACCTCAATCCACCTGCCATGAAGACATACATGAGTTCCAGAATTATAGGCAAATCTCCTCAGAGACAGTTTTAAGCCATAGAAAGAAGTTTACAGTTCTCACCTTAGTTATTTTAAATTACATTTCTAGATAGACCAAAAATAAATTGACGTTCTCTGTATGTTTTAATCTAAGACATACAATTGTTCAACTATTTATAATAAACTTCAATATTCACAATTAAAGAAAATGATTTTGAGAAACTTTAGAGTTACTAAGAGTTGTAAAATTTATAGGAATACAGTAGAAGCCAAATACTGTTGGATTATTAGCAGGGAATCTTGTGAGTATGCTATATTTACTATAAATTGTTAGTGACTACTGACATTGTTTTTGCTTAGAGTCTGTTCAAATTTCCTTTATTTTTTGATGACTTGATCCCAATTTCCTGAGTCTTTTTTCCCCCGTTTAACAGGACAAATGTGTCAGAACAGATTTAGTTGTTAGGCCTCAGCAGGGACCTCTTAGTTGTGATGAAGTAGAAGAGACTCAAAGCAATAAAATTGATGTTGTAAAAGGATTTGTTAATAGATTTGTGTAGGAGACATTGAATCATGCTAAGTAGAATTTCACTGAGGCAGCACTACTTCCAACCTACCCCAAAGATAAACAGTCTTCTAATCAGGACTTTTACAGGCAAGCAAAATTTACAGTGTTGGAATGTAAATGTTTGTTTACTAGTATTGATCAACCCTTAAGATCATCCCCAAACAGGCCACTGATGTGTAAGATCACAATATTCATTAAGTCTTCCTAGAAATGCCTTTAAGTCTCCTGTGCCCTTATATGGAAAAATATTCTGGTTTGTGAACAAGATGGCATGGGGTAACAGCTATTCAGAAACAAATAACACTACTGTAGTAAAATAATTCTGGTGATTTGTGGTATCTTTGCTGTTTAAATATCCTATCTGCTGGAACTGCCATCCTTTCCATTTTCTATCTTTGTTGAAATTGTTCATAGTGTATGCTGGGGATGAAACCATAAAGAGATTGAAGGATGATAGGGTGTGCAATAAATGAGCCTTCAGTATCTTAAAGTAAGTAAAAGCATCTGTTCTAGGCCAGCTCTAATTTGGCCTCAGTCACATTTGTCTCTGCAATTAAGCAAGGACTCATTACTTTCTCTCTAAGTATGCAAAATGGAGCCATGTTATTTCTGTAGCAGAGAGATTTTCTTAATTCTGAATTTTGTACAATGTCAGCAGCTTTGAATCATATTTTGTATGCGTTATGTAGACTTGACCTTAATCATCAGTAGTTCAATATTTTCCTATTTATTAGACTCTGGTTGTTGGAGTTGAGCAACAGAAACCTCACTCATCCCTTCAGATCAGGGGGTCACATTGCAGTGTGATACCAATTAAAGTTATTTGTTCTTTAATGGGCAAATCCTTGCTTTACTCATTGGCCTCCTCTCCTTTCTTTCTTGAAGACATTCCTTTCTTCCTTCCCACATTAGGTCACATGATATTAGGTTCTTCTATCCCTTCCAATTACTATTCTGCAAGGTAGAAATGTTTAATTAGGGTCACCAAAGTGCCACCATGGTCTGAGGAATATTAAATATTAACAGTTTCCATCTAACACTGTAAATATTCTGTTTATAACTAGAATTCACATCCTTTTAATCTCATCTGTCTTCTAAAATTTAAAGATAATGTTTTAATTAATTACTCCCCTCTCAAAATAAAAATTTGTTTACACGAAGGCGCCCCTGCTTTTCCAGAACTTTACAGACTTAAATAACACATCCTTTATTTCTTGTCTCCATTTTATTTTCCTCCCATTCTTTTAAAACTAGTCAAACAACAGGGTGTTAGGTCAGACTCCAGCCAATGAAAAAAAAATGACAGTGTATTTAAAAAGGACTTTAGTTCCTAGAGTGCTTGCTAGATGGGTTGTGTCTTGGTGTATATTTTCTGCAAAAATAATTGCTTTGTTTTGCTATTTTGCTTTATTCACATTCTTCCTTTCCACGTTAAGACAATTCCATTTCACCACAACAATAGCAACTGCATGAAGAAATGAAGCATTCCCACTCATGTACAAGGAGAGATAACAGTGGCTGGTGGCTGTGTGCTTTTTTTTTTTTTTTTCGATTATCTGAGCTCCTTTTAACTTTGATCATCCATCCAGACAGTGATGGACACATAGCTGAAGAAAGAAATCTTCAATTCAAATAGTGATGGCAGGGTTTCTCCATGGTAAAAATGTTTATAAATTTTTGTAAATTGCATACCATGGTGTCAAAGATTAATCTACATGTAACCCTCATTTATGGAATAAGGAAAAATGGAACTATTTTTTTTAAAAAAAAAATAGAGAGAGTATGTGGTTAATTAAAACATGCATATTTATATTTGGAAGAATAGGCTATTATTCAAATTTACATTTATATTTACCCAACCAATCACTTTTGTGAAAGTATGTAATTGCAAATAGAGAGTCTGTTATAATTTCATATTCATTTCTTCATTTTTAAAATTGGGGCAGGTAAAAAATGTTTGGTGTATAATCTTCACACCGCTATACCCCTTTTGTTTCTTATGAAGTTTTTTTGCCATTTGACATCATGATTCACATTATATTTATATTTTCACATTTGGTGTATGAAAAGATCATTTATTCAAAAGTCCTTGTTTGATATTTTTAATGGAAAATTTAGGTGTTTAGCATGAATATGATTTCTTATTCCTTCCAACTGAAAGAAAAAAAGAGATAAATATTTGTGTATTATATCATATGTATACACATACACATATACATATAACTTCTGTATGTGAATCAATCTGCATATAATCATGAGTCCATGCTTTTTTCCAACTCTAATCAATTACCACATGATCTTTCTAATCATATCCTATTGCTTATTCATAACTTCCCTTTCATCACTAAGATATTTAACTTTATTTTCTACCATGCCCTTCAATAATTCTTCAGTTTTAATGTAAATTATGCTGGCGTTAGAATTATTGACTCATATTCTCATGGAAACTACTTTACAACTTACAGTATAATGTCTATATATAGCCACTTTAGCCTTCAGGAAAGTCCATTCACTTCTAAGGTTGCATGCACTAATATTTTTACCCAATCACAAATTACACTGCTTTATATAACCGATTTTTTTATTCTGTGACTCTTTGTCCTGCAAAATTTTTGACTTTATTTATATAGTAAATTTTCTTTGCATTGTAAAGTTCTATGTTTTGAAAACTGCATAATGTTATCTATTGTTCAGAGAAATTAAAGTTTCTAATCTCACTATATTCAATATATTCTGTTCACATACTCAACTGGTGTTTACCTTCTACTACCTGAGTAGATACTTTTATTATTGTGTAAATCTTTCTGTATAGGATGTGACATGATCAAAATTTAAAGTATGTCACCTTTTCAAACTAGATTGCTTAATTTAGTGGTATAAATATAGACTTCTTCAAATTTTGCATAGATTGATATATTGATGCTATTCATATCTAAGTATTACTTTGCTGTATTGATATACTTGTAAATACTATATTATTTAATTTATTTCTCACTAGAAATAGAGCAGGAATGGGAATGTAGGTCAGTGGAACAGCACATCCTTAATGTTTATGCATAAGACCTTGAGTTGCAATCCAGCCACTACATCCCATAAAATGTAGCTGCTAGCTGCTGTGAATATTAACAAGCATGAATTTTTGAGAACATGAATTTTTGAATAAATGAGCTTTCTTTGCATTCTTAGCCACCGAATACAGCAGTCATATACAGATTTATAATCTGAAAGCATGAAATATGATTTATCTCAGGTTCACACACAATATGGCAACATGAAAAAGAAGTATGATACCACATCATGGCCTGTGTAACCTCAATAAGGATTTACCAAAACCTTTAAAAAAGAATCATCCCATCTTGGGTGGTACACTTTATAGGAATAATCCACATTGGAGACAAGCATATTAGAGAGCACAGTATTTACTAGGCTTTTATTGAGCAATGGGAGGTAGAAATATAGCCACCCTAAGTGCCATCACAGAACTTACATCCAACAATGAATAGAGGTAGAGGTAGGGATACATGACTGAGCACTGGACTGAGTTCCTGGTCCAGCTGAGAGCAGGGGAGGACAGTCTATATGAGCAAGAGGATTGGGATTATGAGGAAAATTCTCACAGTGATGGCTGTCTGGAGCTCTGGGAAGCTATTCCATCTCTTCCTTGGCATACAGAAAACATCTTGTCATTTGTTTCCATATACTTTATTTTCAGGAATCTTTTATAAATGAAATAATACAGTGAGTAAGTCTTAGATTTTATATGTAATTCAACATTACGTCCTGGAGATTCATTTATATTATTGTATATATAAACACCTTGTTCATTTTTATTACTAAATTAGTTCCCTTGGATAGTGTACAACAGATTATGTGAGTGACTGCCAAGGATATCAAGAATCAGAACTTTGTATTCTGTTCTGGTATATTTAACATGTAATAGAGCCACTTAAAAACAAAATTTGGCAGTTTTGCAGAAACAAAACATGATTTTACCATATGATACAAAAATCACCTCCCTAAATATTTAACATTTCTATATATAAATATTATATTCTAAGGTTCTCTTGCTGACGGTTACCAAGAAGCACTTTATAAAACCTAGGTGCTGAGAACACTAGCAATAAGAATTGATTCTTGTTCTTATTTCTTTTCTTTTTTTATTTATAAAATAAATTCTTTTTATCCATGTATCCCCTCCCAGTCAGCCTTCAGCCTCTCTCCTCCCCATACCCCCATCACATTCCATCCCCAGAAAGGGCAAAAAGTTCCAAGGTGGATCAGCTACCATCCACTCCAGGCAAGTCCAATTTTCTCTAGGAAGCTTACTAAATCAAGAACAGCCACCAGGGAACCATCAGGAAAAGGAACTAGGCCCTCCAAGGGAAGGTAACTGTCCGCTGACATAGGCAGTATGTGGAGCCTTGAGGGGAAGGATTAGACTGTGCGTGAACTGGCACTTCACAGCTCATTCTCTCCAGAGAAATATCTAGCTCTGTCTTGATATTAGGATGAGGAAATTGGACTTGCCTGGAGTGGATGCTGAGCTGATCCACCTTGGAACTGCCCACACCCTCCCTGTTTTCTCTATCTTTATTTTCATTTCAACATAATATTTTTATTGATTATTTGAGAATTTCACGTCATGTATCCCAATATCACTCACTTCCAAGTCCTCTCTGGTCCATCCCACATACTTGCAACCTCCTCTCATTAGAAAAAAATTAAAGAAGAAGGAAGACATAAGTCCAATTTGTGTTGTCCACTGGAGCATGGTCAAACTCCCAGTAGCCGCCCCTTTATAGAAAACTGATCAGCAGCCTTCAGCTATGGAGAGCTACACTTCAGCATCCCTATCACAAATTTTAGAGTTCTTTCTCTTACTGCATCTTAGTAGTTACTTCCCTAGTGCATCAAGTTCCAGCCTACCTCTCATGACTGGTTTGAATAGTTATTAATACAAATCTTCGATCGGTATTTTACAACATGATAGCATTAAGGATAATCATGCAAGGGGGACATTGATTATCTGTATAATTTCTAATGTGTGCATATGAATCTATATCTTAAAACAATTTAAATACAAAAGAGAAGTGGCTTTAAAGGCATCAGTAACTGAAAGAATACATGGAAGGAATAAAAATGTGTGAGAATTCTTCAATGTTGTATTCTGTGTGTTGAAAAAAAAAAAAACATGAGTGGAAATTTGGCCTTCAGAGGTCAGGATATAGCTAAGTTTGGCTTTCTACTTCACCTAAAAAATTAAAAAAAAAAAGTTTCATTAGAGTTCTGTTTACCAGCATCAGTCTGAATTCATGAGGACTTAATCACTTGTCCTAAGCCACAAAATCATGCTATAGTAAAATGCATCAACTGAGTTACTAAGAAACTGTGAGTTCACACTGTCTCAATTCAGATTTGGTGTCAAAATTCACAGCAATTTTGAAAGTGATTTTTTCCTAGATGTTGTGGCCTTTGTAATCCAGAACACAGAGATTATAAAGAGCTCAAAGAGTTTCCTCTCCAAGTTTGCAACTTTATGTAACAAGGAAACCGTTTTCCTTACACAACAATCACTTTATTTGTGATTTGTTACAGTGCATTTTACTACCACCACAAATGCAATACTCTGCTAACTATCTGTATCCAAAGACCTGGAATGGCAGGATGGACAGTATGCAGCCTGAGGGAATGATGGCCAATTTGCAAACCAGAATTAAAAGTACAATAAGAACGAAACTGAAATATGAGCTTATTTAGAAATGCCATTTAAAGGGAGAATAGTATTCCTTGCCAGCCACATGTAATTAAATCTAGTCATTTATGTGATGCTGTAACTAGTTTCCTTAATTAACTCTCAAGTGTTTTATGAGAAAGTACAGGTGAGAATGTCCACAGTGAAAATGAAGAACAATGAATTTACTCTTACCTGAATGTGCAATGTTCTGTTCATGTAAACTGTAGTAATACAAAATGGAAAAGTATGTATATAATTTTTTTCACTAAAGCAAAACTATATTCTTTTAGTGTTGTGTCAAAAAGTATATATGAAGAACTATTATAATTACCTAAAGTTTATTTTCAGTTGTGAAAAATTCCACCCGTATATGCCTCCAAACACATATAAAAGCATGACATTTTTCTTTTTCTCTATTGTTGGTTTTTTCTTCTAGAAAATCATAACAAATGTGGGAGGAAATTATTAACATTAACACATAAAAACAAAATTTAAAAGTAATGTACAATTATTAATTTCAGACTACCTAGTGACTAAGAATATTTCTATTTCAGTCATTGTGGGCCAAAATAAAATGTAATCGTAGAGTGCACCACTCATACACATCAGAGATTCATTTCTAAATAGTACTTGAAAATGCTTAGACACTAACCCTCATGTGGCCTTGTGATAACCTCATGTAGGACAAAATAAACACTGTCTTCTCATGGCAGAAGGGATGCAGAGAATGCATACCTACCTTTAAGCTTTCAGATAAAATCTCTAATCCTGTTGCTTAATTGAAAACACTAATAATATAATTACCTCTGTAAGGAAATACAATCATTTCCTTTGTGTTTATTGGCATTGTCATCTCAGATGAATTTCAACATATGAATACTAGAAGTAAGAACATGTTAACAACTATGATTACTATAAACATCATTCTAATTTTAGGTCACCAAGAACCCTGAATTAAAAGAGTTATGTTTTCTAAAATGAGACATATCCTTAATAGAATATAGGCTACTATGTCTCAGGTTATATAAAATGGTAAATAATATTGTAATCAATTACAATGAGATTTGATTTCTTTCTAATGAACTTAAAATGTGCCCTCTAAACATTCCCAGTACTCAGTAACTTATAGCAACATCACATTAAGAGGAGTGTTCATTAATGTAGATTGAGTTTTAAGATGGACAGTTTAATAATGTTATTTTAATTCAAGCATGAAGGGTCATGTCCTTAATCCGAGGACTCTGGAGTCAGAAGCATGAGGGTATCTAAGTTCAAGTCTAGCCTGTTCTACATAGCAATTTCCAGTTAAGACAGAGATCCTGTCTCGAACAATAGCAACAAAACCTAACTTTAACATAGTTAAACAAAGTTAAATGTTTAGAAATTTATTTAGTTAAATGTATAATTTTTGTTAAAATATCTGTTTGTCCAAGACATTTTCCCTGTAATAATGAACAGTATATTGACCCAAATATTATATGCTACTGAATACATTTTGGACATTTGCATTTTCAAAAGCATTGGGTTACAGTTTTATCAGGTAGCATATAGATTTTCTTATAGAAATTTATACAACCATATTTACTCAAGCATTCATTACCAATTCAAATGCCAGTAATATCTTCAAATTTAAAACTGTTCTTAGGGCCTCATAACTACCACTGGATTTCTTAGCAGCAAGAAGAACCATGAACTTTCTAAAAATCAAGGGAACTTGCTTTTTCCTGCTCAAGGACACCTGTCACCTTTGCAGGTTATAGCCTATGCTTTGACTTCTCATTGCCCAATGTGACAAAATACATCATTTTCCATTTCAGAATCAGCATCTGTATGTAAATCCTGGCTCAGCATTAAATTTTTCATTGACTTTGACCAATAAATTAGGGGTAGTTCTACAAAATTCTCTAAGGCAAAGAGCCCTATCAACAAGGCAAAATGACAGCCTACAGAATGGGAAAGGATCGTCACCAAACCTACATCTGACAGAGGACTGACCTCTAAAATATATAGAGAACTCAAGAAACTAGAGGTAAAAAAAAAAAACAAAGAACCCCATTGGAAAAATGGGTACAGAGCTAAACAGGGAATTCTCAACAGAGGAATTTCAAGTGGCTGAAAGACACTAACTTCTCAACATCCTTAGCCATCAGAGAAATATAAATCAAAACAACTCTGAGATAACATCCTACACCTTTTAGAATGGCTATGATTAAAAACACAGAGGACAACCTATGCTGGAGGGGATGTGGAGCAGGAGAAACACTCCTCCATTGTTGATGGGAATGCAAACTGCAAAGCCAATTTCGAAATCAGTACGAAGCTTCCTCAGAAAACTGGGAATCAATCTACCTAATGATCCAGAAATACCACTATTGGGTATATACCAAGGTAGGCACATTCTTACCTCAAGAGTATTAGAACAACTATGTTCATAGAGCATTATGTGTGATATCCAGAACATGGAAAATATCTAGATACTCATCAACTGAATAATGAATTAAAAATAATTGTGGTACATTTACACAATGGAGTATTACACAGCGAGAGAGAGAGAGAGAGAGAGAGAGAGAGAGAGAGAGAGAGAGAGAGAGAGAGAGAGAGGACATTCTGAAATTTGTAGGCAAGTGGATGGTTCTGGAGAGTATCATCTTGAGTGAGGTAACACAAACCCAGAAAGACAGACATGATATGTTTACTCATTAGTAAATTGTAGATGTTAACCAAAGAATAACCAGGCTGGAATCCATACCACTCCCAGGAGCTATGTAACAGAAGACATTTAAGAGAGGCATCCATAGATTCCCTTGGGAAGGGAAGTAAAGAAAGTCCCCTGAGAAAATTGTAATCAAAAGTGGGGGGAACAAGAGGATGTGAGAAGAGAATGTGATAGAATGGGCAAGTAGAGCTGGTGGGAGGGGAAGAGCAACAGGGAGGGAGAGCAAAGAAGTGGATATTCACATAAATGGAGCCATTGTGGTATTAGAGCAAAACCTGATACTAGGGAACACCCAAGAATCCACAGGATGAGCCCAGATAGGACTCCAAACAATAGTGGAGAGGGTGCCTAAACTAGTCTTTCCCTATTATCATATTAGTGACTACCATAATTGCCTTTATAGAACCTTCATCCAACAGTTAATGGAGGCAGATTCAGAGATTCATATCTAAACACCTGACTGATCTACTGGTCCAGCTGAAGAATCCATGATGAGGACACCCATGGAGTAAGCAGTTTGATGTGTTGGGAGCTCACAGACTCTAAAATAACATCTGAGAAACCATCATGGAGGGGATTTGAACCCTCTGAATAATGACAGTCACAAGGCATGAGAAGTTTCTGGAGACTCTTACACTAGGAACAGAGTCAATCCCAGGTCCATAACTGGCTTCTTGAATCCCATGTCTAGTGGAAAAACACCTTTCTCAAAGGAAAAGGGTTGGGGGAGGACATGGAGAAGAGGCAGGAGGGAGGTGCAAAAATAATATAAAAATAAAAATAAAATAAAATAAGAAAAATTTAATTTTATTTCAAAAACTATTTTTGAAGAATCATTAATAAAGATTCGGAATTAGGATATGGCTCAGCGGTAGTATTTAATTTCAAATACTAAGAAAAATTAAGAAAAAAGTGAGCAGAAGAGTGCTTGGACTCTCCTAAGTATTTAACAACTGTGACCCAATCAATGAATAATTATAATCCTGTCTGTGGTTTTAATAGTCTACCTCAACTTTATATACAGCAAAATTCTGTGTTAATTATCAAGGGATATGTGTTATTTTCATTAAAAAAATGATAGATACAAGAATTAGGAGTATAAATGTTCTCTGGTGCTTTTTTTATTACAAGATAAACTTCAACATGGGTTAAAATAACAAGTAAAGCACACAGTATGTGAAAAGGAAATCCTGTTAAGTATAGACCCACTTTTGTTCTTTTATGTCCTTTTTTTAGATGTTCCTATCTCTATAAATTGTGAAATAATTTGATTTTCATTTACATTTATATACTCATCATATGAGAACAGTTTCATGTCACGTATATTTTTGTGACCCAAATACAATATTGCAACTTGAGACATGGCTATAAAAGCTGAACAAGCCCTGAAATTTTATTAATATTTATAGGGGATTGGTATTATGTGAAATTTTTATTCATGACTTAGAAAAGCTTCTGACAATACTCCAATAAATTAGGTTGACCTTTAAATAAAGATGATGAGAGTCATAATCTCATTGCTGTAATTAGAGATTGGACCACTGACCCCAGTCTTTGTGTGATCCTCTTGAACTGAAACCTATATCTTTTGAGAAAACTTAAACACTCTAATACTGCTGCTTCAAATTCTTGGGATCATAGAAATAAATCTGCACAGTGTGTTCTAAGTTGCAAAGGAGAGCAGATATCACTCTTTTTTTTCTTTTATTGAAAATGAAGGTTTTTATATACTAAATCCCGATTATGGTTTCTCTTCTCTCTAGTATTTCCAAGTTCTTCCCATGTCACCTGCCATCCAAATCAACCTCTTTCTGTCTTTAATTGGAAAGCAGCAGGCACCTAAGAATAAGATAAAATAAAAAAATATAAAACAGCATATAGGAATAGGGCAAAATAAATGCAATGAAAAGAGTAGAAGAAAAGACAAGACAAAAAAACAGATACAGACATGGGTTTGCTCACTCAGGAATCTCACAAAAACATAAAACCAGAAGTCATATTATAAATGCAAAGGACCTGTAGTATAATATAAAGAGAAAAAGATAAAATTAAAGAAGAATAAGGAGCCCTGTACAAGACAAAAGATCTTCAAAGATACAAAAAGTACTAGGCTATGGGCTTTATTTAACTGGGAAAGTTTTAATTACAGCTTCTATTTCACTAGGAGTTCAAGGGCTGTTTGAATTGTTTATCTAGTCTTCATTCATCCTTGGTAGGTGGTATGTATAGGGAATATTATCATTTTTTCTAGATTTTCAATTTATTGGAGTATAATGTTTTAAAATGTATCATTATTTTCTGGATAACCTTGGTATCTGTTGTTAAGTCTCTCTTTTCTTGTTTAATTTAATTTTGAATCTTTTTCTCTAGTTTTTACTTAATTTAGATAAAGGCTTGCTAGTCTTACTGATTTTTTCAAAGAATTAACTCGGTTTCATTTATTCTCCGTAATTTTTGCTTCTATTTTATTAGTTTTAGTCACAAGTTTTACTATTTTTTTTTTATTTTTTATTCTCTCTGTCATCATTTTTTTCAGTTCTTGCCCAGCCTCCCCCACTCCACCCCTTCACTCTCCAGAGAAGGCAAGGATCCCAAGATGAGTCAATTCTGTCTGGCATATCCATTGAGGTTGAACTGACTCCCTTACCCAAGTATTAAGGCTGAGGAAGGTAGTCTTTTAAGATGGAAAAGATTGTCTTGGCTAAATTTGAGTACAAAACCCAACCACCAAAGAATATATGCTTTTAAAACAGATACTAATTACACATTGAAAAATTACTACCAGAATATTATGTGGAAATAAAAGTGTAAGGGCAAAGCTTTAAGATATTATTAGAATTAATCTTGAGTATCTAACAAGAACCAGCAGCTGTCCTATTTACATCACAACCACTCACCAGTTACCCTATAGTTGCTGTCATTAGACAAGACAAGGCTAAGAACTGAACACTGTTATAGAATTCAAACATGACGATAAATTTGATCGTAAACATTTCTAACAAGCTAAATGTTCAACTAAATTTACTCTCAAATACCCTATATATTAGCAATTTCTTACCCGGAAGCCTCTTACCTGCTGCCTTTTAAACTCATATTTTTCTTCCCCAGAGCCCAAGTCACAGAGTGAGTACATGACTTATCTCACTGGATTTCTAAAGTTCTTCCGACCAGTGCATGACTGTTTCCACATTCTCTCTTGTTCTAAGTAGAAAGCAAATACAGCAAGACTATTACATCCGAAAATACCTAGAATTTACTGATATCTAGAATGAGGCCTAGCTGCTATAGTTACTAGTATTTATAAAGTGAAATATTTTACAGTTTAAGAACCCTCGTTTTAAAATACAAATAAACATCGCTAAAAAGTATTCTTAAAGTGTATGGAAATTAGTATTATAATAACCATACTAGTGATATTTACTTATGAAGATTCATAAGAAAATATTTTTTGTTTGTTTCTGCTGCTTTTATAATATAGTATAAGAGGTGTGAGTTGAAATTAATAGAGAATAATTAAGCAAAAATAAACAGGACCATTTAATGTGCAACAATTAAGAGAGTCTACATTCTGAAGACAAAAGTTTATGTAAATTAGGGAGATATGATCTGTGCTTATTAATCCATTCATTTGAGACCACAGCAAATTGCAGATTAAGTCATCTGAAAAGGATTGGTGATGAAGCCCCAGACAATTCTTGATGTCCTGACCTCATTAATGACCACAAGCAATAACTAAGTTCTTCAAAATTTTGTACCTTAAGAACATTGACTAGTTAGATTTACAGAGACATAGACACAAACTCTGCCCTAACTCCAAACAACATCATCACACAGTGATCAAAGCAACCTCTGCTAACAACTGGAGACCCACAGTCCCATGGACAACAATCGACTAAGAACAACCATCTCAACAACTAAAGACCCATAGACCCCTGGACCACAGCTAACAAACAGCCATCTAAGAGCTAACTAATAGAGAACTGAGAAAGCAATGGGCAGACTCCAGTATAAGAATGCATATAACATAAAGAAAAACAAGGCACAACCAGAAGAAGCTGGTGGCTCTACAACAACAAGACTTGAGCATGGCAATGAAGAGGAAACAGAAAAAAAATGACCTTAAAAATAACTTTATGAAGATAATAGAAGCCTTAAAAGAGGATATAAAATTCCCTTAAATAAATAGAAAAAAAGCAAACAAAAATTAAAGAAAATAAGAAATCACTGAAAGAAAATAAAGAAAACCAAGAAAAAGAAAACAAACAGGTAAAGGAAACATTTCAAGAATTAAAAATTAAAATAGAAACAATAAAGAAGGCACAAACCAAGGCAATACTGGAAAAAGAAAACTTGAAGAAATGAACCTGAACTACAGATGCAAGAATAACCAATAGAATGCAAGAGATGGAAGAAAATATCTTTGGAATGGAAGATTCAATAGTGGAAATAGATGCACCAGTCAGACAAAGAAAACATCAATAACCACAAAAGTCATAACATAAAATGTCTAGGAAATTTGGGACACCATTAAAAGACCAGAACTGAGAATAATCAGAATTGAAAAAAGGAGAATACCAGCTCAAAAGCACAGAAAATACAATAAAAATGTCATAGAAGAAAATTTGACAACCTAAAGAAGGAAATTCCTATAAAGACACAAAAAAACTTACGGGACACCAAATAGACTAGAGCCCACCCCCCAAGTTTCCTCACTATATAATACTCAAGCCACTAAACCTACAGAACAAAGAAAAAGTACTAAGAGCTGCAAAGGAAAATGGCTAAGTCACCTATAAAGGCAGACTTATCAAAATAACACCAGAGTACTCAATGGAAACAATAAAAACAAGAAAGTCCTAGTCAGATGTTATGCAGACATTAAAAGAACATGTCTGTCAACCCAGACTACTATCCAGCAAAACTATCAATTAAAATAGATGTAGTAAAAAATCTATATCATAACAAAACCATATTTAACAATACCTATCCACAAGCCTAGCTCTACAGAAAACACTAGAAGGAAAACTCCAACATAAGGAAACTAGATACAACCATGAAACCACAAGCAATAGATATACCACAGAAGAAAAACTCAAAGATGAGAAGCACACACATACACACACACAAAAAAAATGACCAAAAATAACAGTAAAAAACAATCCCTGGTAATTAATATCTATTAATATCAATGTACTAAATGAAACTATACAAACACATACACAATGGTTACAAAAACAAAACCCATAGCACTAGATGCCTATATGAAAAACCTAAAGAAAATTTACACAAGAGACCTAATTGCATAGCTACTGGCTTTAGAACAATTAAAAGCAAACTCACAACGAAGGAGTAGATGGCAAGGAGTAATCAAAATCAGGGCTAGAATCAATACAATTGAAACAAAGATTAGTACAAAACAATCAATGAAACAAAGAGTTGGTTCTTTTAGAAAGTCAACAAGATAGATAAACCCTTATCTAAACCAACCAAAAGTCAGAAAGAGATTATACAAATTAACAGAATAAGAAATGAAAAAGGGGACATAACAACAGACACTTAGGAAATCCAAAGAACTATAAGGTTATACTTTGAAAATTTATACTTCACTAAAATAAAAAAAAAATCTAAAAGAAATGACCAGCCTTCTGGACAGGTACCAATTACCAAAATTAAATCAATACCAGATAAATGAACTAAACACACTGTAACCTCCAAAGAAATTGAAGCTGTTGTTAAAAGTCTCCCAAGTAAAAAAGTCCAAGGCAAGATAGTTTCAGTACAGAATCCTACCAGACATTCAAAGAATACCTATCATCAATACTCCTCACACTGTTCCAAACAATAGAAACTGAACAAACATCGCCAAACTATTTTAATGAGGCCACAATTACCCTGATAGCCAAGCCACCTGAAGATGCAGCAAAGGAAGAGCATTACAGACCAATCTCTTTCATGAACATTGTTGCAAAATTACTCGATAAAATTCTAGCAAAAAAAGCCAACAATATATCAAAAAATCATCCACCATTGTCAAAAAGACTTCATCCCAGATATTCTGGGATGGTTCAGTATAAGAAAAACTGTGACTGTCATCCATCATATAAACAAACTGAAAGAGAAAAAAGAAAACACATGTTCATCTCCTTACTGCTGAAAAAGGCTTTGACAAAATCCAACACTCCTTCATGATAAAAATCTTGGTAATATCAGGAATACATGGGAAATAACTAAATATAGTAAAAGCAATATACAGCAAGCTGATGGCCAACATCAAACTAAATGGAGAAAAACTCAAAGTAATCCAACTAAAATCAGGAAAAAGACAAGGCTGTCATGTCTCTCCTTATTTGTTCACTATAGTTCCTAAAATTCTAGCTAAAGTAATAAAAGAACAAAATGAGATTAAGTTGATACAAATTGGAAAGGGAAAAGTCAAAATATCTCTATTTGCAGATGATATGATCTTATACGCAAGTGACCCCCAAAATTCTTCCAGAGAAATTCTACAGCTGATAAACACCTTCACCAATGTAGCAGAATGAAAGATTACCTCAAAAAATTAGTACCCTTCCTATACACTATAAAATGGCTGAAAAATAAATGAGAAAAATCACCCTTTACAATAGCTACAAATAGCAGCAAATACCTCAGTGTAACTATAACCAAAGAAGCAATAGATCTGTTTGACAAAAACTTCAAATCACTGAAGAAAGAAATTGAAGAGGATATCAGAAAATGGAAAGATCTACCATGTTCCTAGATAGGTAGGATCAACATAGTAAAAATAGCAATCTTAAAAAAAGCAATCTGTAATTCAACTCAGTACCCATCAAGATCCCAACACAATTTTTAGACCTTGAAAGAACAGTATTCAATTTCATTTGGAATAACAGGAAAGCCAAGATTATGAATACAATACTGCTCTATAAAAGAACCTAAAAAAGGATCACCATCTCCAACTTCAAGCTATACTATAGAGCTACAGTAATAAAAACAGCCTGGTACTGGCATAAAATCAGACTTGTGGATCAATGGAATTGAATTGAAGTTGCTGACATTAACCCACATATCTAAGAACACCTTATTTTTGACAAAGAGCCAAAAACATTCAATGGACAAAAGATAGTATCTTCAACAAATGGTGCTGGCATAACTGGATGGTATTGTGTAGAAAAATTCAAGTATATCCAAACCTATCACCCTGCACAAAACTTAAATCTAAGTGGATCAGAGACCTCTGCATAAGCCCAGTTACACTAAACTTGATAGAAAAGGAAGTGGGAAATTCCCTCCAACGCATTGGCACAGGTGACCACTTCCTAAATATAACACTAGTGTCACAAACACTAAGAACAACAATCAATAAGTGGGACCTCCTGAAACTGAGTAGCTTCTGTAAAGCCAAGGACACAGTCAATAAGACAAAACGACAGCCCACAGAATGGATATTTTCACCAACCCTACAAGTGACAGAGGACTGATTTCCAAGATATATAGTGACCTCAAGAAAGTAGAGTCCCCACACCTAAAAGCCCAATTTAAAAAAATATATTGGAGTTCAAACTAAAAAGGGAATTCTCAATAGAAAAATTACAAATGGCTGAAAGGCACTTAAAAATTGTTTAACATCTTTAGCTATCAGAGAAATGCACATCAAAACAACTTTGAGGTGCCTCCTTCCACCTGTCAGAATGGCTAATATCAAAAACTCAGATGACAGCCTATGCTCCAGAGGATGTGGAGTGGGGGGAAAATTCCTATTTTCAATATATTTGCCTAGGATGTTTTGGAAATATACTGTGTAACTTCCAAATTTAATTTAAATTATAATAAATCAATTAAATGGAGGCCAATCTCAATCTAATATTACTTTTAGGAGAAAAAATTTCCTTAAATATAAAGGCAGAAACAGAGGGTGGTACCATGGGAAAACAAAAGTAGAGAGATGAGACTGCTCTATAAATATAAGGGTGAGAGTAGACCTACATTACCATAAACTAGCAAACACTGTGTGCTTCCAGAAGCAGGAAGATGCATGCAAACATTCTTCCCCTGAGGTTTTGTAAAAAGTACAGCTCTACCTAACTCTAATTCAAACATCCAGAACTGCAAGCTATGAAAAAATAAATTCATACTGTTTTAATCACCTCGGTTGCTCTAACTTGTTGCAGCAACTACAAAATAGTAAGTCATTATAGTTATAGAAATTTCAACTATTTTCTATCTCATTCAATCAAGCTAGCCTTAATCTAGTTCTACACTAAGTAAACCCCCAGAAGTAAAAGATAATCACCATTTAATAACTGTCATGAAAGAGTTCAAAACTTTAAAATACTTAAAATTAAATCTCAATTTTCAAGCTTATAATATTATCAAGTCCGATTTTTAAAAACTAATGAAAGCTTAAATTTACAAATCAATAGAATTGTTGATGTCACTTGACTATAGAAATTATATGATTACATAAATTAGTACAGAAATAATCATGTGATAAAGTTCAGCCTTCATTGAGGACATAAAGCTCAGCCAAATTTTTAACAATTTATTTTAACAAAACTTCTAAAACCAACTCAATACTTAATGATGATGAGCTGATTATTTTCCTCTTTGAAAGAAAAAAAGGCAAAGGTAACACCTGTCTAAAACTTAATTTTTCTTGGAAATATTTGCATTGAAATGGAACTGAAACCTCAAAATATGAAGATGAGAAAGCTAAAAGATAAAACCATTATTGTTTGCTAAAATAGTTTATGTAGAAAATTAAAATCTATCATAAAGCTCTTAAACTTCTGAATAATTTAACACTATGTACCATATAAAGAAAGTGCACAAGGGATGAAAAAATAATTTGTTGGTTAGAAGCACTGCTGCCCCCCAACCCTGTTCAATTTCCAGGACCCACATGGAGCTCACAACCAACTATAACACTAATCCTAGGAGTACTGATATAATTGTTTGGCTTCTGAGGAGATTATTCACACATATGGTGTGCAGATATGAATGCAAGCAAAACACACACTATTATAAATAAATACAAAAATTTAAAGATTAATTATATAAAAGCAAATTTCCTTTCTATATACAGAACTTGAGTGTCTGACTTAAAAACAAATAATAAAACCGTTATCATCATGTTAGTGATGTACATATGTAACCGACATATAATATGTAGCCTAGAAACTAAATCTCTCAAAGTTGAGGATTAGCATATAATTGAAAAACACATCATGCTTAGTATTTAAAATAGTTTATTAAGGCCAGCTGTTCCCAGTTGATAAATCAATTTAATCCAACTATATATCACCAAATTTCTAGAAATTATCTTCTGGATATAAATAAACTTACTAATGTTTTTGATGAAGGAACAAAAGACCCAGCATGTACAAAAACTTCTTGTAACAGAAAAAGAATGTTGGAAAACTATTACTACCTATATTTAATGTTTAACATAAAACTATAATAAGACAGTCAGGTGTTCCTCTGGAGGGAATGGGCTCCCAGGTGCCTATCCAAAGTGCTTCAGATCCCATGCTGTTCAATGATTGCATTTTGCAGCTTGGATATGCTTTGCTTTTTGTTTAGTACACTAATGAGTGAGTACATCCCCTGTTTATCTTTCTGGGTTTGTAATACTTCACTCAGGAGGATATTCTCCAAAACCACCCATTTGCCTATAAATTTTAGAATATCATTTTTTCTTACTGCTGGGTAGGTACTCCATTGTGTAGATGTACCACAGTTGATTAATCCATTCTTCAGTTGAGGAGCATCTAGGTTGTTTCCAGGTTCTTGCTATTACGAATAATGCTGCCATGAACATAGTTGAGCTAATGCTTTTTGAGTGCGAATGTACATCTTTAGGGTATATGCCCAGTAGCGGCATTGCTGGATCCTTGGGGAGTTTGATTTCCATTTTTCTGAGAAACTGCCATACTGCATTCCAAAGTTACTGAAGAAGTTTACACTTCCACCAATGTTCTTATTACCTTCAAAGGACAATATTCTGATGACAAAGCTTTAACATTTGAAACCTTAAGAAAAAAAATTAACTATTGACGGCAGAATCTTGTCCTTGTTGCCTAAACCATCTTCTTTACTCATTTAACAGAAAGCGCTTTAGTTTATCAGTAAGTCCCTAGTCCCTGTATATTTAATTAATTTCTATAATATTATGTGTATTGTGTTTTACCTGCATGTCTATCTGTGCACTATGTGCCAGCTCAGTGACTGCCGAGGTCAAATGATCGTAGAACAGTGAGAGTGGAATTACAGGTAGGTGTGGGCTTCCAGGTAGATGCTAAGAATTGAACAAAGGTCATTTGCAAGGTCTGACTGTACTCCTAAACTCTCCATCCCTATTAAGCCTTAGAGCCTTATCTGTCCCAATATTGTTCAAAATTTCAACAGAGTCTCAGCTAAAATTCAAAGCAAACAGCTATGAGCTGCCTCTCTAGCCCCCACATTATGCACAAGGAATTGAAGGTATAAGCCACCATTTCATTTTAGTCTGTTTAGTAATGCCCATGATAGCATTCCAGCACCAGAAACTATCAACTACTAACTATGTGGGGTACCACATGGTTAATAATGTGTTAACATTTGCACATAGTAGGAATTAATTAATAAAAATATAAATTTTTATCTAAGATATTTCAAGGATGATGAGAATACCCCCTGGGTAAAGACCCTTGCTCTGCAAAGCTGACAATCTGAATTCTAACCATAGAACCCCACCAAAGCTGACAACCTGAGTTCTAACCTTGGCACCCCCCCACACACAGGTGGGGAGATAGAATAGATATGAAAAGTTATTTTTTGTTTTTCACATGAGTGCCTGGCATTTTCATGTGAAGGTTCATATGTACATATAACACACACACATTTATAAATGTACACTAGTAATAAACAAAACGGGGTTAGCAAAAGAAAACAAGCTAATCTCAATTATTATAATTTAACTTTTGATGAGTATGTTGTTAATTTATTACTATTGTCACATTTCATAGAAAAGTTTATTTAATTTTTGAGAGTAAATACAAAATTGATCTTTAACAAAAGGGACACTAAAAACAAGCCACCACAAAGAAGAAAGTTTAAAAAAAATTGTCTACTTTGTTATTGGGAAAATCCTAAAATTATTTGGAGACTTAAATTGATAATTGAAAAAATTAATTGACTAAACTAATATCTGAATGAGAAATATTGTGATGTACGTATAATCAAAGGAAACATAAAGAGCAATTAGCATCAGAATCATGGAATATAGAATACAATTGCTCTCAAGCATGTGGCTCATTTGTTCTTCAAAATTTCACTCTGAATTCTTGTTTAGTTTTGATAAGTACATGTAAATAATAGCTAACTAAATCCAAGCAAAACTGCTCTTCTTAAACGTGCCAGTTCTGAAATTCAAAAATAAAAATACAAGACAAAAAATTAAAAATACATAAATCTTAAAATTTTTCTAAAGTTTCTCACTTAAACAATAATTTCTGACATATCAATGAGTGATGAATAAAAACACATTATTATAAATTTTTACCTTTTTCTTTGTTGATTTTTGAAAATCAATATCTAAATTTATATAAAAAAGCAAAATATCCAGAATAGCTAAAAAAAATACAATAATAAATCTTTCTTTTCTCTAAAATACATAAATCATGAAAAATAAAATCTAAAGTTCCCTGAGCAATGTTAGGCTCAGCTACAGATGAAGAAAGCACGGTAGGTCACAGCTAATGCCCATGAGTGCACTGTTTGGCTACCACATATTTCTGCTAAGCAACCCTTCTACAGTTAAACCAGAACATTCTCTGGTTTTCTTTTTTTGTGTTTGTGTAGATGTACCACAGTTGGTTAATCCATTCTTCAGTTGAGGGACATCTAGGATGTTTCCAGGTTCTTGCTATTATGAATAACGCTGCTATAAACATAGTTGAGCTAATGTTTTTTGGGTGTGAATGTGTGTCTTTGGGGTAAATGTCTAAAAGTGATATTGCTGGATCCTTAGGGAGAGTGATTCCCAGTTTTCTAAGAAACCTCCATATGGCATTCCAGAGTGGCAGAAGAAGTTTATACTCACACCAACAGTGGGGGTGTTCCCCTTGTTCCCATTCTTCCAGCATAGGCTGTCATCTGTGTCTTTTATCTTAGCCATTCTGACAGATGTCAGCTAGTATCTCAAAGTTGTTTTGATTTGCATTTCTCTGATGGCTAAAGATGTTGAGCACTTTTTAGGTGTCTTTCAGTCATTTGTAATTCTTCTACTGAGAATTCCCTTTTTAGTTCTGAACCCCTATTTTTATTGGATTATTCAAGGTTTTGGTCACTAGTTTCTTGAGTTCTCTATGTATTTTGGAGATCAGTCCTCTATCACTTGTACAGTTGGTGAAAATCTTTTCCCATTCTGTAGGCTGTCATTTTGTTTTGATGACTGTGACTTCCTTGGTTATAGTTACACCAAGGTATTTAATGCTATTTCCAGCTAATATAAAGTTTTTCCTTATTTCTTTTTCAGCCTGTTTTTTCTTTAGTGTATAGGAGGGCTACTGACTCTATAATTTTTTCATGATAACTTTGGTCCCTTTTGACATTTCCAAAAACTACTGTTTTTCGCCTAAGGATTGTCTTAATATTACATTAACTCATATTCAAACAATTTCTCACCATCTGTTTTTGTAATAAGATAGAGAGAGTAATTGCTCATATTAATAGCAATTTTCTAAATTTTTTATTACTGTCATAACTACAATACTTAACTCCAACTGACATATGATAGATGTTTTGTTAAACAGCAGTTTTAGTCTATAGATCCTACTGTGTTGCTCCAACTAATATTCAATGTATTTTGTGATGAAAATATTGTTTATGTAAATGGACTTTATTATTATTATAGAGAAATATGGTTATGATGACAAAGAAAGGGTAAGGAAGAGAAGGAAAGAGAAAAAGAAAGTAAAAGGGAGAGATTTAGAGAGATAAAGAGATATGTAGAGAGTGGTATGGAGAGAAATGCAGATCACTTCCTAGAGAGAGAGAACAAAGAAAACTATTTTCTTAATAATGTTTTTAATTTCCTTAGACCTATTTGAAATAAAAACATAGAATCTTATCTCTTATAATCTTGTTTAACACAAATCTGATACCATGGACTCTTTTTAATTAGTTTTATTAGTATATTTTGATTATATATAACAATTTTTATTATTACCTATTCATGCATGTACATAGTGTATGGCAATCATATCCACATTGTTTCTCTCTGTATCTATGTCTCAATCCTGCTGAAACTCTTTGCTTTCCCAACCAACTAGTTTCATGTTTTTATTTTCTTCAATAAGCCAATCAGATCAATGAGATTAATGACAAATGCATGCATGAGGGTTTCTTCATAACAGTAGAGACCTTTTCAGGGGCTATATCAGTGGAAAAAGTCTTTACCACCTCATCAAAGATTAGGGATTCTTGTGGGGGTAAAAACAACTTGGAAAGAAATATATTATTGGTGTCTCGGTTTGAAATACCTTTTTCTTTCTCTCTACAATTGTCCATCAATCAAATGGTACTGACATTTTAAATGGTCCCTTGGGTCTTTGTGTGACAAGACTAATGATGATAAATTGTGCTGGAAATAAAAGATTTCTCTTTATAGTAAGTGTCACCAGGCCTCCTGTTGACTTCCTTCCCCTTGTTATTTACAATGAAAGGATCCAGAAGAGCACAGAAGAGAACTAGTACATTGCAGAATAGAAGAGAACATATTCTCCAGCAGTGAAAATGGACAATGGTTAAAAAGACCAGTGTCAGTCTATGTTTTAGGTAGGTTTTGTACTATTTTTAAGTACTATGTATGAATAAATTTCCATGGCGGGGGATTTTCTTGTTTAGATGATTGACAAGGTCATTGGGACTAACTCTTAGAAGAAGATAACAAGGTCTTCCTCTGGACACTAATCTTATGCCTCATGTTTCTACTTAGGCAAATGATAAGATTTAGATTCCATTCTTTTGGTCAGTATCTGTAGTCCTGGTTTCACATACTGCAGACTCTGAGAGCCATGTCCACTTACAATGAACTGAAAACCTCCTCTTATCTAAGTACCCAATTAACACAAGAAAAAATACCTTAACAAGGACTTCACCTATGATGTAATCACTTATGTTCACTGTGTAGCTTACATCACTGAATGGCTCTTTGAGAGTGAGGGGCTGGCATTTTCTTTTGCCTTATTAAATAAATGTTGAAGCTTGTCTTTTTTTTTTAATTTGGTTGTTGTTGCTATTTTCACAAAAGGAAAAACAGCATCCCTTTGATTCATTAATTAAAAACTATCATGGCAGAAAGAAATCACCTGACAAGTGAATGAAGAATTACAGGATACTCTGCAAATGTCAAGTAGAATATCTGGCACCATGTTACTTCCTGCTAATAGGAACTGCTATAACAGGGGAAAGCTAAATTAAACTCTACTGCTTTGGAAACTTAAAGATTGGAAACTTTTAAGTGAAATTCTTGATGAAAAAAACATATGTGACAGAATCATTTAGCCACTTTAACACATGCAAGAGAAATGTTGTTTACCTCAAAAATGTTAATTTTGTTTTCATTAGCAGAAAGAAAGTGTATATGCTTACAACAATAGAATTCATAAGTAGGAAGCAATTAATTTTTATTCTGGATGAGAGGTCTTTTAATATTCTAGCTCTAGGTAAGGGCTTTGTACTATAACACTTCTTCAATGACTTAAAATTGGAGTTTAATATAAAATTATCCTGGTTTTTCAGATTTGTCCACTAGGGTATTTTTTTTTCACTGAAAGCTTATTTTCAACTCAGAATTGTTCTTATCTCATATTTTTCCATTTTTCCTTACAGAGAGACAAATATTTGTATTTTTCAATGGTTGAAATATCATTATTAAAACCTTACAATGCCTCAGGTATGCATAACACCTAGATAAAATACTAAGAAAAATATCATTTAGAAATTGTGGATATTTACTTGAGTTGATGTTCTAGGTAGTCCAAGTGACCCCCAAAGTAATGTAGATAACTGTTTCTGCATTTGTTTGCTTCTCAGAAGTTGAAGTTAAGTCACTCTTTTTTAAGATCTCTTTTTTATTAGTGCTTTCTTGTGGGCATTTACTTAGCTAATCATTTCCTTCTACACATTCCTGTAAGGTGAAGAAGACCTAGAATGTGTGTTTTTTCATAAGTGATAGTTATAATATTCTTTTGCAAAATCTCAAATGACTAAAAGTATGCCTAACATGTGCTTTAGCTATATTACTTCTGGGCATATACCTCAAAGACTCTATATTCTACTATGTAGATATTGCACAATATCTTCATTGCTTCACTAATTACAATAGTTAGGAAATAGCATCAGCCTTGATGTCCATCAACAGTCATAAGAATAAAAAAATGTAATTTACCTACATAATAAAATTTTTGTCTTTAAAAAATATGTATACAAAACTTTAGGAAAATAGATGGAATTAGACAATAAAAACAGTGAAGTAACCCAAACTCAGAGTCAAGGAATTTTTAATTGGATTATAGCATCAGTGGTTTATAGCTTCAATTTTTAAAATAATTGTTTGATTAAATTAAAATATTTGTAGATACCTAAAAAAGAAAAAGGGGCAAAAATGATGATGATGATGATGTGTGTAGACCTTAAAGGGAAGAGATAATGTACATAAGATATGAATATAAAGGAAGAGATTTCTGGGGGAGGAAAGGTTTGAACAGGTGGGGTATGGAAAGAAAGAGTATGGAGAGATGGTTAATCAACACTGATATATGATGATACTTTTTTGAAACCTATTACTTTATTAGTTAATCCTAAAAGCTAATAGCCTAATACTAAAAGTGATTTTGAACAGTGGTACTATAGATGAGTGAAAATGCTAACCCCAGAAGCCATGTGTCTTTAAAGAAAAATCCCACTGCAGGCTTTTTTGTTAAAAGAAATCATGAGTTGAGTCCACTAATGCAAGCATCCAGAAAAATAGATAAGACAGAGAAAGTTTCTCCTCCTCTGGAATTTCCATGAGGAAAGGCAGTCTTGCTAATGCTGCATCCAATGAACAATGAAATACACTGTATTTTAAAATTTTAGAAGTGTAGCTTAATAAAATTTTAACACTTAGTTTAAAGTACTAAATCTATGATGATTTGTAGTAGAAACAGTGGAAAGTTACTATAATGTGAGTGCAGGGGAGCCCAGGTACTACTAACATACACTGGTTGCTATTTAATCTTTAGACTAAAAAACATTTTTCCTTTCCTTTTTTGAAATGATGAAGATCAAATTTATGGCCTCATACTTGTTACACAAGCAGTCGATCACTAAACTTCAATCCCAAATCTTTAAAATATTTTAGTAGATACTATAGATCAAATCAGAGACTCAAGCATACCAGGCAAGTACACTATCATTAAGCTACTTTTATACCCATTATAAGTTCAGTTGTTACTTTTCTTCATTAATCTCACTACCTCCCTCTCTCTTCACGAGCCAAGAAAATGATAAGACTTGAATAATTATGTCTTAAAATAAGCAAGCTTATTTATCACAATGAAACAAATATTTTCTGACAAATACTAAACAATTAAACATATTCTGAATCTAAGTCTTCAATTTAAAAGTTAAATATATTATAATTTAGTTGTACAAGTCTACAATCCATCACTGGAGAAAAAGAAAGACCTTCTGTTTGAAGTCAGTCTCAGGTTCATTGTAAAACCATGTGTCAAATAATAAAAAGAAAATAACATAATGCACATAGGTAACTATAATCATCCCTTAGAAAGTGTTATATGACTTCAGTGTTCATTTATAAAAATTTAAATTTATTTTATTAAGTTAAATGTAGCATCATAGATTGTACTTAATGCATAAGAAAAATAATTTCTGTAATTTAATTGTACTTTGTGAATAATGTGAGGTTTTAATATATATTCATTAGAATAAAAGCTAAGGCCAATTTTAAGAATGAAAGATGAATTGGAAAGGGCCTATTTTAACATTTATAGGATTCAGTGAAGATGCCTTGAAGGAAGAATATGACTTGTCAAACAGCTGTGACCTCTAGATGTCAAAGCACATGATCCTCCACAATATTACTGAGCAAAACTAAAAGGACAACCTGTATTTCCTGAATATATGTTTGGTATTCGAGGCCACACAGGGATGAGTCAAGTGTATTCTCTCAGACAGCCTACCAAGGAACCCGTGAGGTCACTTTGGTCAACATGCACAGCTTGTAAACAAAGGATACAGGAGATATTCAATCCTGACATCCACCAGATCATTCAATTGATTTTGGACCACCACAGAAGTTGCAGCCAGATACTTTACTAAACTGTTTCTATAATAAAAATTTTAAGTAGCTTAAAAATTAATACTTTTACTAATGTTCAAATGAGTATTTTCTTTTAATCATTTTATTTATATTATTATATAAATGAGCATGTGTGTGTGTGTGTGTGTGTGTGTGTGTGTGTGTGTGTGTGTGTGTCTGTGTTAGAGAAAGCAAGTGTTGACATGTGGGGATCAAAAGATAAGTTTCAGGAGCTGTTTTTCTCCTACCCTGAGTTGTGGGCATCCATTTTAATGTGACTGCACATTAAATGTGGCAATGTGGGTAAGTGTTTTTAATCATTGAGTAATTTTGGCAATGTGTCCTGTTTTCCCTCAGCTCGGGCAGAATTTAGCATCTTTTTACCTCTATAAATGTAGAGGAAATCCCAGCACTGTTGGCAGTACCTATGTCTTTGCCACCAGAAGAAATGATAGATTTTTCTTTTTACTTCACAGATATTGGTATATCTTCAAGAATTATGTGTGCTTATACTAGTTTACATTTCTGGGGTTAGGAGTGGGCACTATACATCATCTTACATTTTCAAGTAACAGTCTATCACCAAGTGAAGTCAGACAGGAGCTCAAGCAGGGAAAGAGACCAGAGACAGAAAGTGACTTATAGACCATGGAGGAATGCTGTTTATTTCCTTTCTTATTATGGCTTAATTAGCCAGGTTTTTAATTGTTATTTTTCTCTTTTTTTTAATTAAAAAATATCTAAACAATATAATCTAAAGATGCTTTTTCCTATCCACAACTACTTCCAGACCTTCCTGTCTCAATACCCACTGATCTCCATGCTCTCTTTCTCCTAGGGAGTGCAGAGGGGCTGACATTGAGAGGAATGTGGACAAGCTGGCCACCAGATTGTCAGTGTGGAACAACAGGTCCTGATCCTCATCTGCTATAAGGTGGTATGAACAGTCCTTTTCTCCTCCATCCCTCACCATCAGTGGCAGATGTGAGAGCTGGGCCTAATGTCAGGAGAACTGGTGAGCTTTATCATTATCTTCCTGGCTGCAGCAATCAGAAAAGCCAGCCCTGCACCTCCTCCAGGCAACAACTCTGTAGACTGCCCCTGCTGATATGGTGCAAGTGAGCCAACTAAAGGCATAAATGTGGGAGAGCTAGTCCTACTGCTCATCTGTCATTTATTGTGGGTGGGAAAAAGATGTCTCCCCTTGTTCCTTTCCTCCTGCTGCCTAAAGCACTCAGGCCCTGAGCCTCATGTGGGTACTATAATAGTGCTGACCGTACTGGTTCAGGCACAGGTATGAAGTCTACAACTCAGGGAACCCATTACTAGCATAGAAAGAAAGACCCTGTGACAGCAGATAATGTCTCTTGGTTTTGCTCATGTGTCATTTTTCCTACTGTTATAATTATCTTTATCATATCTATACTTAAATTGAATTCACCAAGTGGTAGTGATGCATACCTTTAATTCCAGCATTCTGGAGGCAAAAGCTGGTAGAAGTATGAATTCAAGGCCAGTTTGGTCTGCAGAGTGAATTCCAGGTCAGCCAAGGCTACACAGAGAAACCCTGCTTCAAAAACGCAAAACTAAACAATAGTGAATTATGTTAATCTTTCTGGCAATAGCTAAATTAGTTAGGAGACTTTCATACCAAATAAAATGATTAATATATACAATGACAAAGAAATTCACATAGGTTGGCTTTTAGAAAATATATTATAACCTTGGATTTACTGTTTTATAACTAGGAGATTGAATTGAAATGTCCCCCATGAACTCATCTGCTTGCATATGTGGTTCCAAGCTGGTGGTGCTCTTTGTTATGTCTTTTGTGTCATAATGGATTATGTCACGATGGACTGTTTCCTTTCTAAGATGTATTCTGATATAAAACCTGTTCTTTTTCATGTTACTTCTTGCAGAGTAGTCTATAGCAATAGCAGAATTAATACATGATTAAGTCCAGAATAGTCTTTTTATACTCATTTGTTCCAGATTTTGTAATCACCACATAGGAAACATTTTTAAACGTTTTCCTTTAGCTTCATTCCCACAATGTGCACTTCTGGCAGTGAATTTCTTAAGTCTTTAAAAAATATTGATCTGTACTATCTATACTGAGTTCTTACAAGAGAACTTAGCTTGTATTAGACCTTCAGTTAGGTACTCCTTTTCAAATATTAAACTAATACATTTTGCTGAATGAACACATTAACAGTAATTAATTAAAAGTATCCAGCAAAGTATCATATAGATTTAAAGAATGAAAATATGCTAATTTGACATAGGGATGACTTGTAAAGTCATATATTTCTTCAATTTTTTCTTCACATTAGTGTGGCCACAGTGAATAAATGTATTCTCTCTGTTTTCCAATATTAACTTTCTGTGTAACTAGTCATTGATGACTGATTGTTAAGCCTGGCAGAGTCTCAGTACTAACCCTAGCAACTTCAGTAATAATAGTAAGGCACAAAAGAGAAGTTAGTTTCCATATCTGATTTTTCATGATGACATACAATTATCAGGAATTTGGAAAGAACAATTGAGAAGAACTATCAAAGTAATATCATTTTGAGTATCATTAATGCCAGTGCAAAATTTTCACTGAACAATATGCAGCAATTAATGGAATGTTATTCAAACCCATTGGCCTAAAGCAGGGAAGCCAAGGACACAAACTGTGTTAGATTCTGATGAAAATAAATGGCAGCAGACTTTTAACAGTGCTTCTTAATTAGTTTGCCTAGCATAAGAGAGAGCTTTATGTCTTCTTATTGTCAAGTAGTTTCTACACTCACAGAGAAATTCTCAAGAAAGTTAGGAGGGTATCCACTCATGGACACTGAAGAAATAGGAGTTTGTTTCTTGGTTATTTAGAAGACTTTACTGAGTTAAAACTCTGGCAGACAGGATTGTAAAATACTATAGCTCAGTGGTGCAAAAAGAAGATTTCCTTATTAAATTCTCTAAATCAAAGAAGATCAGGGCTTAATGACAGAAATAAACTGTTTAAAAATTTAGTTATATGACAGAAAAGCTATGATTCTTCTTTCAATGTATAGCTAGTAGTTGAAGTGTAGAGAAAATAAAATTATAGTGCATTAAAGATCAGGAGAAGATAAAAATACATAGCATTTATAAAAATAGTCAAAAATAAGTGAAAGGCAAGTGGAGTAATCAAAAACAAAGATGAGATATAGTCAAAACTCTATTCAGAAAATTTGAAACTAGGAAGCTATTCTGAAAAATAAAAATCATCTTATGAATCAAAACAGGAACATAAAAAGGAGTAAACTATGATGTCATTTTCTTCAAGTCAGCAAGTTTGGCAATGACATACACCATGATAGTATGAAGAGAGCTTAATTCAGGATGAGAATTTAATTTAGAATGAGATACTTCGCACAGATTTGCCATTGAGGGAGAAAAAATGTCAAAGGAGTGATATACTGACTGAGCAAAAGTCAAGGTAGAATTTCAGATATTTTTAAAATTAAGGTTATAAAATGATAAGGGAAAGAGATACAAAAAATGTGATGGTTGAAGATAATTTGATTTTAAATTACATAAAACAAGTAGCACGTGAGACATCTGTGGGCAGCATGATGGTGCAGGAGAACTTTTGTAACTGTTCCCTCCTAATCATTAAAGGAGATAAAAGAATCAGAACCTGCAATTTATAGCAGAAATAGTATTCATCACTTTTCTTTACCACACTCACAGAGAAGCATTTGAGGATGACCAGACGCTTAGAGTGTAATTTATATAGAACTCCAACTCAACTCTTAATGCACTAACATTGTAATAACCCACCTCTCTGCTAGGTTGCTCAGTTCCATCAAATTCTTATCCTCTACAGACATTGTTTCGACTTATGCATAGGGACCATTAGATCTATGCAAACCTTACAGGAGACACTTGAATTCTTTAATTAAAAGTATGCTCCCAGCACATGCTCCTCTTCTCAGATGTCTCTGACTCATACAGCTGCTGTCCTCTTACCAGTTTTATTCTTCCTCGAATTCTAAAGGAAGAATGGTTCAGTGTGTGCTGTATTTGAATTCTAGTTTTCAAATCAGTTCTTTACTCAAGAATGGGTTATTCATTTTTTCTCTTTGACAAAACTGAAATAGTAATAGTTTTATTTTACTGTTGTCATGAGTTAAATGTAGAAGGTTATAGGAAATAAATGATATACATTTTTAGATATGTTTTCTTTTTTAAGTTATTTATTTATAAAATAGTTTTTTATCCATATATCCCCTTGTTGCAACTCCCTTCTGTCTCCCGACCCCTCCCAGTCAGCCTTCAGCCTCCCTTTTCCCCATTCCCCATCCCCTCCCCAGAAAGAGCAAGAGGTCCCAAAGTAGATCAGTTCAGCATCCACTCCAGGCAAGTTCAATTTCTTCTTCCTAATACCAAGACTGGGTTAGGTGTTCCTCTGCAGGGAACGGGAACCGAAGTGCCAGATCATGAACAGAAACACAGTCTGATCCCTCCCCTTGAGGCTCCACATACTGCCCATGTCAATGGACAGTTGCCTATCCTTAGAGTGCCTAGTTACTTTTCCTGATGTTTCTTCTTGCTTATTCTTCATTAAGTGAGCTCACAAGTGCTCCAGCCAGCCATCACTGTAGGAATTTTTCTCATAAGCCCTATCACCTTGCTCATATAGACTCTCCTCCTCATGCTCTCAGCTGCATCAGGAACTCAGCTCAGTGCTCAGCCATGTATCTCTGCCTCTGCCTCTATTCATTGGTGGTGTAAGTTTTGTGATGGCTATTAGTGTGGCTATTCATTTGATTATAGGAGAAGTCCTGTCTAAGCAACATGTTCATTATTGGTTGAAGACCTAACCAGGTACATCCTGTGAGTTCTTGGAGGCTACCCTAATACTCAGTCTTTTTCCAACTCCACATGGATTGCTTTATTAAGATCTGGAGATGGCTTAGCCATTAAAGGCTGGGCTCACAACCAAAAATAAATGATATTTTAAAAACCTAATGGTTTCTCAGATTTGCATGTTGTAGAAAGATTATTGCCACTTCTGGGTGTATACCCTAAAGATGCACAGTCACACTCCAAAGGCATTAGCTCAACTATGTTCACAGCAGCTTTATTTGTAATAGTGAGAACCTGGAAACATCCTAGATGCCCCTCAACTGAAGAATGGATTAACAAACTGTGGTATATCTACACATTGAAGTACTACTCAGAAGTAAGAAAAAATGATATCCTAAAATTTGCAGGCAAATGGATGTATTTGGAGAATATCCTCCTGAGTGAGGTATCACAAGCCCAGAAAGATAAGCAGGGGATGTACTCACTCATTACTGGACTTTAAACAAACAAACAAGAAAAAAGCAAAGCATGCCCAAGCTGCAAACCACAACCACTGAACAGCTTGGGATCAGAAACACCTTGGACTGACTCCTTGGTTCCCACTCCCCCTAGAGGAACACCTGACTCAGTCTTGAGGTTTTGGGGGAGAAAACTGGATCTGCCAGGAGTGGAGGCTGAACTAAGCAATATTGGGACAGTGGAACCTTGTCACCGCCTGCTGCCTGCCTAGGGGGAGGATGGGGAGTTGTAGAGAAGAGAGAATGACGTGATGTGGTGGGAGGGCGAAGGGACCTTGAATAAGGATATACAAGGATAGAAAGTGTGACTTCTCTGTTCATAATAATAAAATAAAATAAATAAATAAAACTAAAAACAAAGGCTAGGAAAATAATTGCTTGCAAAAGATTGCATTGTTTTAGAAGCCTTCAATTTGAATGCTAAGTGACTATGGGACAGATCATGTCTACCAGTTACCTCTTTAGTATAAAACAAGAAGAATGTATCCATTTATATAAGTATTTGCATAGTATATTTGCATATTTACACTGTCATTTTTAATTAACAGTGAGTCATTAATATGATACTGAGTGTGGATAATAGATTTTGATTTAATTAATTTGAGATACTTCAGTTTATAGAAAGAAGTAAGGATAGACATTATATTTCATGTTCAAGATCAAGTGATTAATAGAACGGCTTGACAATGTTACATTTTCAAAGAATAGATTTCTTTTTGACATAGTTAGGAATACTATTGCTGAGATGAAACAGAATGACCAAAGAACTTGGGAATAAAAAAGAGAGTTCCAAATCAGCCTTCTTCTTTGAAGAAAGTCAGGACAGGAACTCCAAACAGGGCAGGAACCTGGAGGTAAGAATGATGCACAGGCTATGGAGAGGTACTGCTTACTGTACTGCTCTACCTGACTTTCTCAGCCTGCTTCTCTATTGAATCCAAGACCACCAGTGCAGAGATGGAACCACCCACAATGGGCTAGGCACTCTCCATCAATCACTAATTAAAAAATGCCCTCCAGGCTTGGCTAAGTCAGATACTATGGAGGCATTTTCTCAAATGGGGCTCCTTCCTCTATGATTATTTTTACTTGTGTCAATTTGCCATTACTAAGCAGCACAATTTTTATTTATGATTGTAAGCTAAATAAAATTTTTAACTTATTTACTCCAAATATAAATTAGCATGAAAATTTAAAGAAATGTTAAACAACTTTGTATTAGTTATTTTTAATTTAATAACTTATGAGATAAATGAGTGATTCAAATTACAAGGACACAAAATAGTTTGTTTGATTGAAATAATAATTCTCATTTACACTTATTTTTCAGATTTCCAGTATTCAATGAGTCAAGACAAATTTAAACTATTATTTAAATAATAAATCATATTTATTTATTTATACACAGAACTTATATATGTCTGTATATATTTTATAGATTGAATTTTGCACGTTAGTTTTTGGTAAACATACTAATTTTATTGCTTATTTCTCAGAATTAAACATTACAATACTTCAAAATAGTATTCATGTAGAATATCCCCTCTTTGGTCATAGAAAATGTTTGTTTTTAATAAAAATAGCAAAATAAAATTTACAATTTTAAAAACAAATTTAACATTACAAAATAATTATTTATGTAAAGGTGAAGTTTACAATTACTGACTATCAGAATATATATATATATATATTTCTGATATATATAATATATCAGAAAATATTAATCTTAGCACCCTAAAAATATTATTTCTTAACTAAAAGCCATTTAAGTGTTAATAATCCTGTGAGTAACTTAAAAAAAGGTAAATACAAATATGTGAAAAAAAAACATAATGAAGAACAAAAAAATTAACTATACTAAGTGTGGTTAGTTAACATTTCTTCCTAAATTTTAGGAAAGGGTTTAGGTCTTGCTGTGAAAAAAATATAATTAGTGAAGAATAAATTATAAAAACTATTTTAAGAGCAATGAGGAATTTAAAAGTTTTTCAAAAAAACCTGACCAGCTATAAATAAATATGTATTTTAATATATTTAAAAACTATACTAAACTATAACAATTAAAATTTATTGTATATAAAACTATAAGTTTATGTAATGCAATGTAACAGATAAATACTATATAATAGATAAAATATATACAGAATTTAATGTCTTTTCTGAGCTTGGCAAATTTGTAGTTTAATCAATATATATGTGTGTATAAGATATTGGAAGTATTGACATAATATTACAAAATCTGTGACTTAAACATCTAATATATGTTAAGTAAGAATAAGTAGAAATTATCAAAATGAAATACATTTACCTTAAAAGAATCAACTGTTATAGGATTATGCTATTGTGCACTGTAAATATTTGCCATTGTAAATATTAGTTTGATAAAATGCTGATTGATCAAGTAGCTAGACAGAAAGTAGAGGCAGAGCAATCAGACTAGGAGAATTCTGAGAAGCAGCACACACCAGCAGATGTCGAGGAAAGAAAAGAATGCTGATCTGAGAAAAGGTACCAAACCACATGGCTAAGTAGACTTCTAATTACAATTAACATTGGATATCATCTGTCCTAAACTTATTTTTTATTATCTTCTATTATGTTTTCTTTTGGTTTTTATTATCATACATATATATTCTGAAAAATGTACTGGAATAAGCTGGCAATGAGTTAAATTTTATTTTACTGGACAATTACAATTCTCTGAAGTCATTTTTTCATCTCATTATTTTGTATTAGTATATTTGATAAAGTCTCCACTTAATTGTCATAATACTATATGATTTATTGTTATTGTGCCTAGAACACACTTGTCCAAAAGGCAAAAATTCTTTTTATTGTAAAGGTCTTTGTGCCACCCTACTTGTTGTACAACTGAGTGGGAAGGCATGAACAGGTTACCAGTGACATATTTTACATTAGATGGGGCACGTAGGTGCAAGACATTAAATGGGTGTTGGCACTTGCGTCAAGCTCAATGGTCTCTTAGCAAAAACAGATTTCATTAACCCACAATATGGGCAAAGCCTGTTTGATACAGAGAAAAACACACAGGTGGAATATGAATCCAAATTAACACTTCTGCAAAGTACCTTCTGTTTGTTTCATAATTACTGAAATTACAAGCAGAGTCCTGCTTAAATTGAGAGTAGGGCGTGTGTGGAAAACAAACTCCTGAAAGTTGGAGGAGAGAGAACAAATGACATTGCCTGAAAGTGAGAGACTAACTATTCCAGTAATAAAAATATTTTATTTCTCTGTATACTTCAATAAAGTCTTACATTTTATAGCCATTAAATAAAATTCATACTAGATAACATGTTGTATGGTTCTCTTCAGGCATACTTTATTGCATGGCTGCAACCGGAGAGGATAAATAGTAGAATTTAGTTTAATCCAGTCATGATTTTAACAGGCAAGTGTAGTTAAGTTTGGACAGTAGCAGGTAGTGAAAATTTCAACTATGGAGTTTAACGTGAGGAAAATTTTAAAATGCAGAAATGGGTGGATGAATATTTAAACATAGTAAGAACCGTATGTGGAGGAAATATTTTGCATAATTTGTTCAATAGTATGGACTATCATCTCCAGGGGGAAAAATGTTCTTGTAAATTACTCTAAGGCTGCACATTATTTGACCAAGTTATTTGAGGTTCTAGAGTTCATGTTACTTACTCTACAATGAAATATGCTTGCTGTTCTTTAAATATCAACACAAATTCTAATTAAAATGCATTAATGTTTTTATATAACATTTTATAGTAACACTTTAATATATGAAAATTTTCACATGCAAAAATGTAGACAATATTATAGAAATTTAAATGGTTAAATGTCAGGAATGCTATTGTGAAAGAATAGTTGTATAATATATAAAGTTTATTAAGATTTACTTTAAAATGTTAATTTCTTATTTTAATTTTTTTTGTTTTTTTGGGTTTTTGGTTTTTTTGTTTTGTTTTTTTGTTTCTTCTTTTTTATTTTTCTTATGAATAAAGTCACATTTTTTTTATCCATGTATATCCTTAATTTCTTTAAAGAAAATAATACATATTATGAAGAAGCAAATTATTATTTTACCTTCAAATTTTCACTAAATAAGTATTCTTGTGTGCAATCTATGAGTAACATATTAATCACTTTAATGTTCAATTTCAAAATTCCAAATTTCCTTTTTAAATTTTATTTTTCATTGTGGAATCAATAGTAATAAATGCATAGTTAATCATTAGGATAATTTAATGTTTTATTGTTGAGTTAATAGCTGCTTTTGTTTTTAATAATTCTTAAAAGTTTTTGAAAATTTCATGATTGAACTGTATTTACATCATTTTCGGGTTTTTTTTTGGTTTTTCTTTTTATAATAGTTTTTTATTATGAATAAAGTCATATTTTTTGTTCATGTATCCCCTTGTTCAAACTCCCTTCCCCTTCCACCATGCCCCTTCCAGTCAGTCTCTCTTCTACCCATCATTTCTCGGCCTTTTGTCTAAGATCAAGAGTAGTATCTGTTCTTATCAGTTTAAACACTCCTTTGTAAAGTATAGTTTTATACTGTATACAGGTGCCCATATATACATACACACAATTGCACAGACATTCACACACATAAACACACATACATAAGCATACACACGTATAGAACTCATTGGATAAATTAACTTATTAAACATATATTGCATAACTCATTAGGGAGTTTGTCCTTGAGAAGAATGACTTTCTCCTACCCCAAATCTGAAACTGAGGCCTTGGGAGATTTTTCCACCTACATTGTCATGTCAATATGACTGCACACTTCTTGTTTAAGAGAATCTAGTTTTGAGAGTTCATGGATATAGCTTCTGTGTCCTAGTACTTGACCTTTACAGTCTTTCTGCTCTTTTTCTGCCATATTCCCTGAATTTTCTGTGTAGGGCTTGTGTTGTAGATCTCAACAGTTGTCCTCTAATTTAATTTTGATCAATTATGGGTTTCTCAAATAGTCTCTGTCTACAGCTGAAAAAAAATAACAAGAAAAGTCTGTGATAAGAAATGAAAGGCACGTTTTTCTGTTGGTACAAAACTGCGTATTTAGAATACATTTAGAAATTATAAATGTCTAGAAGAGCACCAGTAGGTGGTTCTCCAATAACACCCACAAGGTCAGCACAATCTGGCTTGGTTTAGAGAACCAGATATAAATTCATCACACCCACCACTAAGTACCCTTAATTAGACAGCTTTTGAATGTTTCCAAGACATAAATACCACCATTAATCCATTTTGGATCTCCTGTCATGCGGGTCATTGTTATGGCTCACAGCCTCTACAAAAAAGACAGGAGTAAGGATTGGTTTTACCCTTGGTAGTTTTAATGGCAATTCTTGTTGCTAAGCATTAGTCCTCAGGGACCAGTCTCCCAGGGCATTTGTATCTCAGTTTCTTCAAGTACTATGTCCAAAGTGCTTGTCATCTTCAGGAATAGGGCTTACTTTCAAGTACTGGGAGACCCCCAAAGGCTTAGTCTCTTTGACTCCTATGACTAATAACTCAAAAGAGGTTTTTTTATGCCTGGTATTAAAATTTTTCTCAGATAGACCTTGTGTAAAGTATACTAGAAATAAAGTAAGGTTGTCTACAGCATTAGACTGTAGTCTGCCTCATTTTTCCAATCCTCAGATCCTAGGTTCAGCAGACAAGGTCCACATAGGATAGCTAAAAAGTGAATAAAATAGGAAAAGTACTACCCCACTAAATTCCGAGAAAGATGTGACGCCATTTAAAAATACAGTTGGATTTTAACAAAATTTTAATAAATTTTAAAATATCTTTATTTGATGTTATTATTTTCACACTGTTTTGCGAACTTTAAATAGAAATTTTAAGATATGAAATGAACTTATGGCTACATCATTTCTAACCCTCCTTGCTCAAATTTCTCCTTTAGCCCTCCATGAAATTCTTGGCCTCCTCTGACCATATATTTATGTGAATAATATGAATATATATCTGCACAAATAAACATGTACCCACTTTAGTTCACTTAGCATTTTATATATGCACATATATCCAAGCTGGCCAGCATCCTGTAGATCTACATTTAGGGTTCCATGTTCTGCCTGTATTGCTAGTTATCTGATATTATCTTTATGTTGACTGTGTTTAGTCAACAAATTTTTGAGGTTTCATGGAAGTCTTTTCACTGCTATGCCTAGTGGGGTTTTAGCTAGCAACATTCACTCTTGGTAGTCTTACAAATTGGCATGACCACTGTGGGAATCCTCAAAAATATAAAAGGAGCTCTATGATGTTACCCACCTGTACCAGTATTTAGGTATATTCAAAAGATTCAACATCCTAATCCAGACACAGTTGCCCCTTCATATTCATTGCTATTCTACTCATAATTGCATTGAAAAAGGAATAATTAAAATGTCCTTAATCTGCTGGGTAGAAAATGAAAACAAACCTGGAACAAAATTGTTTGTCACTCTCATTAGATGCTTTTTAAACTATAGCTGGAGATTCCAAAAAACACTTTAAAAGTGATAAAAAAAAATAAACCAGTGATCCCCCCTCCAAATAAAACCACATAAGCACACAAAACCAAACCAGGACCAAGGATTCAGGAAAAATTCTATCTACAAATTTCTAGACTGTAGATAATGCATCCCATATCTTATAACACAAATTTTCATTATCTTTGGAAAAAACAATGAATAAAAAATATATTCACAGAAAATGAAACCAGTTTGGATTAATATTATAAAACCATCCTACCAAAAGCAATCTACAGAGTCAAAAAATTTTCATTAAAATTCCAATAGAACTTTGACATATTAATTTAATTAATCATTATTAGTAAAAAAGGAGTCAAATATCAGAGTAAGAAAACCAAAAGATCATAGAACCAGTTAACAGCTACCAGTCATCTCTTTCCTCTCCTATTCCATCATCCAAAAGGGCTTAGACTTTTTTTCTCAGCCCTGATGTATTACTTTCTGTCTCCTCTCTGTCTGCAGTCCTCTAAATCTGTACAGTTAAGTTTAGTCAGCTAGTGACTAGCTCCAACTTCTGACTTAATAAAAGCTTCATTTGTTAGAGCACTAAAAATTGAAGATTTTAATTAACATAATAAAATTATATATAATAAGTACAACTATATAGAATTATATACAGGCAAGAATTACATTAACGAATTCAGATTCCATCTAGAGGTGAGCAGCCCCGGCCCCTGATTCCCTGCCTGGGAAGTTATGTTCCAGGACCACGATCGGTCTGTGGTGCTTGACTCCAGACACTCCTTAGCAGATAGGACTAGGGTTTGGCTGTGAGGGGCTCCTCCAGTCACACTGAAAAGAGGGGACACTGCACGGCCGGCCGGTACAATCTCCAGGGTATACTACTTTATCAGAGAAGGAATGAGGCCTTGAAATTCAGACCCTTGCCCAGAGCATACTCAGAGATGACAGGAGACACACAAGCCATCTTGCCACAAATGACTAGTATCCACCTAATCGTGAACCACTAAAGCCATGGGCAGATGAGAGTGTAAAAATACATATATTAATATAAAGAACAACAAGGCAACTCCAGAACAAACTGGTGGGTCTACAACTACAAGGCCTGAACAAAGGAATGAAGAGGAAGCAGAAGGAAACAACACCAAAAATACCTTTATAAAAATCACTGAAGCATTGAAAGAAGATATAAAAAATTCTCTTAAAGAAACAGAAGAATATACAAACAAAAAATTGAAAGAGATGAACAAATCCTTGAAAGACAACCAAGAAAAGGTAAACCAGAAATTGAAAGAAACATTCCAGGAACTAAAAACTGAAATAGAAGCAAAAAACAAAAAAAGGCACAAATTGAAGCAAAGATAGAAATAGAAACTCTGAAGAAAAGAGCTGGAACTATAGATAAAAGCATAAACAACAGAATCCAAGAGATGGATGAGAGAATCTCTGGAGTGGAAGACTCAGTAGCAGAAATAGATACATCAGTCAAAGAAAATACTAAAACCAAAAATGCCATAACACATAATGTTCAGGAAATCTGGGACACCATGAAAAGACCTAACTTGAGAATAATAGGAATGGAAAAAGGGGAAGAATACCAGCTCAAAGGCACAGATAACATATTCAATAAAATCACAGAAGAAAACTTTTCTAACTTGAAGAAGGAAATGCTTATAAAGATAGAAGAAGCTTATAGAACACCAAAGATATGACCCCCCAAAAAAATTCAGTGTGCCATATAATAATCAAGCCCCAAAACATACAGAGCAAAGAAAAAATTTTTAAGAGCTGCCAAAGAAAAGGGCCAACTTACTTATAAAGGCAGATCCATTAGAATAAAAATGCATGGCTGCCAAACTAGAATACTACACCCTACAAAATTATCAATCAACATAGATGAAGTAAACAAGATATTTCATGACAAAGTCAGACTAAAACAATACCTGTCTACCAATCCAGCACTACAGAAAGCATTCAGGGAAAACTCTAACCTAAGGACCCCAGATACACCCATGAAACCACAAACAATCAATAATCCCACACAAGAATATCTCAGAGAAAGGAAATACAAACAAGTTACCACCAAAAATAGCAGGAAATATCAATCAGTGGTCACTACTATCCCTTAATATCAATGGACTCAACTCACCTATAAAAAGACACACACGGGGCTGGAGAGATGGCTCAGCAGTTAAAAGCACCGTCTGCTCTTCCAGAGGACCGGGGTTCGATTCCCAGCACCCACATGGCAGCTAACAACTGTTTGTAGTTCCAGTTCCAGGCAAACACCAAGGCAAATAAATAAATAAAGTTAAAAAAAAAGACACACACTAACAAGATGGATACAACAACAGAATCCATCCTTCTGTTTCCTAAAAGAAACACACCTCAACCACAAAGACAGACACAGGCTCAGAGTAAAGGGTTGGGAAAAGATTTTCCAGTCAAATAGTCATAAGAAACAAGCTGGGGTTGCCAACCTAATATCTAACAAAGAAGTCTTTAAGTTAAGAGCAATTAAGGGATCAAGTTGGTCATTACTTATTCATCACTGGAAATATTGTTCAAGAGATTTCAATCCTGAATATAAGGGCAACTATCTATGTAAAAGAAACACTGCTAAAGCTCAAATCTCACATCAGTTCTTACACCCTAATAGTGAGAGACTTCATCACACCACTTTCACCCCTGGATTGGTCAACCAGACTGAGATTCAATAGAGAAATAAGGAATCTAATAGAAGTTATGATGCAAATGGATTTAATAGATATCTACAGAAGCTTCCAACCAAATGCAAAGGAATATACGTATTTCTCAGCTCCTCATGGAACTGTCTCTAAAATTGACCACATAATTGGTCATACAGCAAATATCAACAGATACAAAAAAATGAAAATAATCCCTTGTACCATATTGGACCACCAGGGCCTAAAGTTAGAGTTCAACAACATCAAAAATCAAAGAAAGCCTACCAACTCATAGAAACTAAACATGACTCAGCTGAACCATCTCTGGGTTAAGAAAGAAATTAAGAAAGAAATCAGTCTTCCTAGAATTTAATGAAAATGAATCCACAACTTGTGGGACACAATGAAAGCAGTCTTAAAAAGCAGTGGTTTTGCAAAATTTTTATACAATAAAATTATTAATGTTATTTTCAAGTATCACACAGAGAAAATGTGAAATAAGAAAATATGTTTATAAACATACACTGTGACATGATATGAAAATAATATCAGAATGTAATTTATTTTGTATATCATGTAGTGTTCTGAGTTCAATTAAATAACTATAAAATATAATCACAATAACTCTTGAGGTAAACAATTTTAGAGAAAAATTTTAGACCGATTATATTGTATAATAGGAAGTAGATCTCTAATGACATATATTTATTGAGATTATTTTACAACTATACTGAGTCTGGTAAGTGAAGTACCTCATGAGAACATTAAAAGTCTGTACTTTAAATAGTGCACCTTTACCTCAATAAAGAGCAACTTTACCTCAAAACAGAAGTGTTTTGGCTACAGGCTTTACTATAAGAAAAATAGGATTGCAAGTAAGTGGGGTTGAGTTGACCAGTAGAATTCTAGATTGTCTCATTGTGATTTAGGAAATCACTGTACTCCTGTACCACTCTGGAGAAACTGTCATTCTTACTAACAGTGCATGAATAGGAATAATGATTTATAATAAGTAGCTCATTCTTTAATAAAAGCTTCACTGGATAAGGATAGGGCAGAAAGCTCTGATCCACTGAAGCAATCATTGTGTCCTTGGGTGTCCTTAGCCCTCAGCAGAAAGACTCAGAAGAAAGAGCAGAGGAATTACATTTTATCAAATTTCAATAATTATCCAATTTTTGTTAAGCAAAGCATGAACAATATTCATTGTCCAGTATCATTTATTAAGCACTTTACAGTGTGTCCTTTGAGAAAGTATCCTTATGTGACAAAAATGTTACTTTTATTTTATTTATGTGCATGTGAATTTGTCAATTATCTCACCCTCATATTCCATTAAATGTTCAATGAATAAGATAAGGTAAAGTTTTATATCTCATATTAGACAAGTGTTATTAACTACATATAGTTAATAAAAGATTTGGAACCAACAAATCGAAATAGTGGGTTTTTTCACTAATTTTGACGTTTCACACATACGTAGTTAAATTTATTTAGTTAAATAAATTTCTTAAAGACTACAGTTACATAGTTTTGCTTTTACTTTAATCTTTAGAAAGAATCAGAATTTTTTTAAAGCTTGAAATCATATTTTCCTATGTTCTCTTTTTGTTCTTTGGAAAATCAGTGGAATTTTAATTAGAAGATTGAGAAATGTGGTTTTCAAAGAGGTTTAACTTTTTAGTCAGTGCTAATTTGTATGTAGTAGAGCAAGTCATATAACTGAGGAAACAGATCTTGTTATTCGACCAGTACCCACTAGAGAAAGCTAACGCCCAATTGTTAAGGGAATTTAACAGACCAGTTAGATAGAGGAATCCTTTCAATTCATCTTGATAATACCAAGATACTTTCAATTCACTTTGGTTCATTTGGGTTTTTCTTCATTACATCATATAATTCATTTATCATTTTTATTGAAGTTTAAGATACTTTCTTATTTTTTTCCTTTTATCCAAATTTATTGAAGATAGATATTTTTCTCACATAATATATCTTGGTTGCAGTTCTCTATTAAAGATTATTTAGGCAATGAATGAATGAAATCAATAACTTTGTATATCCTCAAATGCTTCACCATTTACTCATTAAATAGAACATAAGTTACTTAGCAACAGCTCAATTATGAGTAAATATTTAATGTAAATAACCGAAGATAATTAAGTACTATGTATATGTAGATTAAAACTGTTCCCTATCGGAAGTACACTCATATTGTTTCATATCTTGGCCTATAAATAAAAACCTGAGATAGAGATTATTATGACACTGTCTTGTCAACTGGTGGCATTGCCTACAGAATGAAATGTTCTCTTAATGAAAATTTATAACTAAAATCCTTTGTAACTTTAGTATTAATAGAGATTTCAGATTATTCTTAATATTTATAGAGATATACATTGCTATGAAACAATGAAACATATATTTATATTTAAGATTATATTTTATTGTGAAACACTTTCATTTTCATTAATTCTTTTTTAAAGATACAATTCAGTGTTCAATCTTTATTTTACTAAAGAAAAAGAACAATAATTTTGTATTATTATTACAGTATATTTATAATAAATATTTCTGTTATTCTGTTTTCTTTCAATTTTATAGCCTAGTTAAAATATTATACATTGATAATATTCACCATTTTTTGTTAGATATGATGCAAATATTTTTATTCACTTTTTCAATGATTTTATAAAATAGTCTACTCAAATATAAAACATTATTTCAGCACTTCTTATACCAGTGTATGTAACTAGCATCTTCTGTGGCTAACATTAAAAACCATTAGACAAATATTGCATGTTGTCTCTTTTATGTGGTTCTTAGCTTATAAATTTCTAAAATATGTCTTTTAATAAAATAACTGCAGAAAATTCCTAATTCTACATACAAAGTGCTTGAATTACAGGTCCCTTTGATGTTGGACCTGGTTAAAAAGTTTCTATACCACCCATTTTTGGAAGTGTCAATTTTGCATGTGTATCTAAAAATTTTAGTTGAGGTAGTAACTCTGCCATTATTTTTAACTTTTTTTAGAATATATATACATATTATTTAATATATGTTAAAGAACCATATATATATATGAAAACTTGTGCGGCAGGTTTCCATATGGGATTTCAAATGACCTTTTCTATTACATGGGACATGATCAAAAATATGTTTATGAAAGTATTTTTAATAAAACAGGTTTTTAAAAAAGTCTCTGCAGAAATGTATAATGTATCATAGTTTATACAAAATTTGTAATCACTACCTCATAAATTCTATGTAATATTATAATAAAAACCCAGAGCCAGATGTTGGGGAAAAGCTGACATATCAGAGATGGGTGGTGGGGAAACACACAACCAATTATCACCCAGAGATCACTCAGACTCTTTGTGTTACGCACTGGCTTTAGTCTGTCTATGCACAGACCAAAAAGAGCAGAGCTGTTGCCATCTCCTGTTTTATATTTCTCTCCTCTTTCCTCCCCTAGCTACTTTAGTTTTTACTCAACATTCCTAGAGCTAGGATTAAAAGTGCATGCCATCACCACCTGGCTATGTTTGGCCATGAACTCACAGAGATCCAGAGGATCTCTGCCTCCCAGGTGCTGTGATTAGAAGCATGGGTCACCACTTCCTAACCTTCATGGCTTGGGACTGTCCTCTGTTATTCCAGGCTATTATTATTAAACATATATCACCACAAATTACCATTTAATCCTCTAACTGGTTGGTGAAAATAATCAGCCTTTTTTTCTATGAATATGCCTACTGTAGTTATCTCATAAAATAGAATGATACGTGAGGCAAAAAAAAAATTCCTTGACATATTTTTTTTTCTCAGTCCTCTTAGGCTAACTTATTTGTAAGAGAATACTTTGGCCTGGGGTGCAAAGACATGTGTTTTCTGTACAAAATTTATTCTTTAGTAACAGCTGATTGAGTCAAATGTGTGAGTTATTCTATAGTTAGAGAATGGTCCTTACACTATCTATCCCTCCAGTCCTCACCACCATCTGCTGTATGTCAAGGGTCCTCGTGCAGAACATTACCAATTCAGGGCAGCTTATGTGTTTTAAGTTGTGAATACTTTCAGTCATATTTTTATAAGTGGTTTATATCAACTTAAAGACTTAAAACACCCAGTAATCATAGAAACTCCAAATTTGGATGGTAGAGACCAAACTGGAGCTGATGTGAATCCCTGTCCTCTGATTTAGTTAGCCAAGTTTCTTTATAATAGCATATATTCAATATAAATATTTTAATAAGTTTTTTTCAGCTTTTGAGATTGTAATAAAATTACATTTATTTCTCTTTTCTTTCTTTCCCTTGAAATTTTTCTATACAGATCTACTGGTTCTCTTTCAAATTCGTGGCCTTTTTCATTATTTATTACTATATACATGTATGCATGTCTATCTACCCATGTATTTATAAATAAATAAATACAATCTGCTCAGTTGGTTAAGTGTTACTGTTCTGTATGTATGTTTTCAGGGCTAATAATAGGGTATAGTACAACCATTTGCCATTTAAAATTATTAGCAGTAAAATTGAACTTTTTCTTATATTTTTGCAGTTCTAATTTTCCCATGGGTATAATCAATAACAAATTTGTTGTGGCTGTTTTAGGAAAATATAAGCAGTAGGAGAGATGACCATGTATTATGTCATAGTGGGAAAACAAATGTCAAATGGATTCCCTGGTGTGTAACTAAGCGTTTAATATGTCAACTAAAACTCATTACACTCCACATGCTGAAGTGAAAAAAGAGGGTTGGTTATCCTTCCTCGGAAATGACTTTTGCAGTTTCATATCTACAGTTGGTTGAAGGTTGGCAATTAAAACGCTATATAAAAGTTGAGTGCATCAAAATATTTTATATTTCAAATTTCACTCCTCTTTGTCCCCAGGAAGATAACAAACAGCACACACAAGAACAGTTCTAAAGACAAGCATTAAAAATTACTAAGAAACATTTTTCCTGCTTTTGTTTATATATCTGGTAAATATTAGTAACAGTGTGTTTGGTTTCTTTTATACATGCAAAATGCTTAATTTAAGCACATTCTACAACATTATGCTTATAGAGAGTAACACATGCAGAGTCCAGAAATGCCAAGGCACAATTTTTCAGAAATCTGTTACATACACAGAACACAGATTTGCACTTTAAAAGTTTGTTCCAATTCTGATTATACTACTTAATACCTATTTTTAGTCAAGTTTGTTTAGGAGCTCTGAAGTTTGGGTCCTAGTGTGTAATATCAGAATCTTAAATAGCATAAAATAAATTGAATGCATATACATATATTACACTATTTGAAAAAACAAAACATGATTTTAAGTTTCATTCTTACTATATGCAAATAAAAGACACTTATGCAATAAAAACACTGTAAAATTAGAAGCAGTTAAAGATAGGCTGTATTATAGAATTACAATATATGACATGGCAATTTCAAAAGTGAGTTAGAAATATGTAACTAACAGATGATTAGGAAAACATACATATGATTAGGAAAAAGTATATAAAAACTTGGATCTTAAAGCCAGAATATCTTTTATTTTGCCTCTGTAGAATGTTTCATAATTGCAAAATCTACTTTTAAAATTAAGTTCAGGAATATATAAATGCATGCACATATGCATATACACATATGTATGTAACAAAAACAATGAATAAAGAGAATATAAATTTGTAATGGAACAGGGAAGGGTATACAGGAAACATTGGAGGGAGGAAAGTAAGACAGTAAATATTGTAACTTTATTACCTTAAAATTAATAGAAATAATTTTTAAAATATTCATATGAAAAATATTGTGACTAGACCTTGAGGTATAATAGGGAAGTAAAGATATCTGTTTACATTATTTGATTAATAATAAAGTGTACCTTTTTAACATTTGTAGTAACAGAGGTTGTCAGGGTAATGAATGGAGACTATGGAGTTCCTTCTTCAGAGAAACAGTAAGTGATGACATGATGGGAAAACATTCAGAAAACTCTAAAAGAGTATGGTTTCAGGGACTTACTCAGTTTCAGAGGGACAACTTGGTGTCTTTAGGAGACATTATGTGAATAGATATTTTAAACAGTTGTGCAATCACCCAATATTAGGAAGCTCTATTCTTCCCATTTTCTACAATAGTAGGTCATAGGTTAGGCCTATTCATCTTGAGTTCATCAGTCTGTAGATTGCATGCAATTGTCTTAGCCATGAAGCCAATATAAACTTATGTTGAAAGGCAATGCGAGTACTGTATCTTATTTTTCATTTCTTAGGCTCTTATCCATGTTGCAAGATAGAAATGTAAATAAATATTATGGACATATGTCAATTCTAAGTACAATAAATGACCTAATGTTTTCAATTTCAAAATACCTCTCACAGTATTTGTCACATTGTGTGGTACAGTGATCAGTGGCAGGGATATTCAAACTAAAGGATAATTTAAAGAATCAGAAAAACAATGGACATTCTTAGGTTTGACGTTATCAATTCTCAGTATTTGTAGATTTACTAACACTGAAGTTCAGTTCTTTATAAAGTAATGTGTTTATGTGTGTGTCATATGCATGACATTTTCCAAATGTTATTATTGTTCAGGAGTATAAACCATTTAATTTAAAAGATTGTAGAAAGTTCTATTTAAAAGATTAATGTTGCTATGAAGAAAGAAAATGAAGCTAATCAATGATAAAGATTCTTTTTGTAAGTAAGAGGGTTTCTGTTTATTTCCTTTGAACTATCTAAAGAAGGATGAAAAACAGTTATAAGCTAATCAATATTTAAAAATCATTTGTTTTTATTATGCATAAAATCTCATTTTGTATCCATTTTCAAACTCCTTTCCACCTCCTACCCCTCACACTCACACTCTCTTCTCCCCAGCAAGGGCAGGAGGTCCCAAAGTCTCAAGGTGGCTTAGATCAGCATCCACTCCAGGCAAATCCACCTTCCTCATTCCAACATGAAAACTGGGTCAAGTGTTCCTCTGAAGGCAATGGGTTCCAAGACCTCACAGAGGTGTTTCAGATCCCAAGCTGTTCAGTGGTTGTGGTTTGCAGCTTGGGAATGCTTTGTTTTTGTTTAAAGTCCACTAATGAGTGAGTACATCCTCTGCTTCCCTTTCTGGGTTTGTTTTCCATTTTCTTCATACCTATTATAGCACTTGAAGGTTTAGCTAGAAAAATAAGACAAATAAAAGAGGTCAAGGAATAAAACTTAGAAAGATATGAAAGTATCTGTGTGATTTATATGATTTTATGATAGGATTGTATGCACAAGTGAACACAAATGTTCCACAGAGAACTGCCTATAATCAATAAACACTTTCAGCAAACTAGTATATATGCAAAGTAAGTTTTCTTCCTATATTAAAATAAAGAACATATTGAGAAAGACATCAGGCAAACAATATCTTTCACAACATCTTCAAAACATGTATCTTGAAATAATTTTTGCTCAGCAAGCAACAGTTTTTCTATGATAAGACTTTATTTTTTAATATATAAAATAAAGTCATTTTTATCCATGTATCCCCTTGCTCCAGCTCCCTTCCCCCTCCCAACCCCTCCTGGTCAGCCTTCAGCTTCCCTCCTCCACAACCCCCATCTCCTCCCTGCAAAAGGCAAGAAGTCCCAATGTGGATCAGTTCAGCATCCATTCTAGGCAAGTCCAATGTCCTCATCCTAAAATCAAGACTGGCTTAAGTGTTCCTATGGAGGGAATGAGCTCTGAAGCATCAGTCTTTTAAGACATTGAAAAAATAATTTGAAAAAGATATAATAGAAAAATCTCTTGTGACAAATAGAAAAGACCATTCTTTTAAAAGCAATCAACTAATTTAATGCAATCCCATTAAAATTCCAACACAATTATTAACAAATCTTGAAAGGAAAACTATTTAGTTTCATAAAGAAACACAAAGAGCAGGATGGCTAAACTAATTCTGAATATTGAAAGGTGTTTTCATTCTCAATTTCAAATTGTATTACAGAGCTATAGCATAAAAAATGGCATAATCTTAACATGAAAATGAGTATGTTGATAAATGGGATTTAATTGAGGACCAAGGCATGAATTTACACACTTATGGACACCTGTTTTTGGGGAAGTTTTTTGGGCTTTTTTGTTTGTTTTTTAATAAAGAAGTTATACATACACAGTGGGGAAAAGACATTTTCAGCAAATGGCAGACCAGTGATTTTGAGGTCACCCACAAAATTGAACAGATTGTTAATTCCAGTTATGAAAAATTATTTTAAAAGGTTGTTAGCACCTTACCAGAGAAACGTAAGCAGGATCAGACACTTTTAAGTGACAACACATAACTGTAATTCTTCAGGATTTTCTGCAATTACCTATTCAATTTTTGTGATGCACAAATCACTGTAAGGCTTTTTTTGGGAAGAGAGCTAGCGAAAATAATGTGGAATTGTATTAGGCTGTGATGCCTGAGAAAATTATTGACTGTGTTTATAACAACAGATTGCTTTGTTTACCAGACAATCCCTCCAACATTAACTTACTATTATTCAGTCAAACCTACTTATAGTCAATATAACTCACTTTCCTACTACTCAAGTAGTTTAACTGTAAAGAAAAAAATCTTTGTTTAGACTATCTTATTTAATTTTATTTGTGTTACAAATGTGTTCAATTCTTCTTTTATCTGAGAATTTTTATTTGAAGGAATGGCTTGACAGTTCAAGCTATTTGGCAGAAATGACAGTCTTTGATGAAGCATAGAGATGCAAAGTTCTCATGTAGTCCACAGATGAAAATACAAATACCATCTTGGGCTATGTAGAAAATACAATTTCATCATACTGATTGCTTTTGAGTTGAATAAAAATTTAAACAAACACAAAATTAAAGTGGCTTTGGTTAATTTAAGTTAGAAATAAGAATATAGATTGTAGTTCTTATGTAACTCAATGGAGAGATTAATAAGAAACCAGCATGAGATGTTTTTGTTTCAATAACAAGTAATAGTGGTTCAGTATGACATTTGTTACTTTTTTCCAGTTGGTAGTTGAGTCAGGATAGTGCTGGCATTGTGTTGTCACATAATTTCAGGATTTTTTTTTTATCTAAACTGCCATTTCTTGAAAAAATATTTATAGCTTGTTTCTAAACTGTAAAGACTAAGGAAAATTTGTATGAAACATTCACAAATATATGTCTGAAACATATAAATCACCAGGATCTGGTAATTGAGAAAGACTGCTATTGTTATTGTATTTTGGTTCAGGGCTGTTGACTGATGGGCATTCTTATTCTTACTTATTGAAGGGTCACCACTGGTTTTTTTAGCCATTAAAGGGGCAGATACTATGTACCAGAATGTAAGATTCTCATACCTGTGGCTAGAAATGGCTAGAGAAGTGTAGTATAACCCTGGAAAATCCTACTCTGCATGTAAAATGTATTTATACATAGTAAATTATATTAGACTTTATGCCAAAATAGATGCACCAAGTAAGTTTTTATAGATTCAACACACTATCTTTTTTTTTATCAGATTATCCATATTTTCTCAATTTAATTTTTCTCTAAAGTATACTGTTTTGCATATTATAAATTGGTAATATTACCTTTAGATTATTTTAACTGATTTTGTTTGTTTGTGTGAAACAGGATCTCAATATATGGCCATGAATTGCTCAAGATTCATTTTGTAGGCCTTGCTGGCCCTGAACTTGCAACAGTCCTTTTATATCTGCTTTTCAAATACTATACTTTTAGGTATGCAACATTACATCTGGCCTATAATTACTACTTACCAAAATATTTTTATAATATTTATTATTTATCCTGAAACTTTGATTTTAAAGTCAACATTTCAGAGACAACTGTGCTTAGAAGAATCATCAAACTATTTTAAAATTAGCTTTTACCTTTTTCAGTTAATACAACTTTGTTTTCTGAATTATGAGCTGGTATTATTCCCATCAGATATATTTTGGGCAGTAATTTAATTTTCCAATATCAATCTCTTCTCTCTCTTCCACCCTCTCTTCGCCCTCTCTGTTCTGTGCTTCTGTCATTATTTTTCACTTAAAATATTATTCTATTCTCTCATATAATGCAACTCAACCACAGTTTTTCCTCCCTTCATCCCTCATATCCCCATCTCTATGTCCACTTGTTACTTTCAGAAAATAGCAGATCTTCAAGAGACAACAATCTATTTGAAAACAAGACACTATAAGAATAAACAAAAACTCTCTTATTAATGCTGGACAAAGCTACCCACAGGGAGAAAGAGTCCCAAGAGCAGGCAAAAGAAATGAAGAAACATCCATCCCCACTTTAGGAGTCCAACAAAAACACTAAGCTAAACAACCATAACATATAGGCAGAGGACCTGGTCCAGACCCTTGCAAGTACTTTGAGAAAAAGTATTTGCACAAAATAGCTTTATTTTGTAAAGAAGCAAGAGCTGACTGTAATTCATCAACTCCTTTATCTCACTGACCTCAATGGCTGTGAGCAAATAGATATCTTCTGGGAGAATGATTTCTCTTCCACCAGTGCTTTCACAAATGTACTTTGACGAGTTGCATGTCAGCATCCCAGAATATCATCTTTCCATGTGAGTTGGGCAAGAGCATAGTAGCTTGGGGCAATAACTTAACTTCACAATAGTATTTGTAAATAAGCTTTGTCAAAGGAGAGATGTACACTTTCTATAATTAATTTAAAATAGAAATTAACATAACTTAATTAACATAAGTTAAGAAAAATTTTGAGATATTATGATGTTTTATTCAAAAGTTGGGTTGCATTTTCGAGAAGAAGCTTTTCTGGCAAACATCTGCTACTTTGTAGAAATTGTCAAAATCTATTTTTAGCATACATTTTCTTACCAGAATTTTTTCCAGTTCTATAATATCATGTATTTTCTATAACGTAAAATCCTGGAAAAAAATAATGTTCTCCAAATAAAGGTAGAATGTCACTGTCTTTTCTGTTTCTACATATGCTCCATGTATTTTCACTTAATTGGAAATGCATTTTTAAAAATAAATGTTGGTTATAAATCTAAACATGAAAACATCTTTCACTGAAATAAACTATTAAACAGTCTCTCTTGCTCTTAGTGGCTTTCCAGAACATAGCTCAAGTTTCTAAATAGTTTTCCTTTTGCAATAAGATTAATGCCTGTAGAAATAGAAGCTGACAAATCAATAACAATCCTTAAAATTGATGTAGGAAAATTGCAAACTATTTCCTGAAGAAAAGATGGAAGACTTAAGAAATAAATTATGTTCAAACAAATCAGTATGAGAGGCAATTTTAAACAAGCAAACAAAACAAGTAAGTCAGCAAATTTAATAATAGAAGTTTCAATCACAAACAAGTGTTGGAAAAGCACCAAAATTATTTATTTTTATAATTGTACTTTAAAACATAGAAATATAACTAACACATTGCTATTACTATGATGACTTATGGCTTTTTGGTAATCTGATCATATCACACATATCAAAATGTATTATAATTATTTTAATTAAAATAGTTATCAAAAATATTAAGATATATTTCTTCATGACTTATAACTATATATTTACCTGACACCAATCCATGCGTACTTCAACAAGGGTTAGGTTAGCTTATGTCTTTTTAGCTAAAGAATCTTGAATATAAATAGACACAAATAGGTGTACATACTTGTTTCAGTTCACTTGTGTATTGATTTTGTTGGTATTGATTTTCACCTTAATCACAACATTCAAAATCAATTTATTGTTAACCTTCCTTATACAATAGTGACCACTGCTCACAGTTGCCAAAGAAAGTCTTTGTACATATTCTATGTTTATTCAGCCAACACTCTAATGAAAAGCAATAAATCCTTTATACCTAGAATGTTAGAATGCTTGCAATTATTTCAAGGATATCTATCACTGATTAGCTGTGAACAAGACTAAGTTCAGTTCACATCATTCACTTCTTTGCTTGTTATTTTGCTGTTACTTTTAAGCCTATGCCATCATGATAAAGGAGGGAGGAGATACCTGTCACTTTGGTGGAGTCAGATTCCCCATTATTTCAAATAACCAGCATTCTCCAACTGTGGGAAACATTTGCTTCAACTCTGACCTTTCAGCACAATTCTGTAAATCTTGGATCTGCCCATGATGCCACAATGGTGTGATAGCAGAATTGTGCCAGTAATGGCATATATATTAAACTGCACTAATTGCAACAAAATACCAAACGAATAGCAGTAAAATGTTACATATTTATAAATATTGTTACTTTTGTTACTCTATACCTTCACAATTATGAACATCCTCAAGTGATACAAGCAGAAAATAAATGGCTATTAATGATGCTTGAAAAACTCACAGAAAATATTATGTAATAATATATCGATTTTTAAAATGATGTTAAAGCTGCAAAAGTAAAAAAAAAAACAGAAGTATTTCAATGAAAAGATAAGCACATTTATTGAATCTTCACAAATGAGAGGCTAGCAACTGTAAATTCAAGGCTAAGTTAGAAAAATTGATAAACCATATGGTGACAAATAAATTCTTTCTTGACCATTCAAGTATTTCTGAAACTTTTGTAGTCCTTTTTCTGACCATCTGTGAATGTGGCTATTTTCACAAGCACCAGCCTATGCCCTCTGATATATTGTCCCCACAAAGTGCCATCTAAGGCAGCTCTCAGGGCAAGTCAAGTCAAGATAACCTGAAGATATCTCATTTACTACCAAGAATGCTGGGATAATTTTAGAAAAATCTAAAAGATTACAAATAGGATTAGAAAAATGTCAGAGCAGCAGAGTGCATACCAGCTCAATAATGACAATTTGAGGTTGATAAAAGAAAATAGTAATTGCAGCCAATTGTACTGAATTGATTCCGGAAAAAGATCTAAGTTCATCATGAGACTCAAAATTGAAAAAAGGCTTAAATTGTGCTAAAAGCAAATGTGCCCAAGCTTTCCAATATATATACACAAAAATGCTTTGTAACAATTAAAATTAACCTATTGAACAGTATATTTATGCTTCTGCAATTGCCACAGTCAAAATCCTTAGGGTATGTTGTAATTCTAAATGTATCTGGGGTAACTTTAAAAACTATATATATTTTAATAAATCTAATATACAAAATTAAATTTAAATCAATAAAGATTTTGCCATCCGTATCATGAATAAGTGAAAGATGATATAATACTTTGATGTTCATTATGATAGATATGATTACAATTAGGAAACTGAACAACACTTTGGTAACCATATTTTGAAGTAAACAGTAATAATGCATTTCATCAAAGCCCATCCACAGGGTCTCACTAGTCAATAGTGAGGGTACCTTGTCTCAGATCATGTTAGAAGTCAGGACAAATGTACTTTATATCCCATAAATTAATTTGAACTTTAAATTCAATAATATTTAAATTATTTTACTTTTTTTCTGAAAACAAGTTTAATGAAAAACAAAATATGCAATAAAATCATAACAAAGGTGATTGCATGATAAATCGAAGATGGAAACTATTTTAAATAACTTAATTACAAGAACATTAATTTTTTATTCAGATAACTAAATAAGGTATACATTTCCATGGTAGAATAAGCCATACAGTATTCTAAGTAACTATTTCTTCAGAATAAATATTAGAAAATTATCAATCACTCTTCAAAATACATAATATTCTAAAAATAAAACTAATTACTCAAAATTTCATTATACATGTATATATGTATATACATATATATATGGGTTTTTGTGAAACTTGGGTAGATTCATATGTTTGGACATGTATTTGTCATAGTAGCCACTTTTTGAATTATCTAAAATGAAATAGTAAGTTTAACATTGAAATTGGTGCATGATGTACAGGAGAAATGACTCACCAGTGACTTCTTTAACCCCAAGAGAACATTTGGCTTTATAGATTTTGATGATATTGTGTTTGTGCACTAACAAATAAACCTTGCCTAAACACAAAAGGGTGAAATTAGACACCAGTAAACTGAGGTCTGGAGGCTTTACAGAGAGGTGGCAAGTGATATGCCTGGGCAGAAAGAGAAAGTGATAAGGGAGCGTGGAGACAGGAGCTCAGCCTTTTTTCATCAGAGGAGTTATAGAGGTGATATTGCTAGTTATTTTCCTTCTATGGTCTTTCAGCATTTACCCCAATACCTGACTGCAAGTTTTTATTATTAAGACCAATTGGGATTCATGCTACAATTGATGGTTCCCTGGTGGCTATTCTTGATTCAGTGAGCTCCACAGAGCTCCAGCAAGCCACCACTGTGAGAATTGTCCTCATAATCCCAATTCCTTTACTTATATAGACAATCATACCCCACTATGAGTTGGGCCAGGAATTCAGCTCAGTGGACAGTCATGCATCCCTGACTCTACTCCTATTCATTGTTGTTCTGTAATGGTACTTATGGTAGTTATTCATTTGATTATGGGGGAAGTCTTGTCAAGGCAACATCTTCACTATTGGTTGGAGACATAGCCAGGGACATCCTGTGACTACTTGTAGGTTTCCCTAGCACCCAGTTTTTTTCCAACCACACATTGGCTTCCTCTATTAAGATCTTCATCTCTTTTTTTCTCCCTCCTTGTTCCTCTCACTCGGTCATCTCCTTTTCTAATGATTTGTTCACACTTCTTCTTGGTTCCAGTCCCTTATGCTCCCAATTAGCTAAGGAGATCTCTAATTTCTCTTCTGAGTAGACTCCACGAATGTCTCTCTTAAGTTCCTCCTAGTCCAAAAGAAAACTTCTAAAAAAATTAGAGCACTTTCTAAAACATGAATCAAGCTTTAAATAAACTACAAGAAAATTAAAAGGATCCTATGTATCTTATTGAATGCTATCTAAGAAAACTTAACATTAAATGCTTACAATACTCTAGTTAGTATATAAAATCATGGAAATCATACGATTCATTACTGAATGGCAAGTAGATCAAGTAATAAATCAAGAAAGAATTGTAAATTTTAATAAAAAGTTTCTGAAATGGCATTTCCTGCCTAGCCCCAATGTTTAAACCCACTCACAGCCTTACTGACATGTAACTCCATATAATCACATGAAGGCTTTTATTAATTTCATGCCAATTGGTCCATGGCTCAGTCATATAAATTGCTAATTGTTAATTCTTAATCTAACTCATGATTAGTCAAGTGGCTTAGTAACATTTCTCAGAGAAGCATCCTAGCCTTTTGTCTTTGAGTCTGCTGGTATCTCTGCCTGACTCTCTACCCAGATTTTTCTTAGTCTGGTAGCCCTCAAACACACTTCCTGTCTGCCTTAGGGCCAATTAGCATTTTATTAAACCAGTAGGAGGAACAAATATTTACAGTGTACCAGAACATAGTCCCACAGCATAAATTATTCTTGAAACTATAGAAAAATGAAAACACAACACAATAAAACTGCTACAACACCTTAAAATTAGTTGAAAACTTTAGAGCCCTAATTTCTGAAGGGAATTCTCAGCAGAAGAACTACAAAATGGCTAAAAAGCACTTGAAAAAGTGAAGTGCTCAACATCTTTAGCCACCAGAGAAATGCAAATCAAAACAACTTTGAGATACCACCTTATATCTGTCAGAATGGCTAAGATTAAAGACTCAAATGACAGCTTATGTAGGAGAGATTACAGAGCAAGAGGAACACTCCTCCATTGTTGGTGGTAGTGTAAGCTTGTTCAGCCACTCTGGAATGCAGTATGGCGGTTTCTCAGAAAACTGGGAATCAATATCCCCCACAATACAGCAATACACTATTGGGCATATACTCTAAAGATGCACATTTGTACACCAAAAGCATTATCTCAACTATGTTCATAGCAGCATTATTTATAATAGCAAGAACATGGAAACAACCTAGATGTCCCTCAAATGAAGAATGGATTAACAAACTGTGGTCCATCTACACAATGGAATACTACTCAGCATTGAGAAAAAATGATATCCTAAAATTTGCAGGCAAAAGGATGGATTTGGAGAATATCCTCCTGAGTGAGGTATCACCAACTCAGAAAGATAAGCAGGGAATGTAATCATTAATTAGTCGACTTTAAACAAAAAGCAAAGCACACCCAAGCTGCAAACCACAACCACTGATCAGCTTGGGATCCAAAGCACCTAGGAACAGCACCTTGAAGTCCATTTCCTGCTGAGGAACACAAAACCAAGTCTTGATGTTAGGATGAGGAAATTGGATTTACCTGGAGTAGATGCTGAACGAAGCCAACTTGGGACCTTGGGACCTCCTGCCCTTGCTGTGGAGGAGATAAGGAAGGAGTTGGGAAGAATAGAGAGTGACTGGGAGGGCATCAGGGGGAAGGAAGTTTGAACCAGGGAATACATAGATAAAAAAATGAGACTTTACTCAAAAAATAAAAATAAAAAAAAGAGGGGGGGGGAGAGAGAGAGAGAGAGAGAGAGAGAGAGAGAGAGCCCAAAAATATAGTGACTCAAAAATTTGAAGAATCAAATTCAAAGAAAACTGAAACCTAGTAGAGAGGAAGAAATATTAAAAGTCAAAGGAGAATTTAATGAATTTAAAATAAAGAAAACAATAAAAAGAATCAATGAATGTAAGAAATGGTTCTTTGAGAAGATAATCAAACTATTTGAAGAAACCATAAATTATACTGTAGAAGATTCATATAAAAAACGTTTTTTGTTTTTTTTTTCTGAATAGGACTCCATTTACCAATGAATTAATGCCAATAATTTACAAGTGGGACCTCTTAAAACTACAAAGCCATGGAAAAAAAATCAAGTGTGAGGAACAGTAGAATGGAAAAATATTCTTTTCATCTGCACATCTGATTGAGAATTAATATTCAGAATATACAAATAATTAAAAAACAAAAATCAAGAAAAGAAATGACCCAATTAAAAATAACTCAATGTCTTACTCTGCAGAAACTTTCTGAATGGTGTTGATTGCTGCCCTAATTTCAATAGATAAGAAATGTAACTAACCTAAGTATTCTTCAGCAAATGAGGGATAATAAAAATATGATGCATGTAAATTATGGAATATTATTTGCCTACAAAGAAAGAAGTAATAAAATGTGAACATAAGTAGATAGATTTGGAAAAGATCATAATGAATGATATATCCCAGATGCAGAAAGACAAAGACCAGATGTGCTCCCTCACCTGGTTCTCAGGGCCAACTCTTTAGACATGAGCATATAACATGGACTAACTACAGCCACCTGGAAAGCATAAAGGGATCATTATGCAAGGTTGTCGGCAGGGGAGTTAAGATGATAATAATAGGATACTGGTGATATAAAATGGGAATGGGAAAATAAACAGGAAGTCTCTATTGAGGGAAGTTGGAGAGATCAATATAAAAGAAAGATGGAGAACAAAATATATAGCAAAAAGAATATAGCAAACATTAAGGTTGTTTTCATAAAGCCTCAAAGATTTATTTTATATTTACCTAAAATTATATACAGCACATGTCTGTGCATGTAATTTAGGATGATAAGTTTTCTATAAAAACCATAGATGGATAAAAAGCAAAATGACAGTTATGAAAAAACCTTCTTGGTCTTCCAATTAAAATCCAGTACCAAAAAAGCTCTAATCTAGCTTTTGAATTCCTACTGTATCATGAAGAAGATAGGGGTTATAATAAATATCTAGTGACATTTTTCTGATCACTGAAGGTCACAGCCAGGGGCATCAATAGGTCTTTTGTTTGGCCTTTCTGAGTCATCCCTGTTAAATGATAATAGGTAAATATAAAGGGACAAATCTCTCTCACCTTCCTATTCCTGAATTCAGAGGCTTATATTAATCATAAATATCTGGCCAGTGGCACAGGCTTACTCCAAGCTAGCTCTTTCATTCAAATTAACCCATTTTTATTAATTTATATATTGCCACATTTTTTTCACATCTTGCTTCTTGGTTGCCATGAAGTATCTGCCCCAACTCTGCCTTTCCTTCCCTCCCTCTTTAGCTTGAATGTACCACCTAACTTTATTCTACCTGGCTCTTGACCAAAAGACCTTTATTATCAACCAATAAGAGCAGTACATATTAACAGCATAAAGAAAAACCATTCCAAAGCATTTCCTCCTTTTTTTCTAATCAAAAGGAAAATTTTGTATTTTAACACAGTAAAATTACAAATGAAATAGATTGTTATCAAGTAAAAATCAGTTACCATATTTAGTCTATTTATATTTTGCAAATTAAAGATAATATTTTATCATCTATCAAACTTTTGTGAGTCTAAAGTTTCATATTTAATTCACATTTTATTATAACTAAGTATAACAGTAATTATTACTTTCCACTCCTCAACTACAAAAAAGACCCCAGAAGAATATAATATTACCAAAGAAAACAAAGTGTATTGTAAGAAATTTTCAAAACTCTAGACATGACAGAGATGTCTGGATGCCTGGACAGTAACCTAAAGTACCTCTGCAACATTCTGGCTTTTATTTTCAGTCTACCAGCTTAAAATACCTGACAAACATTTTAGTGAAGCAGGAAATTTGAAGAACTGTCCTATCTTTATTGGTGAAGTTTGTAAGTGGCTTTCCTCTGTGTTTTGCAGAATGTTAGGCAGTTTCTTCTGTGATTCAGTAACCTGAGAGACCATTCTTCCTTGTTTTAGCAAAGTTTATTAGTAACTTTTATGTGATTCCTTCTTGAACAGTTTATACAACATACTGGCAAGTAATCCAGGCAAGAACAGTTTCCTGCCCAAATGGTTAGTCTTGCCATATTGAAAATAAGCTACTTTACTTCATGCCCATAATTTCTGAAGTAAATTGGTGCTTCTAGAAGCAAGTATGTCTGATTGTCATAAAAAACCCTATGTTAACAAAATACTTTAAATGTCATATTCAAAACTTTTTTAATAATTTGATCATCTATCTAATATATATCTTTTTGTGATCCTCAAAACATACATAACATATCTATAAATTTAAATGAATTAGATGACTTCTAGCCTATTTTTGCATTATTCTATTATTTTATCATAATAGTTTTAAAAAAATTAGAACTTTATTTTAAATTTTAAATGAACTGCATAGGCATAATACCTTAAGCAAGAGTAGAAATCTATATACAATATGTTGTTAGAAAAATAATATTAAATTTATGTCCATCTACAAAAATCCTTTAAAGAAGAGAAATATATATACAATGTAACAAAATTCAATTTAAATTTGTACTACCACACCAAAATACATTCCAATGTAAAATGTCTCAAATTTATTAATTTTATCCTATTTTCCTATATTTTGCTAAATTATAGCAATCATTTATAACCCACAAAATAATAAAAGATCACATGCATATCCCCTAACTCTTGAGAGTGTGGGCATAGTTTACTTTATATAGCCTCTTGTTGGTGGTGAGCCAAAGGTATCACCAAGTGTCACTGAGAAAATTTTGAGATAATGATGAAATCTTGTGAAGACCAGTCGTAACTTTTGTTGATAGATATTACATGTCAAGTTAAAGGAGGTCCCCCTTTATCAAATCTGATCCATATTAACCTGGAAGGTTCAACAGCTTCTTGTTTCGCAAAACTGTTCTGCAAAGTAATATATCTTTTTTTCTTTTTTCCCCTTTGATTTATTTTATTTTGTATTTTTTTATTTAAAAGTTTTTTCTTTTTCTCACTCACCACTCTTCACCTTCCCTCCCCTCCTAATTATCCCCTGGTCTCCCACATCGACTCCCTAGGGAGAGAAAGGAATGCTAAGTAAATTCAGTTCAGTTTCCCATATTTGCTTGCTGTAGGTCCAATTTCCTTCCTAAGTATAAGGCTGAATAAAGGTGTTTCTCTTTAGAGAACAAGTTTCAAGAAGCCAGTTTATGCCCCAGGAATAATCTTTGGCCCAACTATAAGAGGCTCCACAAACTGCCCATGCTGTTAAACTTTCATCTACATTTGGAGGGTTTAGTAGAAGCAATACATCTTTTAAATTACATTTTACATTTTTTTTTTTTTACTTTTGTTCTAAAGTTAAAGCATTCTTAAAATATCTAGGCTGGTATACTACCAGTTTCTCTTTCAATTCCATGTTTCTCAGCAGCTATTATTTGTTAGCATTTAAAAATTCAAAATCAATACAATATTATACAAGGTACAGACTCCCTGTTTTTTTCCTATTTAAATGTAGCTTTTTAAAAAAAAAAAATATCATCTCAGTTGGCTGTATGAACAAAAGTTAAAACTGCCATGCAGACTGTAACTGATCAGCTTCTTTGTACAGAAGCCTGTGTGAGACTTATAAAACCTGTCATGCCATGCTGCTTAGCTCATCATGACTGTCAGGAAGCTCCATCTTGCAGTCACCTATTGGGGGATAAATATCTACATTGCTTCCAGCATGAATCTCTGAGCCTAGGAAGCCCAGCTCAGTTCTTAGCCACTCAGCCATCTCTACAGCCCTGGTGAAGCTGTATTTTTTATGCATTCAGAACCTTTGTTAAGCTTTCCTAGGTCTTACATAGAAATTCTTGCCAAACATTTGAGTGCCATATGTAAATAGCCAAATCTCTTCTGCCTGCCTGCTCCCAAATAATCATTCAGAAGCTTATATTAATTATAAATGTTTGGCCAATGACTCAGACTTAATTATTTTCTAAATCTTACATTTAAATTAACCCATTTCTATTATTCTTTGTGGCCAATAGGCTTATGGGTTCTTTTACAACTTACTTCTTGGGTGGCTTGAGACATCTGTCCTGACTCTGTTATTCTTCATCTTCCTCTCAAGTTTCAATGTACCACCTAATCTATTTTGCTGCCTGGGTAGAGCAACAAATATTCATAGTGTACAGAAAAACCATCCCACAGCATTTTCTCCTATTTGTCTCATCAAAAAGGAAATATTTTATTTTACCATAGTAAAATTATATAATAAAACAGTTATTAAGTAACAATCAGTTAATAGTGTCTACTAAAATTATAGGCATACTGTATAGCCTTATGGAGGGAGGGTTTTGGTAACAGAGTCAGCAACTGGTAATTATAATTTCCCTAAGGCTATCATGTGTTATAGTAATAAAATTATTATTTTGCTATTTTGAGCTTAGAGACAAATAGCAGAAAAAAATTAAGAAAAAAGTATTTATGGCAATTAAAGCAAGAGGAATAAGGGCTAGAGAAAGACAATTATTTCAAGAAAGGTATTATGTCATGCTAATAGATTATTCCATGACCATCAAAGAGAAAATTTATTGGACTTATTGAACTATATTGTATTCTTTGTATATTTAATATAACCTGTATTTTAACTTTATCTGTGGACTTAGCTTCACTTGTGTTCTAATTAGGGTTTCTACTTCTGCTACGAAACACCAAAAAGCAACTGTGGGAGAAAAGGATTTATTTGTCTTACAATTCCTCATTATAGTCTATCATTGAAGAAGAGAACAGGACAGAAGCTCAAACAGGGCACGTATCTAGAGGTAGAAGTTGATGCACAGAACATGTCGGGGTATAGTTGTTGTTTTTTTACACTTTGGGGGAACATCACATAGCTCCCAAATTAATCACACATGGAGCATTATTATTTACTCATAAATGTGCAACCTTAGGTTGGCTTGTTTGTAGCCAGTTTTTCTTATTTTAAATTATCACATCTCTCTTTTGCCTTTGGGCTTTTACATTTTATTACTTCTGTATATCTTATTCTCACTATTACTTTATAGCTTGCTCTGTGGCTGGGTAGTTGGCTCCTAGCAACTTTCACTCTTCTTGCTATCCTTCAGATTTCTCCTCCCATTTATTCTTTCTGCCTGACATCCCAACTACTCATTTCATGCCAAGCTGCTGGCCAATTAGCTGTTTATTAGACCAATCAGAGATTTTAGACAGTGAAGTAGCACAGCTTCACAGAGTTAATCAACTGCAACATAAAAGATCGCAATACATCTTTATATCATTAAACTAATGTTCCATGGCATATACCAATAAAACATATAATTGTATTTTAAAATAGAGAGATGATACTTACTGGCTTATTCAGCATGGCTTGCTCCCCATTGCTTCCTCAGTTTGCTTTTGTAAATGAAACATAGGATCACAAGCCAAGAGGTAGGACCACCCACAATGGGCTGGGCCCTCTTCCATCAAACACTAATTAAGAAAAAGTTCCACAGCTATATCTAATTGAGACATTTTCTCAATTGAGGTTTTGTCCTTTCAGATGACTTCTGTTGTGTCACATTCTTGGCAAAAAATAAACAAACAAACAAACAAGTAAATAAAAACGAGCCTGAAAATTTTGGGTTGTTATTTCTTCTTTGCTTGATATAATTTTTATATGTTCTTGTTTTAAACTGTATTCATGCCAAATAATTAAATAGTATTTTGAATCTTTTATGTTTTCAAGGCCCAGATTGTTTATTTTATTGGTTTTATCCATGCTAGGCTAATCTATGTCGAAGGAATTATATTTCTATCATCTCTGTTTGAAATTGATAGAGGTTCTGGACTCTATGCTCTTGCTAAATTATCTCTTAATTTTCTTAAACAGGAACTCACTCAAGACTGCCAAGAAGAATTATTTTACCATAGGGCAAAGTAATTCTATTGGAAGAAAATAGTATTGCTATTACTTGTGCTTATTTCCCTAAAGATAGTGAACAAAATCTTCTGAGAGCAGAATAATTTATGTAAACAAATATATCCCCAATACTTCAGTCATGGTAATGTATGCTAAAATTATTTTATTGAATTACATTTTTTGCAAGTGTAAGCTACTGACACTTTAATTCATTTTTCAAAACTAGAGAAAGACATGCCTTGTGCTTTTTTTTTTTTTTTTTTTTTTTTTTTTTTTTTTTTTTTTTTTAAGAAAATGAGCAATGAGTGGCAACACAATTTTGTAATAGGTCAGAAGTGAGTTCAAAGGATATCTGTTGATATGTTCAAGTTCTGTGTCCAAGGGCAATTAATTAGACTATTGGTCATGTTTAGAAATATATATCAAGGCAGGCTAAACAATCTCAAGAATTAGATAGAGTGTGCTAGTGAGCTGAAAGAAAACGGGCATTTCAAAAGCCCTAGGCCATGAGCCTCAGGGCCCTTTGAAAGTCATTTACATAACAGACATCTATCCTATATTTGTATATAAGATGATCTTCTTGTATATCAAAGGATTTTTCTACATACTCTGTTTGCTGTATGAATTCCAAATGGGGAAGGGTTCCCAGGTTTTCACTACCAATGATTTCTTTCAAGTGTGAAACTCAGACTGGTGTTTTTGTTTTTGTTTTTGTTTTTGTTTTTGTTTTTGTTTTTGTTTTGTTGTGTTTTTAATCTGTTTTCTACTACCAAATTGCATTTCAATTTGAGAATAGAAATAGGAAGACACTGTTTAGTTAGAAATCTTAAGCAAACTCACCAAACAAGTTGAAATTCTAATAGTAGTCCTGTCAATTACTTTGAGGTTGCTGTGAAATATATATATAGTAACCAAGAACAATTTAAGAAATAAAGATTTTATTTTGGCTTAATGTTGCTAAATGAGTCTCTAGTGGTTTGGAAGGTATGGTAGAGGCAGTTAGAACAGGAAGCTGAGCTGAGAGATCAAGTCTCAACCTCAGAGAAGAAGTAGAGAGTGAACTAGAAGCCAGCCTATATATGAAATCTCCAAGCACATTCTCATTGGTACATTCTTCCCACAAGGCTTTCCATCCCCAAACTTTCATAACACCCCAAAGAATGCCACCAGCTGAAACCAAATGTTCAAATATAAGAACTTAGTGGGGATGTTTGTCATTCACCTTTACACAGAACTTTAATTTTCATTTCATTTCTGTTTTTTTTTTTTTTTTATAGTCAAATTTAAGATAAAAATCTCAGGTATGCAGCGAAGCACCACCTTAAGCAAGGCTGTACTACATTCTTCAAGTAGTGCCCCAAAGTGAAGAAGAAGTGTGAAAGTGACAAGGTCTATGGATGTTACTTCAGTCAAACCAAGCATTAGTTATTTCTTCAAAATTTTAAATACTTACAGAAATGCCAAGCAGAGGGGTGAGGGTAGAACATCAGAGACAAATGGGACAAATAGGTGTAGTCTTGTTAACATATTTCCTTCTTTTCCTTGGGGACATAACAGGAAGCAAAATCAACTCCATTTTAAGAAAAAAAAAAAATGTCACCTAAGGCAAACTCTTGGGAAGGAGCAGTAAACCCCTAATATGAGGATCTTCTCATCAAGATGGAGGTTGTCAGCTTGCTTCAATAACAGTTTTTTCTTTCTTTTACTTCTACCTCTGGGATGCTGTCTTCTGTCTTTACAGACAACCAGTTCTTCGGTTATCTCTGGGATTAGAGTGCTTTGTCACCCAATCTCCCATCTGAATGTCTGAATAAAAGTCACAATGAAGGACTAGGAAGTGACATGGAACATCCAGTACTCTGGTGGTTCTTTCTTAGTTAAGGGAGTCTCTACTCTTTTATCTTTGATTAAGATAGTTAGAAACTCACTCCACCCCCATTTTCATAGCATAAGAACATCAGAAAACTGAGTTTGGATAGAACATCCAATTTTCATCTCATTGTTTTCTTTTTCCCTGTCCATTTTTTTTTTCTTGGTCATCATCCTCTTTACCATACCAATTCTTTTTAAGGGTGTGTTTCTGGAAATTGAGACATAAATAAACCATGATTATTACAATAGCTAATAACTATCTGGTAATTCACCAGATCTCTTGGAGATGCTTTGTATCTGATGTGTCCTTTCTTTTCCTAACTGGATACTTTTAAAGTCACAGAAAACTCGATTAAATCCATCTATTGGCAGACTATGAAAACCTTTAAATAGATTAGCTTTTGTTACTATTATAAGTCCTTTCTCTGAGATATCAGATGGTAGATATTTTTAAGGAAAGAAAATATTTAGCAGATCCAAGAATTTTCTAGTGAATTATATTAGGCCTTCTTAGCTTAGATCATATCATACGGAAATAGGGAATTCCCACTTTCTTCCTTTCAAATTTAGACCATTCTTTTCAGTTTGCCTTATTGCTTTAGATAACAATTCAAACATTTCATTGAATAATGAGTTGTTATTCATGTCTTGATCCTGAATTAAAAGGAAAAATTTTAGCTTTGCTACACTTACTTTAATTCTGGATATAGATTTTGCATACATAGCTTTCATTATGCAGATAGTTAGTTTTTCTATTCCTGTTTTCTTCAGGTTTTATTGTGAAGGTATGTTGAAATCTGCTTTTACACATTCAATTGTTATATTTCTTAATACATATTAAACCATTTGTTTTATTTGTTGATATATTTGAACCATCCTTTCATCTTTGAATTGAAACTAATTGGGCATAATGTATGATATATTTGCATTTTAAAACTGATTCTACTAAAATATATTTCAATGCCATGTCTTTACTTGCTATATGTAACATAATAAAACTGATATTTTGTGCCTTTAGGCTGCCCTGAATTTATTGTCTAGATATAGATGAATACAGAATTATGTTGCTCAAGCTCTTAGAGTATTATTGTTAAACTGCAGGAAGAAAGAATCCTCAATTATAACATCACAGATACACTCTGTACTTTGAAAAAAGTAAATACCAAAGGAGATTGAGACGCCAAAGAAATTAATGAGATGGAGAATCAGGGAAGTCCTTAGAGAGAAATAAACTTGTCCTTAGATCTGCATCATATTACCATTGAGTATTTCATATTCATAATTGTTACAAAATTACTTGATCTATTTTTGGGTAGAAATTAAAAAAAAATGAAAGCTACTACAATGGAGATTTGACATCATGAGAAATGTGATACTTGAAATAGTTTTAATGTGGCTTCATATGAACAAACTTGTGTGAGAAAAATTTACTTAACTAAAACTTACAGATATAAGTACTTAACCTGGCTCATCTAAAAATAATACACTTAAATTACCATTATTTTTAATAAAAAATAGAACACAAAGTATTATCTTCCTAATTAGATCATAAATTAATTATAGTTTAAGAAGATTCTGTCTAGTTAAGTAGCAAGATTAATGAGAAGTATGATTATCATCCTTCTGACAACTTTATTTTTAACAGGACTTAATAAGCAAAGTGTCATGTTATGTAGCTTCTTCTATTTTCATTTGTTGGGTTCCTGAGGGAATATAATTATGTATAGAACATATCATTTCATTAATATTCTACAGAGTAATACACTATTCTTCAAATAAAAATAACAGGGAGGCTCCTGTTCTGACAATGATGTGTATGCACTCGTAAACCAATGTTCTCCTGGTCCTGTGTGTAGTCCTCTATTCTAATTCTAGTGTGTTCACTTATCCTCCTATGTACTTTTAGAAACAAATGCTGATGAAAATAACTTAAGGAAGTAAATGAAAAAGCTTAATTAGGTAAAAGGAAATCAACACATCAAAGCCTGTACCCCTGAGCTAAAATGCAAAACAAAGTTGTTCTTACAAGAAATGCATCCTTGGTTTTCAATAAGTGTAGCAGAGATTAATGACTCTTTACTTGAAAGACTCTGGCAGAAAATATATGTAAATCATTTGTTGGTTTGTAGGAAAATATCCCAAGAATGTTTTATTAGATGCTTTATTTCAGTAATAACATTCATCTTTTACTTCTGCAATCTTGCCAGAATTATGATCAATCAGAGAATGCTAATTACATTTCCTTGCAAAGCAACTTTTCACTCTTAAAGTGTTCTTGACTGCAAGACACCCTAAAGAGGTTGCCTGAATCACTGAAATATATTCACAATTTATCTGGTACACTTAAATGATTCTATTCCTTTTTCTCTCATACTAGATTAAAAGCAAAAATTTATAAATATTGCTAAAAACATGCTATAAGCTAGACACCAGTGTCTGACCCATAATTTCATAATAAAATTATTCATATTTTAACCTAAATAAATTTCATCATGCAATCTCTTTTTCATTATTTTATTGTTACCACTATATCAATCTTTTCATTTCTCTTATAATCTACATACTTGAAAATTTGAGGATGCCAGAATTTGTCTTATGATGCATTACTATTCATAGATTTCAGTGGCTATTACTTGATATATATATATATATATATATATATATGTGTGTGTGTGTGTGTGTGTGTGTGTGTGTGTGACTAGTTAACAAATTTAAGAGTAAACTAGGACAAAAAAAGAAGAAAAATATAAAAAGGCATATATACTTAATGTGAACATTATAGATGAATAATTCACCATACTAAAACACAGAGTAGAAATATTTAAAACTTTTTGAATAGCAGAGAAGAAAAATAAAAAAAATATCTTGCATGATATGCTGATGTGATAGTGGCACAAACATTGTGGGAGTAACTAGTCATTATCTGATTGGGTTTAAATCCTAGTCATAAGAAAGAACCCATCCCGCTATTGTTCTGGTGGTCAAGAATTGAAACATGCTAGATAAGCCATGAACCCTAAAGGAAAACTAAATACTACTATTTTACTAAAGAAACATAGCCATAATATGACTTCTAATGGCATTCTGCCATAAACATAGACCAATGGCTTGCTCATTCATTATCATATTAGCTTCTTCCTGCAGTTGATGTAAAGAAATGCAGAGACCACAGTTAATGTACAAAGAAATACTTTGAAACACTCAGTCCTAAATGGAAAACCTCCATCAAATCCCTCACCCCAGGTACCAGGGACTTCATAAAAGAGGAGGAAGATAGAAAAAGTACAAAACGTAAAGTGATGTAGGACATTAAACACAGCAGGACTGATGCACATTTAAATTCAAAGAAATGGTGAAATCATGCAAAGGCCGACATGGATAAATAGATGAAGTCCCACACAGAGTAGGAAAGTGGACAGAAACCCCATCTTTATACAGAAACTATTTCCAGTTGACAATTGCTCAAAAGGAAAAAAAAAATTTGCTTGGTATATAAACTACACTTAAAGGCATACTCCATGTTTATCAGTAAATAGCTATTGAAAAATGAGCTGTTTTATTTTGAAAAAATTTTGTTACATAATGCTTTGCATTGGCTTTTTGTAATCTTACAGATCTTTTGCATATGTATATATATTATATATTGATTTTTTTGTTGTTTCTATGTGTTTTCTCTGTTAGCAAATGTGTTTCTCTGCATCTGTTTGTGTTTTGTAATTTTTCTTTGACCCCTTTCTGTTTTTTGTTTACTCGTTTGCTTGCTTGCTTTTTGTTTTAATGCCTATTTATTTTATAATGAAAAACAAAAAAAAGGTGTGTATGTGGGTAGTGGGAAGTAGGAAGAATTTGGAAGAAGTCATGGGAAGGGAAACTGTGATCATGATATATTAAATAAAACAAAGAAAATTTAAAAATCAACATTAATAATAAAAATGTATTTAGAAAGTAGGTAAGACAGTTTTAGGGAAGTAGCTATAAACCAATAAGTTCTGTATATTAAAAAATTTGATTTGAAAATGTAAAATATAGTCAATTTGTTGGTGAACACAGCAAAAGCTGAACATGTTAGAATTACAAAAGAATCAGTTTTGTGTTCCTAATTGTCACATATTTTATTGACTCGGAAGAAAAAAAAATCTGAAAGATAAGAAAGAAGTCCCAACAACAGAGTAAGCATTATTTTTTTTAGTCCACATATGAAGCTCTCATTACTAGACTATATACTCTGATGATATGATCAATCCGTGATATCATTAAGGGGAAGGTTCTTATTGTAGATATGAGAAAAAGAACAGACAAAGGCATCAGGAAAAGTCCAAAGCCAAGAAATGGAGAAATGTTAAGGGAGATCCAGGAGTGGAGAGCTGAATGAACCAAGCAGAGGATTGTGAAATAAGCAGCAGTTCTTGCTACTCTGAACACTTTAGTTTTGGCTATTTTAAGCCACAAAGGATCTTTTCCGAGGTGTGTTTTACTTTCCTTTCTCCTGTCATAGAATCAGATATTCTGTTTAACTTAGGATAGAGATTTTTATAGGAAACTTTTTAAAAAGCATGTTCAGGTCTGGGGAGGAAGGTCCACAATCCAACTCCAGAGCCAGCTCCATTGTAGAGAAGAACTGTGTGGTGTTGTTTTAAATATTATCCACACCCAAAAGACATTTACATCTCTGACAATATTGAATTTAGCAAACAGAGGGAAATATGAACAAGTGCAACAATAAAGACTTGGGGATAAGAGATTTTTGATAGTGTAAAGCAGAGAAAATTAGATTTTTAATAGATTCTTGATAGTGTAGAGCAGAGGTTTGTGAATCAATTGTGTAGTGTCAGAAGTTGTTACAGTTTGTGAGAAATTGGAACATGAGTGTACCATTTCTGGCAATGGTTGATCTGTACTGCAGCCAAGCTGTTTGCAGTAAGACATCTAATCTTTTTTTTTTCCTTCTTTATTTTGTATTTATCAAAAAAAAAAACAGTAAAAAGAATTTAAAATGCAGAAGAGTTAACAATAACTATACAGAGGATAAGAATCATAAGCATGGCTTATCAAGGGTGGAAATACAAATAAGATTGCTACACATATATTTTCTTTGTGTTCAGCTTTCCCTCTGATTTTTTTTCCATCCCTGTATATCCTTATTCAAGGTCTCTTCCCCCTCCCACCACATCTGGTCATTTTTCTTCTCTGCAACTCCCCATCCCCTCCCTTGGAAGGGAGCAGACAGTCCTATGGTCCCACTGACCCAATAATGCTTGGATAAGTCTCCACTCCTGGCAAATCCAGTTTTGTCCCCCCTCTCTCAAGAGTGAGTCAGGTGTTCCTATAGTTGGACTGGGGTTTGAAGGGTCAGTCCAGGGTGCTTCTGATCCCAAACTGTTCAGTGGTTGTGGTTTGCAGCTTGGGCATGTTTGGCTTTTTTTCTTGTTTGTTTGTTTAGAGACCACTAGTGAGTGAGTACATCCCCTGCTTATCTCTCTGAGTTTGTGATACTTCGCTCAGGAGGATATTCTCCAAATCCATCCATTTGCCTGCGAATTTTAGGATATCATTTTTTCTTACTGCTGTGTAGTATTCCATTGTGTAGATGTACCACAGTTTGTTAATTCATTCTTCAGTTGAGGGACATCTAGGTTGTTTCCAGGTTCTTGCTATTACAAATAATGCTGCTATAAACATAGTTGAGCTAATACCTTTGGAGTGTGAATGTGCCTCTTTAGGGTATACACCCAGAAGTGGTATTGCTGGGTCCTTGGGGAGATTGATTCTCAATTTTCTGAGAAACCTCCATATTGAAATCTAATCTTAATGGAACCTCTAAATCCTAGGAAAGAAGTGATTAGGTAAGGCAGATAGCGAGAATTCAGAATGGGAAGAGCCCATAGTTAGAGACAGGAATCAGCGCAGAGATAGAGTAAACAAGAGAAAAGACACTGAAGGAAAATAATTAAAAATTGGAATTCTTCCAGAGGGAGAATTCCACTAACCTCCAGAAGGGAACTGGTAGAAGCTGGTAAGTGTCATGATGAAAAGAATTTCAATCTATACTATCTCCAAGTGGACCAAAAGACGTGGCAGAGAAAAAAAAAATCACATAGAAAAGCATTCCTTTCTAAGAGATGGGAGCGCAGAATGGTGAGAAAAGCTTCGAAGCACAGCAATGTCAATTCTGTAGTAGTTTAGGAGTAGTAGTCTCCAGGAGCCATCACACACAGAAGAGAGATCAGAGTGATACTTATACAGTGGAAGAGAGCTGGAAGAAGCCACTTCAGAGCCAGACTCTAAATTTTGCAGTTGAATATGGTACGAAGCAGAACAAAGAAAAAAACCAACAAACCAAGCAAACAAAAAAAACCCGATACAAGCCATAGAAGAATCAAAGCAGTCTTGATTCCGTTAGGAGAGGCAAGACCTCTTTCTTGAAAAGGGTCATTTATTTATGATGCCCCACTTGGGACTGGTCCATGTGAGAGTTAAAAAGAAGGGTTTTATTGTAGATATAAAAGCGAAAACTACCAGAAGCATCTAGAAAGATCTAAGAAAGAAACAGAGAGAAGTAGTAGACTTGGCCAGCAGACTAGATCTGGCCATGATAGAAGTAGGAACAGAGATATCAAGGGAGAGATGGAGGGGAAGGAAAAAATGAGAATGAGAGGCGAAGCCAAAGACAGCATAGGCCAAAGACAGGGAACATACCTGAAGTACCAGAGTTATAAGGATAATGAGTTAGCTGGGAAGAGAAAGCTACCGAGCTACAGAAAATTTAAGGTAGAAGAGGTGAGAGGGGTCTGGGATGCTAGCAGGGACCATGAAATGTGTTACAGGCACTTGTGATACTGATGGAACCTAGAAGCCAGCATGTACTTTGGTATTCTAAAAGGTGCCACAGATAGCCCTTTGTCCTTTCTGACAATAGGAAAATGGCTCTATTTAATAGATGGAAAGTGGATTCAAAAATTCTCAAGAAATATTGACTTCTATATAATCATTAGGATTTGGGGAAATGAAATTTCTTTTGTACCTGACATAGATAAATAAAACATTTTTTTCTTCTTTATATTTTTTATCATTATTATGAACAAAGAAGTCACACTTTCTATCCTTGTATATCCTTATTCAAGGTCCCTTCCCCCTCCCACCACATCAGGTTATTCTCTCTTCTCCACAACTCCCCATTCCCCCACCCCAGGCAGGCATCAGGTGGCCCCAAGATTCCACTGTCCCAATATTGCTTAGTTCAGCCTCCACTCCTAGAAGATCTAGTTTTCTCCCTGCAACCTCAAGACTGAGTCAGGTGTTCCTCTAGCGGGAGTGGGATCCAAAGAGTCAGTCCAAGGTGTTTTTGATCCCAAGCTGTTCTATTTTTGTTCATTTTTCTTATTCAGAATTACTTTTGTACATATTTTCTTGTGCCTGCTTCAGTTATCATGTTATATGTTTTATTTGGGCTTTATACCAACTCATTTTTTCTAAGATAATTTAAAATTGATTACCATTGTGAATGGAATATATGTGCTCCAGCATCTTATTTAATATTCCTGTTGACATTAATACTCCTAACTTTGAAAATGCAGCCCAGCGGAGGACAGGCTGGTTGGGAGACAGAATTTCAACGTCATTCTGCTTCTTCTCCCTTTCTTCTGCCTCTTCTATAACCTAATCTCTTTCTTCTTAGGCACACTAAAATATATTTCAAACAGAAGGACCAAAAACAGAAAACAATATGATTACATCCACCACATACCTTCACGCACATGTTTATAATTTAAGACAATCAACATATTCATTTGGAATAAAATTAGGCAAAATTTGAAATACAGTTTTCAGTACAAATTCTCCCTAGTTAGACAGCTAATTAGCCATCAAAATTGGAACATACTATAATTGGAGATTGTTATATGAATTGAAATAGTAAAAATTGTGTATTTCTGACATTTTCAATTTTAAATTTTCAAAGATAATTGTTTTTATCTTATTTTTACAAGTAAGTGACTTGTAATTTTGAGTTATTAAAACATGTCATTCTTAGAGTCACTTTATATGTTAAATCCTTTGAAAATTATTTGCTTCAAAGACTATATTGTGCATTAGAAAACCCATACAGAATAACTACACAGAAACAGTGGCTTTTAAAATGGAATCACTTTACATAAGCATAATAAATAATTTGTCATGTTTTATAAAAAAACTATAATCCACAAACCTGTTAGTTAAAATATCACTGTAAGATAATATACTTTTCACCAAAAATCATTTTAGAGTTATTCATAGACTTTTATTTTGAGTTTTGTATTTCAAATTATAACTTTTAAAAAAAAATTTTGAGTGATATATTTTTTTTCTTGAAGGACATAAATGATTGGGCAAAGTACCTTCAAATTTGTTAGCAAGGCAATAGATTTATGATAATTTATGTTTGCTTTAGTTAAAAAGAAATTGGAGATTTGAGTGTTTATGCTATCAAACAATACAAGTGTGTTAATCTAACAGTAGAAATGCCAAACCTTTTATAAGCCAATGGAAATTTGGTGAAAAGAATATTTTAAATATTTGGAATGTGCTAAGAAAGAAAATGCTACAGAAAACATAAATTACTTCAGCTTAACTGTTCAAAACTAGCCTCTTAGTCATTCTGTATCTCATATATATATTGTTTTGATTCACTTTTATAAAATGACTTCTTACTTTAGTTTAAGCTTAGTTACAGTTTATCATATAACCCTAGCTAGCCTTTTGTAGCAATTCTCCTCACTCAGCCATTTAAGTAGTGGGCTTATAAAAATAAGCAGAGACCTTTGGTTCTATTTAACTTTTATTTAACATTCTATAAAATTTATCATTTTATTTTATATCCCAGCTGCAATATTCTCCCATCTTACTTTGCCAGTTCCTCTTTCTTCTGCCCTCCACCCACTCTCATCCCCAAATCCACTCCTCTTCAATCCCTGTACAGGAAAAAAGAGGTCTTCCATGAGCCTCAACAAAACATATATCAAATTTCAGTAAGATTAAGCACTTCTTTGTGTATTAAGTCTGTACAAAATGACACAGTATGATGAATAGGGTCCCAGTGGCCAGTAAAAGAGTTGAAAACAGCCTTCATGAGACTGATCTAGGTCCGCTGCATATATGTTAGAGTTGTGTAGCTTGGTCCTCGTGTGTGACTCCTAACAGCAAGAACAGAGACTGTCTCTTACTTTATTAACTTTTTGCTCTTGTATTATATATTTGAACGTTACACCACCTTTTGAAAGGGAAATGTTTTTTGCAGGTTTATTTCTATTAAAACAATTAATTACAATGAAAAGTGCAATCGTGGTTGTACAATTTTAGAGCTTATAGAATTTTCTCTTTCTCTTTAATTATTGTTGTTAAGTGTATACATATTTATAAATATGTAAGTATTACCTGCTGAGTCAACATAGTGTTGCTTACATGCATACACTTTTAGGGAGAACCACTTGTTTTGCATAACCATGCAGGGGCTCATAACTGTGGAAGTTGAATTCTTCCTCTAGCTCTTCACAGGTGTGTGAGGCCTACTGAGATTTTTCAACTACATTGCATGTAAACTGCCATTGTCATTATTTAGGTCTTATTTAGGCAACCATATTGTGGAGATTTCATAGGTATAGCTTCCCAGTCCTATTTAGAAAACATGTTATCAAAGCAAGTATGCTATTCTTCTGAGTCTTCCATATTTATGCATTCTCTATTGCATTGTTCCTTGAGTCTTAGGTGTGTAGAGCTTATAATATAAATGACTCCATTTTTTTAATATTTACAATGAATATTATAAATGATATAGATTACATTTAGAATATATTTGCAATGCCTTATATTGATTAAAGACAATCTTTTGTTGAAGTTTACAAAATGTGTAATGATGCATATATAATAAATTATGTAGTGATAACTATAATTATTAACAGACTGAAAATTCAGAAGTTTACTAATACCACAATTACCATATATTTTAATTTACTGTTAAAGTTTATCACCAAAACACTACCATACAATCAAATATGTGAATGTATAAATAAATTCATGTAGGTAATATAAGTTTTAAATGATAAAAAATAATTCATATTACTGAAAGTCTTCTCTGAGAATTCATTCTCTTGCTTTTTATTCCCTAGGAGCTTGAATTTCCTGGTGATAATTATTTATTTATTAGTTATTCTGCTGTCTCATATGTTAATCTTAATCCAGATATGCTCTCTTATATCATATTTCTTTAGCTATATGGGCATCTTTAAGACAGAAAAACAAATATGCACAAATAAACATCAGAGAAATGTAAATAAAATGTCTCAGATAACATTTATAAATTCTCTAGAAAATGTTTTTTTTCACCTTTTAAAATTATATTCAAGGTAGCTATAAAGAAACAGATTTTCTTCTGGTAAATACTAAAGAAGAACAAAATTGAATATTACAATTTCATTGCACATTTTTGTTTACATGAATAATGATAAAATAATATTGAGAAATAAGGCATTTATTTGATATACTAAATTTATATCTAGATTACATACCCAATATAACAACTGCTGCTTCACATAGTCATCCTTTAAAATTATGAAAAATCACCATGTTTCCTGTAATGACTACATCTAATTTCATTGTCATTTACACTGTGTAAGAATTGTATAAATGAATAAGTAGACAAAGAGATTAGAAATTTTAAAAATTAAAATATACACATATTGATACTGAAGAAGTTGTGTCAAATGAAATGAAGTAGCACAGAAATAAGAAATGGCACAAATTTACTTATGTATATATCCTAAAATATGATCACAGGCCTAGATAAAAAAATAAATTTGTTGGTACCAGATGAAAAATTTCAAGGAAATTGGAAAGCATATTCCAAAGGAATCAAAGAAACAAAAGTACATATATTTCAGATAACCATATGTCTAATGTACAGTGTGAGAAATAAAAAGAATTACATTAACCATGTTTACTATAAGTATAGATTCTAGGAGCTTCTGGCAAACACACAGGAAGGTAAGTATGTATGTGTGAATTCCCATGCCTCCAGTAATTATTTTACTAAGCATTTGTATGTTAAAAAAACATGTTGTATACTTGAACCAGACAAATTGCAATAAAAGGAATACTAATGGTAGCTCTTCAGACTGAAGAGAAATTATGTCTAAAAACAGAAAATAACTCCACACTGTCTCCAAAAAGAGTAAGACAGAATTGAAAAGTTTTAGATATATAAATACACATATGTACATATATACATATATATAGACATGCAAAAGAACCGAAGATTATTATTTGCCACATTTGTTTTAGAAACCATTGAAAATCTACAAACCTTTCATTAATGTTACAATTAATTGTGACTTTTTTCAGACAATCTTATTACCAATACTTTAAGATTGAGATTTCTCCCTACAATTCTTCCTACGTAATGCTACAAATAAATACAGATGTATATCCATTAGATGCATATGTTCATCCTAAAAATATCTAAAGTTATTTCTTACAAGAAAAGTGCCTTTTAATCTCTTGATAAACCTAAGTGTCACCCTATTGGAGAAAACTATTTTTCCCTCTTGTGACAGTTCAGTTGTGAACCTTTACCCCACTGTATAGAATTTTATTTATTCATTAATTTTTGGGGGGTGGAGGATGTAAAGTCATTTATTCACTTACAAAGACATAAAAGTATAACAAAGAATACCAAAAATAAAATTCAATGCAATAAAACACAGCAAAAAAGTTCTAGTAAATTAAAGCTTAAAATATATCCATAGAAAGGAGTAAAATATATGTCCTGGTGCTAGTCATGGTAGAGTGATTCTTATTTTTTTCTTTTTGAACAGCAGAAGACTATATTAAATATAATTTTAAGATCCCTGCAATTCAGTGGTTGTGGTTTGCACCTTGGGTGTTCTTTATTTTTTTAAAATCCACTACTGAGTCACTACATTCTCTGCTTATCTCCCTGAGTTTGTGATACTTACTAAGGAGGATATTCTACAATCCCATCCATTTGCCTACTAATTTAAGGATATCATTTTTTCCTACTGCTGAGTAGTACTCCATTGTGTAGATGTACCACAGCTGGTTAATCCATTCTTCAGTTGAGGGGCATCTAGGTTGTTTCCAGGTTCTTGCTATTACGAGTAATGATGCTATGAACACAGTTGAGCTAATGTCTTTGGAGTGTGAGTGTGCATCTTTAGGGTATATGCCCAGTAATTGTATTGCTAAATTCTTGGGGAGATTGATTCTGAGTTTTCTGAGAAACTGTCATAAAGCATCCCAGAATAGCTGAACAAGCTTACACTCCCACCCACAATGGAAGAGTGTTCCCTTTGCTCTGCAAGCACTCCAGCATAGACTGTCATCTGTGTCTTTTACCTTAGCCAATCTGCAAGGGGTAAAGTTTGTATCTTAAAATTGTTTTGATTTGCATTTCTCTGATGATTAAAGATGTTGAGCACTTTTTCAAGTACTTTTCAGTCATTTGTAATTCTTCTGCTGAGAATTCCCTTTTTAGCTCTGAACCCCATTTTTTGATTGGGTTATTCAAAGTTTTGGGCTCTAGTTCTTGTGTTCTCTATATATTTTAGAGATCCGTCCTCTGTCACTTGTAGGGTTGGTGAAAATCTTTTCCCATTCTATAGGCTGTTGGTTTGTCTTATTGACTATGTCCTTGGCTTTACAGAAGCTTCTCAGATTCAGGAGGACTGAATTGAACTTATTGATTGTTGTTCTTAATGTCTGTGCTACTGGTGTTATATTTAAGAAGTGGCCACATGTACCAATTCCTTGGAGGGTATTTTCTACTTTCCTATCAGGTTCAGTGTGTCTGGGTTTATGTTGAGGTCTTTGGTTCACTTGGATTTGAGTTTTGTGCAGGATGATAGGCTTAGATCTATTTCCAGTTTTCTAAGACCTATCTACAAATCTGGTCCTTCAGAAAGCATGAGAGGGAAAACTCCAACCTAAGGAACCCAGATACACCCATGAATCCACAAACAATCAAAAATCTCACAGAAGAAAAGCCCAGAGAAAGGAAATACATACAAGCTACTACCAAAAATAGCAAAAAATATGAGTGGTCACTATTATCCCTGAATATCAATGGACTCAATTCACCTATAAAAGACACACAATAACACGATGGATACAAAAACAGAAGCCATCCTTCTGCTGCATACAAAAAACATACCTCAGCCTTAAAGACAGACACAAGATCAGAATCAAGGGTAGGGAAAAGATTTTCCAATCAAATGACCCTAAGAAACAAGCTGGAGTTGCCATCCTAATATCTAACAAAGTATACTTCAAACTAAAATTAATTAAAATAGACCAGCTTTGACATTACTTACACATCTAAGGAAAAATTGACAAAGATAAGATCTCCATCCTGAATATTTGTGCCCCTAATGTAAGGGCACCTTCATATGTAAAAGAAACACTACTAAAACTCAAATTCCACATCAATTCTCGCACCCTAATAGTGGGAGACTTCAATACCCCATTTTCACCCTTGGATTGGTCAACCAGGCAGACTCAACAGAGAAATAAAGAGTCTAACAGAGGTTATGATGCAAATGGATTTAATAGATATTTACAGAAGCTTCCACCCATATGCAAAGGAATATACATATTTCTCAGTACCACATGAAACTTTCTCTAAAATTGACCACATAATTTGTCATAAAGCAAATGTCAATAGATACAAAAAATGGAAGTAATCCTTTGTATCATATCAGACCATGATGGCCTAATGTTCGAGTTCAACAACATCAAAAAAATCACAGAAAGTCTACCAACTCATGGAAACTAAACATCACTCTACAGAACCACCTCTGGGTAAAGGAAGAAATTAAGAAAGAAATCAAAGTGTTCCTAGAATTTAACGAAAATGAATCACATCATACCCAAACTTGTGGGACACAATGAAATCAGTCTTAGAAAAATTCATAGCCCTAGATGCCTATATGAAAAGCCTAGAGTTCCTACACTAGGGAAATAACAGCACGGCTGAAAGTCTTAGAACACTTAGAAGAAGCACACTCACCTAGAATGAGTAGACAGCAGATAATAATCAAACTTAGAGCTGAAATCAATACAATTTGAAACAAAAAGAACATTACAAAGAATCAATGAATCAAAGAGTTGGTTCTTTGAGAAAGTCAACAAGATAGATGAGCTCTTATCCAAACTAATCAAAAAGCAGAGAGAGAGTATCCAAATCAACAAAATCAGAAATGAGAAGGAGGATATAAAATAGACCCCCAGAAAATCCAGAGAATTGCCAGGTCATACTTTGAAAATCTATCCTCCACAAAAATGGAAAACTTAGAAGAAATGGACAGCTTTTTGGACAGGTACCATTTACCAAAATTAAATCAAGATCAGACTAAATACCTAAACAGACCTATAACCCTAAAGGAAGTTGAAGCTGTCATTAAAAGTCTTCCACATAAATAAAAGCCCAAATACAGAAGGTTTCAATGCAGAATTCTACCAGACATTCAAAGAACTATTACCAATACTCCTAAAACTGTCTCACACAGTAGAAACTGAAGGAATATTGTCAAACTCTTTTTAACAGTGTTAAGCACTTTTTCAAGTACCTTTCAGCCATTTGTAGTTCTGCTGAGAATTGCCATTTAGTTCTTAACCTCATTTTTTAAATTGCATTATCTAGAGATTATGGGCTCCAGTTTCTTTTTAAATATAACATGAAAATATACAAAAATAGAACAAAAACTATCACATCACTGCTGAATAGGACAAATCAACAAAAGGGAAAAAGCCTATACTGGAAATCCCAAATATCTAAATGGAAACTGTATACACAGAGTACATGATGCATGTCCATTCATGCAGACCCTGTGCCTGCTCTTCAGTCTCTGTGTGTTTATATATGCTTTTATCATGTTGGTTTAGAGGGTTTTTATGTCTTGGGTCCTCTGTTGCTTTGGGCTCTTATACTTTTTTAGCTTTCTCTTTCATAGGATTTCTTGAGATCTTGGGGGTGGGGAGAGGATTGATGAGAGATATCCTATTTGGGTTGAGTGTTCCAAAGTCTCTCACTCTCGCATAGTCTGGCTGTAGGTCTCTACATTTATTCCAATCTGCTCCAGGAGAAAATTTCTCTGATGATAGCTGAACAAGGAAGTGATTTATAAATATAGCAGAGTATTATTAGGAGTCATTTATAACTATATTTTTTCTTTAGATCTGTAATATTTAGTTTATGAAAAATCAAGTATGGCTTCTATCTCATGGAGAGGGCATTAAGAAAAATCAGTTATTGATTGGTTACTCCCACAAGCTTTCTGCATTACAGGCAGTACACCATTGTGGGTCAAACTCACTGTAGCTGAGTTGGTGTATATGCTTCTCTTTTGGTAATGTACAGTGTACCTTCATGTACTAAAGACATTAGAGCATAGGGATGAAGGCTCTATGTAGGCATCACCTGAACATTTTCATACTCAATGTATTGTAAAGGTGTTATTTCTGCAAAAGTGCCTTGTTGTTAGTTTGTAGAGAGTAACAAGAGTCTAGGAAGAGCTGAGTTGCTTGGAGACTGTAGCTGGAGCCCTTTGATTATCAACTCTATTAGACGTAACCCAATCTCAGCAATGGAAGCTTTATTTGGTGGCAAGAGATGACCAGTTGAGACTCTTTCTCCCTTATGATTGGGAAATTTCTTTTAAATTTCCTTTGTGTATGTGTGTGTGTGTGTGTGTGTGTGTGTGTGTGTGTGTGTGTGTGTGTGTGTATAATTTTCTACATTAACTTCCCATGCTACTACTTGAATGCCACTTAATTTTAGCTGTCTCCTTTCGTTTTTTTCTTCCACAGCCCCCTATCCCTGCCCCCTCCCCACTGATTCTCCTGTTCCACCCCCTGACAGTCTCTCAATGAATGCATGTCTGGTTTGACAAGACACATCTTTCAGGAGCTCAGACTCATCTCCAGTCACATCCTTAACCCATAATTTCACTCATTTCTGCTCTAGTGCTCACAGCAGTACTGAGAGCTGAGAAGGATTGTGAAGATTCAAACAGTAAACAGGCAAAAAAAGAAAATACTTAGGTTTTTATATTTTAAAATAGATACCAAGAGAAATATGTTTATATATCTTTCATTGTTATTTTTAATTGCAACCAGAGATTGGGAAAAACAATGAATAAATTCACCATTCTACAAAACAATATTGAAAATTATATGTCTTACAAGCAAATTTTTTATGTGTGGGGGGTGAGGAGTACACATGAATTAATCAGGTCCTCATCAAATTCTGAGAGCTACAAGATTTTTTTAATGTGTTATTTTCTTGTTATATAAAAAATATTTTGACAAAGGGTCTCACTGTGTAACTTTGGCTGGCCCTAAACTTGCCATAGGAAACAAGCTTGCCTAAACCTAGAGGTTCACCTACTTTAGCCTCTTTGGAGCTGGACTAAAAAGCTGAGACAAATGCCTCTTATCTTTAACAGAAAGATGTAAAGAAAGATTTAAAAAGACACATTATGTTTTTCTCAATTTAACACATAATTTAATGCCCAAGAAATTTATAAGTATGGGCAGAATATTAATAATGTGGTAATATAATAAAATATGATAAATACTAGTAATATAAATACCAGTGGTTTAAAACTAAAAGTAATTTTGCCATATCATGCATCAGTCATCTCACTAAGGGGTCTTGGAAGAATTTTTACTTGTGGAGTTTTCCTGAAAAAATTGAAGTGGTTGTTCATTAAACTCTATTTCAAGGGCAGGTAATCAAAGTTAAAGCAATAATAGACTATTTGGGTTAAGATGACTCTTAGTACTTAAACAAACCTCAATTAACAGCACAATCATTATCTGCTTCATATTTATAGATAACCCATCAATAAATTTTAGTAATTTCTTTGAGTATGGGTATCTATCATCTATTTATATCTAATTCAGACATACATATATACACATATGTGCATGCATTTAATTTTATAAATAAGTGGGTTTCCTCATCATATTTTTGCATGTATATACAATGTGCTTTGTGCATATTTAGAATCCAGAGCTCTGTCTTTTCTCCTTTTTCCTATTGAGGCATCCATCCAAAAGGAATGCTCTACTTCATTATAAAAACTTCACTTTCTGTTTTCATTTTTTTTAAAAAAAACTTTATTTATTTTTTATTTATTTATTTGTCTTGGTGTTTGCCTGGAACTGGAACTACAGACAGTTGTTAGCTGCCATGTGGGTGCTGGGAATCGGGGTCCTCTGGAAGAGCAGACGGTGCTCTTAACCGCTGAGCCATCTTTCCAGCCCCTCTGTTTTCATTTTTTAAAATCTAGATTAGGATGGAAAGTGTGACTTCTTTGTTCATAATTTTAAAAAAAAGAGCCAAACCAAAAAAAAAGAAATAATAAAATAATATTAGAATTAAAATTTTTAAAAAAAGAAAAAGTACACAACATCTTTAGCCATCAGAAAAATGCAAATCAAAACAACTCTGAGATACCACCTGGTACTTGTCAGATTGGCTAAGATAAAAGGCACAGATGAGAGCCTACATTGGAGGGGTAGCAGAACAAGGGACCACTCCTCCATTGTTGGTGGGAGCGTGACCTGGTTCAGCCACTCTGGAATGCAATATGGCTGTTTCTCAGAAAACTGGGAATCAATCTCCCCAGGGATCCAGCAATACCACTACTGGGCATATACCCTAAAGATGCACATTCGTACTCCAAAGGCGTTAGTTCAGCTATGTTCATAGCAGCATTATTTGTAATAGCAAGAACCTGGAAACAACCTAGATAACCATCAACTGAAGAATGGATTAACAAACTGTGGTACATCTACACAATGGAGTACTAATAAGCAGTTAAAAAATGATATACTAAAATTTGCAGGCAAATGGATGAATATGGAGAATATCCTCCTGAGCGAGGTATCACAAACCCAGAAAGATCAGCAGGGGATGTACTCACTCATTAGTGGACTTTAAACAAAAGGCAAAGCATTCCCAAGTTTGAAAACCATAACCACTGAACAGCTTGAGATCTGAAGCACCTTGTACCAACACCTTGGAGCCCATTCCCTCCAGAAGAACACCTGACCCAGTCTTGGTATTGGGATGAGAAAATTGAACTTGCCTGGAGTGGATGCTGAACTAAGCCACCTTGGGACCTCCTGAACTTTCTGAGGAGGAGATGAGGAGGAGAGAAGAGAGTGTGATCGGGAGGGGTTTGGAGGGGAAAGGGAGTTTGAACCAGGGGACACATGGATAAAAAATGACTTTATTCAAAAATAAAATGAAATAAAAAATAATAAAATAAAATAAATTTCACTCCAAAAAAATGCAATGGGGATCTTTTTAATTCTCCTTTATTTATGTAACATGTTTGTATTATTTTCCAAAAAAAGATATCATTTTTACACTGTATTTTTAAGTGTATACCCTGATGAAATTATAATCCTCATTTTCATTCACTCAAGGTTTTCCAAGAAGAAATTATATGTTAGAGGTACAAAAGAAAGAAACTGATATCCAACTAAAACAGACAAGAGTTAATTTACTTCTCTTTCTCTCTCCATCATAGATCACGTTTACCTTGGATACCATATTTACTCACCTAAGCAGCTTAGTTAGAGGTGTGGCTTATCCCAACTTTCTGTCACTTTATAAGGATGTGGATGAATTTTATCTACATGGTCACACTGTTTTAGGCTTATAGCTTATAACTCAGTTGTCTTGGCAAATGCTAATATATATTAAATGGGCTTACTTCTAGTTTGCATCTAAGCATACGTGTTAATCCAGAAACCTTGTTTCTAATTCTGGTCCCAGTCTTTTTATTTCAACATATAGAATCACTTTTTATAGACACCTATGAAAAGCTTTTTAAAATAAAAACTTGTACATTCCCTACAACCACATTAAAATATTTTAGACTATATGAAATAAATGGTTGAATTTACTAAGTTAACCCTACTGAGAAGGCATTACTGTTTAAAAATCTCAGACACTACCTCAAGTGAGATAACAGTATAGGAGTTGTCTATATTAACCTCCTCACAACAGAACTCTCTTTTCCACCAAAACGTCTTCTCTTTGCCTAAGGCAGAGACCATTACAGAAAACCACAACAGATGACAAAGCACAGTTGTAGAGCTCAGATACAAATTTGCAAAACAGCTCAGAAAACATTGTAAAATAGGACGATGGGAAGAAGAGCTAGAGGGTAAGTGATGTATCTATGAGCATGTGTCTCCTGGTCAATTAAGATGCTACACTCATAAAAGAGACAGTTAACATAACTGTCTAAACATGAGTTGAACTAGGACAACCAACAATAGCTTTGCAAAATTAGATAAGAGAAATACCAAAAGGATGCAGTCATTTACCAAGAACCACAGCAAACCAAAATATTTTGAGAGATACTCAAATAGTATCTTAGAGATATCTTCCTTAGAGACCAGAATATCAGTTGATTATCTTATATCACATGATCATATTTGAAAACAATCATGCAAGCAACTTTATACCCACTTAGTAGGTTGTATGATTGTATTTAGGAATACGTATGTGTATTCCTATGTTACTGAACAGTCAATTAATAAACTGCTATAGATTTGAGAGACAAAGGAAGGATATGTCTGAAGTTTTGGGGTAAGAAAATAGAAGGTGGAAAGATATAATTTATATTTATTATATCATATGTCACATTACATTATATAATTTAAATCAATTAAATAAAACTTAACTTTATTTAATTACTGAGGTCAGCCTGAGATACTTAGACTCTATTTTCCAAAATTAAAACAATGAAATAAGAGAAAGAAAGAAAGTTTTAATGATAAAGTAACTAAAATTGTGTGATTTTTAAAAGAACATGTAAGATATTTGTCAGTTGAACAGAGAGACCTCAGAGATGCATTTACAGAAGTATGCCTGGTTGGTTTAGAAAAGCTACAAAGTAACTTAAGAAAAGATGAGCATTATTTTACATAAGTGTCTGTGAAAATTGAACACTGGCAGACAAAAAGTGGAATTCAATTTTTCCAAATTTTTATGCAAAATTAACGCTAGTGTGCCAAAGACTAAAACTTAAAATCATTAAAAATATATAAGGCAAAATCATCAAGCTGTTGGTATGTGAAAAGCGTACTTAGATTGGACCATTTTGAAGAAAGAATTATTCAGCCAAAAATAACTAGTTTTATCAGCATTAAATATTTCTCTTTGAAAGAGCCTGGTAAAATAAACTATATCTATAAGGCAAAGCACTGCTCACAATAAAAAGAATAATTCTAATTATTTCCAATTAATGAAATTGATCCAAAAATTCAAAAGGAGGAAAAATGCCAACCACAAATATTAAACACCATATGATTTAAAAGTTTAAAATATTAACAATTTATTAGCTGTTTCCAAAGATTAGAAATGTGAGTATGAATAATATTGAAGATAAAAATATTTTTCTAAAATGACATTAAAAGATAATTTGAGCTTTCATTTAGCGTCCATGGTGAAGGATACAAATTTGACATATAAACTGCCAACTACTATACCTACAGGACAGATATAGTGTTTTTTATTTTCTAATTTTTTAAGTTTTTGCATATGCATATACAGTAAGTTTTGGTAAAGGCCAACCCCTCCCCACCCACTCCAAACCTCAGTTTCTCCTACATCCCCCTGTGACTATTTCCTGCCAGATTCATGTGATCTTTCTTGCTTTAATTTACTGATTCCACTTACCTCTGCCAGAATATATATAGAGTCATTTACTGGAGCATGAATGTCCTCTGAAGTACCACATTCTTGAAGAAAATTGGCAATTGCTCTCTCAGCAGTCTTCAGTTTTCCATAGCTCCTCAGCTATAGATGGGATTTTTATGATCATATTTTCCTCCATATGGCTAGATTATGTACAGATTGATGTGGGAATGTCTTTCTGTATGCTGTGAATATCACTATTTAAATAAAGAAACTGTTTTGGTCCATGACAGGCATTATAGGAGTAGGTGGGGAAATCAGAGCATAGGTAGGAGAAGGAGAGCAGAGTCAGACAGAGACATGATCCAGAAGCCCATGATGCAAGATGTCCAAAATAGGTAAGCCCCGGGCCACATGGCAGGACAGATTAATAAAAATGTGCTGAATTAAGGTGAAAGAGCTAGCTAGCAAAATGGCTGAGCCATAGACCAAAGATCATGTAATTAATATAAGCATCTGAGTCATTTTGAGGGGCTAAGCAAGGTGGGTAGGCTCAGACTATGGGCTTGGTAGACTGGGACTGCAGAACTAGACCTCTGGAAGTAGGCCAGCCAGAAATCTCATGTTACAACAGATCTTTTGCATACTGTCACTACTACTGTGAGTTGATATTTATGAATTCTTTGTTGTGTCCTTGAAACTGATGTTTTGTTGTAGTCATGTACCACTTTCCAGATTTTACATTTTGTTCCATCCCTTCTTCTACAATGATACCTGAGCTTAGGCAGGATAAAATGTGATGGAATTTTCCAATTTAGAGCTGAGCTCTTCAATGTCTTTTATTATCTGTTTCTTAACTAGAGATAGAGCAATTTGGTGTTAGATGAAGGTGCAAAAGTTGCTATTATGTGTAAAGTCTATAGTACAGTTCAGATTTCTGTTTGTTAGAATCCTTCACTGTGATGGAGAGATTGTTGAGTGGTAAGAGAGGCTGTTCACCAACCTGATAACATGAGTTCATTTATTGGACTCCCAGATAGTAGAGGAGAAAATCAAATCATCAAATAACTCTCTCTCTCTCTCTCTCTCTCTTTCTCTGTGTGTGTGTGTGTGTGTGTATGTGTGTGTATGTGTATGTGTGTGTATGTGTGTATTTTGGTCTCTGTCTCTCTCACACACATTCACACACACATATATATACATACACACACATGCACACACATATGGTATATATATTTATAATTCTATTATATATATATCATACGTGTAATTTTAAGTAAAAACTAAAAATTCTATTTCCCTAGGGCCTTTTAGATTATTCTTAGTGTTTCTTAACCCATCCTTATTTCTGCATTACCAACCTTATTTCCTTTCCTTAATTAACACTCCACTTCCTATTTTTTCTTTACCTCTTTCCTGGCACCTATGTCCAATTATCCCTACTTCCATAGTCCACTGTCCACACACAAACAGTAGTCCAGTTTATATCTCAGTTTCTGTGGTTACTACAAATATTATATTAACATTTAGTCAGAGCTAAGATCCAAATACCTAAGGAAGCATGTAGTGTTTATCTTTCTGAGACTCTGTTACCTCACTCAGGTCTACCCATTTAACTATAAATGTCATGAATTCATTGTTCTTCACAAGTGGATAGAATTACACTAGGTCTGTGCAGCACATTTTCAGTATCCACTTATGATTTAAATCCATTTGTATTGCTTCCATTTTATAATTATTCTGCTGAACTATATTCCAACTATGCCATCAAATAAAAATAATATATGTATTTGTCTCTAAATAAAAATGTGTTAAATATATCATATGTAATTCACAGACTCTACCAGGTTAATCAATTATTTAGATAACAATAGGGACTATCATAAGTTGCTTCACATTTTAAGAATGCGGTTTTGTCATATTTTCAGAAGAAGATATATTAGATGGGAATTATATGAATGAAGTTAAATGAATTTTACAGTGTATTGAATTTATGATAAAATTTGCTGTGGAGAATATTTAAACTTTATTCTAGATCATATATGTCTATTTGCCAAACTATAGGATAATGTACTAAATTTAGTATGGACATCATTAATTATCCATTACACTTCAAACCAACAGGTCTCTACTTGGATTTAAGACCTGTTCAACAAGACTGAAACCATATATGCTACTGGAAATGTAGCTAACCAATCAGGTCTAGCAAAGTCATGGGTCTAGCCACAAATTTACTAAACCAGTATAATCCTTAGCTACATTCTATACATTTTTTAATACCCACAGATAAGTATAGTCCTTACTCCTCATCAAAGTAATTTCTTCTTGCATTGTACAAAGCACTCCTTTCAGAAAACAACAACCAATCAAAATTCAGAGTCATAGATCTCAGCCTTTATGGACAAATGTACAAAAAACAAAAAGTCACACCTAAGCCTCAGGAAATATTTTTGAAAAGAGGGCAGAAGAAGTATACGAGCCAGAATATGGAGCTTTTCTATGATATGTGTCTCCTGGCAATGTCAGAAGCTATACCCATAATAAGTAAATAGCATGCTTGTCTAATCATGAGCTAAACAAGAACAATAATTGAGCTGTCTAAACCCCATACAAAGAACTGTAGGCAGTTAAAGAGAGCTGAGAGGAAGAGAAATAATCTTCTCCAAGGAAAAGCCCACTGATTGGTTCTGTAATACTAAATGGTGAGCCCTGAAAACATGCGTACAATTAACATTATACAGACTAAGCTGGTTATATATAGAATTATATGTATACATACATAGATATGCATATAAATATATATGTCCATTTAGCATTAATTAATACAAAATATTATACATTTGAAATGGAATTAATGTTTTTGGAGGTAAGAAAGAGAAGGTATTAATATTTTAAGAATATTATAATCTTAGAAATAAAAAAATTAAAAAGGTAATCAGATAGTACATATTTACGTGTTTTTAATTTCAAGTTTTTGTCTTATAATGGTTTATAATTTTATGTAGTATAATTATTGTTCTTTATCTTCATGTTTTATTTAACCATCAAAAAGCTAAAAGTCTTATCATTTATAATTTTATAACACACATTCATGGTTCTAATTTAATTTTTTAAAAAATAAATGAGGAAAAAGGCCTTGTTTTATTATTCTTAAGTGGATGCTACATATTCTCTCTGTTCAAACAAAGTAAAATTATACACCCTCAGCAGGATGTGTGTGTAATAAAAATCAGTTAAAAAATATAGACCATGAATTTAAAGAGAGTATAGGGAAATGAACACAGGGATGGATTTTGGAGAGAGAAAGGGAAGGTGACTATATTATAATATTAGAATTTTCTCTCCAAGGACCCAGCAATATCACTATTGGGCATATAACCCTAAAGATACACATTTGCACTCCAAAAGCATTAGCTCAACTAGTACAGCTATGTTCATAGCAGCATTATTTGTAATAGCAAGAACATGGGAACAACCTAGATGTCCCTTAACTGAAGAATGGATTAACAAACTGTGGTACATCTACACAATGGAGTACTACTCAGCAGTAAGAGAAAATGATATCCTAAAATTTGCAGGCAAATGGATGGATTTGGAGAATATCCTCATGAGTGAGGTATCACAAAAACAGAAATATGAGCAGGGGATGTACTTACTCACTAGTGAACTTTAAACAAAAATCAAAGTGCACCCAAGCTGCAAACCACAACCACTAAACAGCTTGGGATCTGAAGCACCTGGGACCAGCACCTTGGGGGTAATTACCTCCAGAGGAACACCTGACCCAGTCTTGGTATTAGGATGAGGAAATTGGGCTTGCCTGTAGTAGATGCTTAACTAAACCACCTTGGGACTTTGGGACCTCCTGCCCTTGCTGGGGAGGAGATAAGGAGATGGGAGAAGGGAGAATGACTGGGAAGGGCAGGAGTGGGAAGGGAATTTGAACAAGGGGATACATGGATTAAAAGAATGAGACTTTCATCAAAAATAAATAAACAAACATTTAAAAAAACTATAAAAATAAGAGCATATATGCCATACATCATATCATTAAACTTCTGGATACTTGCTACTAGGAAATAAGCTGTTTACCTATGCATAGACTAGCATATGAATATTTGTTGTAGCTTTATCACAAAATTCAAAGTAAAAAATCACCTCAATAATCAAGTAACAATAAATTAATAAACAAAATAAAATATATTATCTTTGCAATTAAAAAAATTATACTTTAATTCCTGAAATTTTATAGAAAGCACTGCTAGCAACAATTTAAACCAGTGGGTAGTATATATATTATGTGACTTTAAGTAAATTTACATAAAATGCTCTCAACCATATAAAGCCACAAAGAACATAAGAGTTGTCAGGCAATTGAGCAAGCCTGGCTAAATGAGGTAATATTTACAAAAGAGAATATGAAAATGGCATTTTTATGATAATGGATATCTACATTAGCTTTGTTGGAAATGCATATCTCTGCATGCATGCATGCATGCACATATATTTCTTCCCCTGTGCTTCCCAGGAACAGAGGTGACAAAATAAATAAGATAAATTAAGTCTGTCTGAATTAGGAAAACAAAAGCTTGCTAAATTCAGTCATCACCATTTGTGTTTCAGGAGGAATCAAATGTAGGCTTCTGAGTTGGAAAGATTACAATGAAAAGGATAAGGTTTCCTGTGGACTGATCAGAGGCAGTTAGAAAAGAAAATCTACAAATAGTTAGGTGTTGAATGCTTCTTCTTATTCCACTTGGTTATGTGTTGCAAATAGAATCCAAAGGAGGTAAGGTTCAGCTACACATTCAGCCTTTAGCATTAGATGGTGATTGCTGCTGAGATTTTCAGTCTGTGGCAATGTTTCCTGTAGATTACAGGTCAGAGAATGGGTTTTAACATGCTCTGGAGCATTGTTGCTTATTGTTTTGTCCACTCAGTGACTCTGATTTCTCTCTATGCTTCTGTCTCCATGCCTCTCCATATTGGGTTTGCTTTTCATCTACTTTTTGTATAAAAATGCATATATGTTTACATGAGTATAAATATGTCTCTTGATATGAGAATTTGATGTGTTAAACTTTATACTACAAAACACATAATTTATAAATAAATGCATATAAGTATCAAAAAAGAAGGTCTTAAACTTAGGCAGACAGAATTATAATTATCAAAAAGAAGAAAGTTCAAAAACTTGTCTATTGAGTTAGAAAATTCTAAAACTACTAGATTTTTATGACATTCCTTGAAGTTAGTTATCTTTAACTCTAGATTCTTTCAGAGTCTACCATTAAATGGAAATTTAATTTCTGACCATAACTTTGCATGTATCCTTCCACTTTTAATTTTTTGCCATTATTGCTAAAAATAATGTTTTAAAATTATACTTACTTTTTAAAAATTTTATTGCAAGCAGATGATAAAAGATATTTAAGGAGGATAATACATTTTATTAGGCATAGCAAAATTTTATAGTGTATAAAATTAAATAAAATAAAAATAGGCAGTGGTAAAGAAAACTGGCTTGCTGCAAGTATTATTACTGGAGATACAGGTAGTATAGTGTTGAAAATAACAGTCACATTACAGACACACTGTGCATTTAGGACATAGTGATGGGGCAGAGGAACTCAAACTATTCAGAGCATGTTGCAAGTGAGTTCTTAGCTTTTCTGATTCTTAAAAATCACATATACAAATCCATGAAGAAAAATACTGACTTACAACATAAATGGCTTGCCTGTTGCCTGCTTCACAAGAAAAAATTTATGGCTGGCACTGTGAACACAAACATCTATACAGGGATAGTGAAGTCACAGATCTCATGACATAATCTACAACAACCTCTTTACCAAAACAACAGAACCCTCTATTACATTCTAAACATTTGTCTTATAACCTACAGATGACTTTGGTTGTAACCACCATTTTGGAAAAACACAACCAATCCAAATGCAGGATTCTTCTCAAGCTCAGTTCCAATGGGTACATCTACAAAACAAATGGTATGTCCTAAAGGTTAGGGAACACTATGGAAAGAGGAAGAAGAGTTTAAGAACCAAAGGATCAGTGATTTTTGTGTGAGAATGTATCTAATAGTGATTTCTCAAGTCAATCCTTATAAGTTTCATCAACATAACTGTCTACACATGAGATGAACAAGAACAACAACAATAGTGATGCTAAAGTGAATGAGAAAAGTTTATGAGTTCCCATCCTTACGCAAATAACTATAGGCAACTAAGGAATCCTAAGAGCAGAAGGCATAATCTTTCTCAGGGAAAGAACACCAATTTTTTAACCAAGCAAATGATCACCCTGACAGCACATACATGTATGCACATCATATAAACTGAGCAGGCTATGTGTATATGTTTATGATTATATGTGCATACACATACATATATGTATATGCAACAGCAATTAAAATGATAGTCTTAATTTGACAAAGAAAAACAAGAGGTATATGTGATGGTTTGGCAAGAAGAAACAGAAGGATAAAAATCTCTGATTCTTGTGTCCACTTTTGGGACTCTTCTTTCTGTAGTTTGCCATGTCCAACTTTTGAAGTGATAGCTTTTGATTTATCTTGTAATACTTTGTTTTTTGCTTTGTTTGCTGGTTGTCTCTTAGAAGCCTTCTTTTTTTAATGAAAGACAAAAAGAGAATGGATACATGGGGGGTTGGGAGGTTGGGATGAACTGGGAGAAGTAGAGGAAAAGGGATCTATACTCAGGATATATTTCATAAGAGAGAAATGTATTTTTAATAATAAAAAAGGAAAAACAATAATATAAAGTCATTTCAACAATTGTACACTTAAGTTTTGTTAGAGCAATCTTTGTCTCTTATCAATATGTTTACTATTGTAATTTTCAGAATCGTTACAAAAATTTTACATGCTGAGCAATATATAATATATATTTTGGTCTATCCACTAAATTTTAGTTTTTCAATACCTTTCCTCTTTTAAGAATTATAGAATGTGGGAGAGAAGTATCAATAAATAATATTTCAGTGTGTTGTCAGAAAAAAAAACATTTTAAAATTCACTGAAAAAATAAATGATTAAATTTAAATGAATAGTGGATACCTTCAGAGGTAGATACAGTCAGAATAAAAATGAACTATGCAGCTCATCTGAACGTATGTCTGAAGGCAAAACAAGAGAGGATTTAGAAAGAATTGGAGCTACTTCTGCTTCTGCCAGTCTCCTGCTACGTTCATTCTGACCTACAGCACACTCATTGCTGACTGCTTCTGGCTTTCAAGCAGCTTTCATTCTCTTAGCTACATGATAGGTTGGTGCACTGTGGTTCGTGGAGCATAGAATCAAAACCATCTCAGTTTCTTGTATGATATAAATGAAGTACTCAAAGAAGAAACATTGTTTCTTGGGAAAGAGACAGCAATCCTGCATATGCATATGTTCCTAGAGTGGTAGAAGTTGGCCTTCAGATAGCAACTTATAGAGAAACAAACATAAAATGTTCAAACCCCCCCCCATAACTTTATCTACCTCATTACAAGTACACAAGGACAAAACAGACCTTATAGGCTAGTAACATCAGAAACAGCATAAAGGAAGAAATAAAGATTGTCAAAAAAGTATATTCTTTCACTTACAATATCCTGGATTTCATAAAAATCATGAAAACTATATATTTTAAACATTTAAGTAATGATATATTAAAGTTAAATAGTGTTGAAAATATAGTAAAATCTATAGTTCACTATAATAGAAAATATTGCTATAAATATTAATATTAAATAAACATTTACTATATAAGTGTAAATTGCTACATAATTTATTATTAGAAAAATGCTAACTTTGTACAGCTGTGTCCATAATTGTAAGTTAGAATTGGAAATCTTGTAGGTAACATTATCAGCTGGAGTTCCCAGTTCAACAATGACTAACCTTCAAAGTATAGCTCTTCAGATCAGAAATAAAGATACAAGCCTTGGATGTGTAGATAAAGTAGATGACAACTTAATTTCTAATATTAAGTAAAATAATAACACTTGAATTTATGAAGTGAAAATTTTTTGTTTATTGTTACATACATAAAAATAATCTAAAATAAAACACAAATTTAGTAAATGTGTATGTGTGAGTTCATTATATATGTAATAAATTCTTTACATATATAATAAAATTGTTTGTTGAAAGATAATTTTGCTTTTATTGATGTCTAAATAAAAATTGATTCATTGTTACTGTGTATTTTAACCACTAAGAAAATCTGATTATAGAAAATGTCAAAAAGGAATTTTTGGTGTTGCTTCCTTCTGTTTTCTCTTCATTGCTCAGTTCAGGTCTTGTATTTGTAAGATCGCCACTCTCTACAGGAGTTACCATGTTGTTTTTTGTATTATTATGTAATTTTTTGCACTGACATTTGCACATGGCTTCAGTGGTTCACGATTGGATGGCTCCTGGTCAGCTCCTCCTCGGGCTTGTGTGCCTCCTGTCACCTCTCTGGGCAGGGTCTGAATCTACCCTTCAGGGACCCCTGTAGTTGTCTGTTTGCTCAGATTGATGTGGTGGTGGGTAGCCGTGCAAATTCCCTCAGCAGGAGCTGTGGGTATGGTGACAGGCAGAAGAGGACTGATCTCTAAGGTATATAAAGAGCTCAAGAATTTAGAGCCCAAAACCTTGAATAACCCTATCAAAAATGGGGTACAGATCTAAAAAGGGAATTATCAGCAGAGGAACTACGAATGGCTGAAAGGCACCTTTAAAAGTGCTCTTCATCTTCATGCTCAGCCATCAGAGAAATGCAAATCAAAACAACTTTGAGATACCACCTAACACCTGTTAGATTGGCTAGGATAAAAGGCACAGATGATGACAGCCTATGCTGGAGAGGATGTGGAACAAGGGGAACACTCCGACATTGTTGGTGG
>PVIH01002450.1:143592-172308 GCA_004025045.1 Sigmodon hispidus
ATTATTTGTAATAGCAAGAACCTGGAAACAACCTAGATGTCCCTCAACTGAAGAATGGATTAACAAACTGTGGTACATCTACACAATGGAATACTACTCAGCAGTAAGAAAAAATGATATCCTAAAATTTGCAGGCAAATGGATGGATTTGGAGAATATCCTCCTGAGCGAGGTATCACAATCTCAGAAAGATAAGCAGAGGATGTACTCACTCATTAGTGGTCTCTAAACAAACAAACAAGAAAAAAAGCCAAGCATGCCCAAGCTGCAAACCACAACCACTGAACAGCTTGGGATCAGTAACACCCTGGACTGACCCTTCGGACCACACTCCAACTATAGGAACACCGGACTCACTCTTGTGGGAGTATGGACAAAACTGGATTTGGCCAGGAGTGGATACTGATCCAAATATTATTGGGTCAGTGGGACCATAGGACTGTCTGCTCCCTGCCCAGTGAGGGTATGGGGAGTTGCGGAGAAGAAAAATGACCTGATGTGGTGGGAGGGGGAAGGGACCTTAAATAAGTATATACAGGGATGGAAAAAAAAATTCAGAGGGAAAGCTGAACAGAAAGTAAATATATGTGTATTTGCATTATCACCCTTGATAAGCCATGCTTATGATTCTTATCCTCTTCATAGTTATTGTTAACTTTTCAGCATTTTAAATTCATTTTACTGTTTTTTTGATAAATACAAAATAAATAAAGAAGAAAAAAAAAGAAAAAAAAAGAAACTCAGAAATTGCCTAAAAAAAAGAAAATGTCAAGTAAGACCCAATAATTTAAAAAATAAATAACTTATCTATTTAGAGAAGGATTTTACTACTTTAATAATCATAAGAATCTAAAGTAACAAAGTGGTGGGGCCGTCAGTTTCAAGTTTCAAACATTTGGTCAATGTTTTTGTGTTTTTTTTTCTGCCTTTCACTTTGCTTATATGCTGCTTTTAAATCTGCAATAGATGGCTGAAGAAGCCTCTCTCCGTGTTACTTTAAAAAACAATCAAGCTATATGTGTTCTCAGAACAAATAATAATTTTCCACAAGCCACTTTTCTCTAATGCGTCTACACAGATGCGGCACCCATGTGCACTTTCTCAGTAGCGAGACAGGCGTCCAAGATTTGCAGTAAACAGTTGAGTTAACCCTGATCTTAAACTTGACTATAATTGCATCTAAAGCTGTTAATCACAGATAATTGAAGCATGGCAATTTTAAAAACAAGGCTCTATTAGGGAAGAATCAATAATTGAGAATTACTGAGAACAATTACACACACACACACACACACACACACACACACACACAATGTCTGGATATAGAGAGAAACAAAAGGTACATGCCCCCAGGGTTATTAAACTACCAGGACTGGAATTAAGCTGAAACAACTAGCATAAGATTGAAAAGAAAAATCTAGATGTTTGCCCAAACAGACATCATAGTTTCTTTGCAGCTGGCAAACAACTTTTATGTAGATGGCTTCAGGATGCTGGCATTGTGTCCCTGGGTATCTTTCCACATTAGATTTTTGCCTGTTCGTGCTAAAAAGTGTTTAGTGAATAAATGAGATTCTCAAATCTGAAGCTCCTGGACATAAGCAACAGAATAGACAATGTATGGAATGGAGTCAAATTTGAAGCTCCTGGAAATAAGGAACAAAGTAAATAGACAATGTATGAAATGGAACAAAGCAGATGCACCATATACACAACAGATGTATAAGTTAAAAGAACTCAGTTGACAGGAAACATATCTGGTTAAAGTCAATTACCTAAGCATGTGTGTCTTAAAGGATGATATACACATGCTTTAAAATGTATATCAACTATTTAAAATGCAATCCTGAGAAAAATAAAAATTAAAATCATAATGAAATTATACTTCACACTTGTCAAAGTAGATGCTATTAAAGAAAAAATACTAAGTAAATTTCTGAAAAGAAACAGAAGAAAAAATGCTTTCTCACCATCACTAAAAGACTATACTAGTACACCTATGATAAAAGCTCATTCCAGAGGCACCAGCATAAAACTAAAAGTAGAATTGCCATAAGATACAGTAAATCTTTCTGTGCAGACAGCCACATGCTCTACACATTTCAGTTAGTGACTAAGCACATACACGAGAATGGTTGAGCACCATTCTTTCACCAAAGGGCATTGTGGGTGTCCTTGTTTGAGAATATGTAGTGTGATGTTTCTACAATTATAAAATGATTTGATTTTCCTTTTCTTAGAAAATGTCTTCAATGTTAATTTACTTTTATGTTGAAAAAATATTAAATCAACATAAAAACACACATACACTCCCACATTCATTTCAACATTATTGACAATACTTAATTTACCATGTACCCTATATTTGTTGCCAGTCAGTTTAATGAAACAAAAATATTTGTAATTGATTTTCTCTCACAATCTGTAAGTTTTACATCTAGAAAATGTACTATGGATCAACACAAAGATGTTTTGTAATTATTTCCAGATGGTACAATATAAAACCAAATCATGTAGCAATTATATCACATTGGGTATTATAAATAACATATAGCTAATTTAAAGCATCTGTGAGAATCTCTACATTTGTATTTAAACATCATGCCATTTTCTAGAATATAGTTGAGAATCTTCATATTTTGCTACCTGATGTTTTCTTGAAAATTTCTTTATTGTAGATGTGAAGGGTCAACATTAAAAAGTGTACATACAAATAATATTACAAAGACTAAGTTCATTTCAAAAATATTTATAAATATATATTATATATATTAGGCATGTAACTGCAATTATTGAATTAGAGGTAATAAATTTTAAAAATTGCAAAAAGGAAAATATGAAAAGGCTTGAAAGGAAGATATAGAAAAGAGAAATGAAAATTTTATTATATTCTCAAAAATAAAATGAGTAATTTTAAGAGATAAAAATATGTCATATGTAACTATGGAAGAGGAATATGGCAAGCAATAGATTAAAAAGACCTGTGTAAGTTATATGTTCAATAGATAAACAGAGAATAGGTAGATTTATAGAGAGATGAGGACAGAAACAATGACATTTAATATGACAGGAATGAGAAAGTTTAAAAGTAAAGTTGTAGGTCTTGATAAAATAATGAAGATGATGAAAACATATTAAATTTAAGAATAAAGTAAAAATTTGGATGACCTATTTATTCACTACATGTTGAGAACATTTACAAAATATTATATACCTAAAAATTGCTCAAATGAAATTTAGTATGTTCCCATCTCATCACATTTGGTCATGTGATATATTGAAGAGAGTAAACTTAGCTCTAAAAACTTCATTTTATATTATGAAGTTAAAATAAATTCAGTTTCACATTCCTGGCAGGAGCCCAGTTCAAAAATAAATAAATAAACTAAGCACTATGTTGGGCATCTGGATGAGCCAACCCTAAGGCAGTAAAATTGTTATCCCACTCAGGTGGGGTCTAGGAATGTTAAACTGTAAAAAGTCCCTGAGCTTGAGCAAATCAGCAGCACACCTGCTCCCCTTGGCCCCAAGTAACCCTGCCTTGTGGTTTTTGCCAATAGAAAGCTTGTACAATCAAACATAAACATTTAAAATCAGATCAGCCTTTTACAAGTGTTGTTTGATTGCTGGCCTTAATAAAAAAAATTTTAGTTTGATTCATTTGTACTATATAACTGATTTTATATATGTGTATATATACATATATACACATATCTGGCAGGTACTGATTGATTGCTAGGTAAGTATTTTTGTTTATTATTTATGAGATTCATTTAATTTTTAACATAATACCATGAAAAATCATATTTCTCTTCATATGTTAAAAAATATCCTGAGGCAAAAGAGCTCATTAATTTGCAAGGTCATATAGTAAGTGGTAGCCTAATTTTAAAAGTTTGCAATTACATAACAATCTTTCTAATACAGCTTGATATTGCCTCTAAGATAATATGGCACTCTTTTCCAACAATTCATAAGCAGAGATACAAATCAAGGTAATATGTTATTGCAGGTTAATATATGAACTGTGGTATTCATAACCTGTGAAGGGGAGAAAATCTTTCATCTATTCTTTAAGCTTTGTGTATTAAACTTGTCAACTAAACTAACAAAGCCAATCTGAGAAAGGTCATAATACTTTCAATTTTATGTTCTCTGGATTGTATATATAATTTTAGAAAAGACCCCAGTGAAAATAACTCCAGAGAGTTCATAAATAATCTTAACTAATAATAATAATAATAATATATAAATGATAACATAGGAAATGATTTCACAAGTCGAGAGACAGTAAATTAACATGCAGAAATGGACACCAGTGAAAGATAAGATTACTTAGTAAAATTACTTTTATTCAGATTAATGACAGCACTCAATTACTCACCTGTGAGAAGACATTTCCTTCTTTCCTGGAATGATAAAATAGGACACAATAAAATAATGTATGTTCTACTTTTATTGAAAATCTCAGACTCCTTTATTCTTAATTACCATAGCTAAATACAATTTCCACAAAAGTGCATATTTTGGATGTGATGTTTTTGTCTACTTCACGTAAATAACATAAAAGTATTTAAAATAAAAAACCAGTTTGTGAAATAGCAGACAGACAGAAAAAATAACCAGTAATAGAACTCAAAAGTTGGTTTGAGATACGTGTGTGTATGTGTGTGTCTTGAAACTTATTGTCAGAAGTTGTCTTTCCTATTAGTCACAAAAATGTGGAGAAGTCTGAGGAAATTGGATTTGTCAGGAGTGGATGCTAAACTGAGCAATATTGGGACCTTGGGACCTCCTGCCCTTGCTGGGGAGGAGATGGGGAGATGTGGAGAAGAGAGAGTGACTGGAGGGGGGGAGATGGGAGGGCAAAGAGACCTTGAATAAGGATATACATGGATAGAAAATGTGACTTTATTCATAATAAAAATAAATGTGGGGAAGTCAAGTTCCAAAGAGTTGTTTTCGGCTGTGCTGAGTGTGGTACATATTTGATACTTGAAGTAAAAAAGCATAATAGTGTTTTTTGTTAGACTCAACATTTAGAGCTTGAGAACTACATGAATAAGACAAGATAAAGAGTTAATAACACCCAAGTTGTCTGACAGGCCACTTAAGAAATCTAAGTGCACATATAGATAAGGAATCATAAACACAACAACATCTGTCAGCATTTATACCCAGTCATCTGTAAGAACAGTGAGTTCAGAAAATATAACAAGCACATAAGTTAGTCAGACTTGGCTTTTTCTCTGTAGTCAGAAATTTGGGTTAGGGTATCCTGTTATTTGTGTTTAATAAAGAGGCACAAGTCCCTGTAGAAGAGGGATACTTCTGGGATTATCAGTATGGAGTTGCAGATAACACCTAGGATGTCATTGATATGGAAAGTAACAGATTGTAAAACAGTTATTTAATGTCCATCCCAATTTTCATTTAACAGACATATGCATTTAAACAGTATTCTTCATAGTGTCCCAGGCAAGCTGACTATTTAGATATAATTCAATACCCAACAGAATATTTATATGCCTTCAATAAAAGTAGAATTTTAAGTTTTATTGCCACATTGGCTATTATATTCATATTTTCTTAGTAAATGCTGTAATGATAGTTCTTTTGGATTTTATATTTTGAGATCATATAGATGAATCAATATTTTTATTGGGATAGGATGTCTTCATGTGGTCATAGTTGTACATGAACTCATTTTGTAGGTAAGACTGGTCATAAACTCACAAGTATCTACCTGTTTCTGCCTCCTATGTTCTGAGATAGAAGGTGTGTGCACAAAAAGACTTAGCAAATCAATATTTTTCCAAGCACATTTTAATTAATACATTTTGAACAGCATGAGTTCGTCCACAATTTATCATATTCTTACTGTGTATGTCTTATACACATTACTTTTAGTCTGGTGGACAACTGGCATTTTTCTCAAATGTCATAGATACCACTTTCATATGAATTATTCATTTAAAATGGAAAACATATGGTTTCTCCTTCCAGAAACACAATTAAATTTATGAATGTTTCAAATGGCTAGCTATTCATTCTTTAAGAGTTATAAAAACAGTAATCTTATATTTTAAAATTGTTAATGCACAAAAACATGTTTAAAATGTTTATGCCAGCATAGTTCCTATACTAATAACTTGCGAAAATTTTACACCCCTCTATTTTGTAAATACCTTATTTTTATTTCTCTGCATAGGAGCAACTAACTATAGGCATTTTAAATTTTCCTCAAAAATTTGTTACATTTACTGTAGTCTCCTACTTTTGTTGTTACCAGTCATCCAATTGAAAAATGCAAACCTTAATTATTTTTTAAAAAATATTCTAATTATATCCTTTTTGTTTTATAAAAACAAGGCACCATTAAATTGTATAAAAACACAACACAGCCAAAAGCAACCCTCAACCTGGAAAACACAGTGTACTCTGCAAGGTCTCCAAGGGAGAATGTGACATGTTATTAAGACCTGCAACTTCTGATTTAGATTACATTCTCTTTCATCACCTTCCAGAAGTTATTAAATAGGAAAACGTCACCAAAATATAGTTAAACTTCATCACCTCAATGATATTAAGAACTTAATATGAAGTACATATTTGTTTTCATTTAAACTTTTTAAATATATAGTATTACATTTTTATGTATACCTAGGCACATGCATATATTTCTATTAGATAAAATATAAATATTTAAAATATTTTACTTACCAGTTATATTAAAAGTATTCATATTACGTCACTATAATTAACATATATTCTCTTTCTATATGTATAAATTACAACACAATTTCATTCCAAATTTTACAATTTGCAAGACACTTGTAGAAACCTTATGATTGTGTTGTCCAAGATTGTTATTCTATATAAAGTTTGTATGTTATCTCTTCTTAAATAAGATAATATAATATATGTTTTACTTGACTGCTATTATTCCTTAGTGTACAGTTAGAGATCAACAAAATATGATTAAATGCTATAAACCAAAGCATATGTAAATATGAATAATTAGGTATTTTTAAGAATATCAGAACAAGGTGACGTACCAGATAGCACCTGAATGAGAAGTGTGAATTAAGAAAAGACAGAGAAAAAAGTAGATTCAAGAGAATTGACAAATCTATTTCTCACAGCCTTCATATAAAGAAAACAAGGGGGCAAAAAAAAAAACAAAAAAAAAAAACTTCCCTACATTAAGGACACTATGGCTCAAGGAACAGACAAATGTGAGCACTTCCTTTGGCAAAGCAAGTTATTTAGCCTTGAGGAACAAAATATGTGGTTAACCACAGCTTTTGGAAAAATGTTTTTATGCATCCCTGAGGAACAAAAACAAGCTTGAAATCTCTGACAAGCATCAACATGAAATCAGGCTACATAATCGAATCACTCTTTTCCCTACAAATGTGTCTGAAAATTAATTTTAAATTGTCAATAGATATTGGTGAACTACTTTCTTGATTTCCCTGGGCACTGTCAGTAATGTGTTGGCCCATCTTGTCCCCCTTCAAATAGGACCAACATGCATATCCTTAATGGAAGAACTATATACATCAACATAGATCAAAAGACCTCAGTGTGGACAGGTGTAGGCAATCAGATAGATATTATTAATAATGTTTATAATGAGAAATTACAGATTTATATTTTCTAAAACATATTTAGGCACTTTGACCTATTCCTCTGCAAGAGGCAACTGAAATCTTTGGATAGTATTTAAAATATCAACATCATGATTTAAAAACTGGAGCGACTAGGCAGACTAGTCCACAACTCATAATACAGCAGACAGATTTCTTTCCATTTTATATAGTCTGTATTTGTAAAAAGCTATTGCAAAAATACTAATAATAACAGACAAAAAAATTGAAGCACAAATGACACAAAAGAGACATCTCTCCAAAACATTTATTTGTCTAGACAAGAGAAGCAGCTGAGAAAGACAGGGAAAAATTTGTAAACTAGGGATCTCCAACAGAAAAAACGTAGGAAACATTGTAAGTTCTACAGAGCCGATATAGAGAACTGTTGTAGAAGGTTTCTGGGGCCCAAACTTGGGCCCGGAGGTTTGGAACCTGGCCCGCGGCGTCGGCTTTTGTCCCCCAAAGAAATGAATCAGACACTTATATACTTTATACTGTTTGGCCCATATCTTAAGCACATTACTAGCTAGCTCTTTCATCTTAATTCAACCCATTTCCATTAATCTGTCTGCCACGTGTCTCAGTCCGCAGCTCACCTGTATTCCTTACATGTCTGTCTTCTTCAGAAGTTGAATGGAGACTGAATAACTCCACCGTTCTCCTACCTGCCTGTCCTCTGATTCTCCACCCACTTCTACCATGCTGTGCATAGGCCAAACCAGTTACTTTATTTACATCAGAGAACCTGATTTAACCTTCTCTAGGGAAAAATACAAAAAAAAAAAAAAATACTCTAGGACTCAGCAAATCCTTTTTGTGAACTCTGAGCTTTCAAATCGCTTGATGATGAGAAGAAAAGTAAGGACTAAAAAAATAGGGAGGTACTAAGTTTGGTAATTTCACCTGATATTCTGAGATATATGCCTTACCTGTAGCGCCAGGTGGGTACCACTAATATGCCAGTGCACCCATCCTTATTTAGGAAGGACGAAATACTGTCTGAAGCAAATATTGTTAACTGAGCAACAAATAATGGTCCCAATACATATCAGATATAAATGAGAGAAAAATAAGAAATAATAAGTATCATTTTTCTTTTTTTTTCACCTTTTATTTTATTTATTTATTTTTTGTTTCAGAACACTTTTATTTTATTTATTATTATGAATAAAGAAGTCACATTTTCTATCCTTGTATATCCTTATTCAAGGTCCCTTCTCCCTCCCACCACATCAGGTCATTCTCTCTTCTCCACATCTCCCCATCCCCAAAATGGGCAGGCGGTCCCAAGGTCCCAAGGTCCCAATATTGCTTAGTTCAGTCTTCACTCCTGACAGATCCAGTTTTCTCCCTTCAACATCAAAACCGAGTTTGGTGTTCTCTAGGGGGAGTAGGAACCAAGGAGTCAGTCCAAAGTGTTTCAGATCCCAAGCTATTCAGTAGTTGTGGTTTGCAGCTTGGACATGCTTTTCTTTTTTTTTTTTCTTTTTTCTTTTTGTTTAGAGTCCACTAATGAGTGAGTATATGCCCTGCTTATCTTTCTGGGATTGTGAAACCACACTCAGGAGGATATTCTCCAAATCTATCCATTTGCCTGCATATTTTAGAATATCATTTTTTCTTACTGCTGAGTAGTATTCCATTGTGTAGAGGAACCACAGTTTGTTAATCCATTCTTCAGTTGAGGGACATCTTGGTTGTTTCCAGGTTCTTGCTATTACAAATAATGCTGCTATGAACATAGTTGAGCTAATGCCTTTGGAGTGCAAATGTGCATCTTTAGGGTATACACCCAGAAGTGGTATTGCTAGATCCTTGGGGAGTTTGATTCTCAGTTTTCTGAGAAACTGCCATACTGCAATCCAGAGGGGCTGAACAAGCTTACACTCCCACCAACAATGGAGGAGTGTTCCCTTTGCTCCACAAACTCTCCAGCATAGGCTGTCATCTGTGACTTCTATCTTAACCAATCTGACAGGTATCCTTCTGTCTTTAATATAACACTGATGAATTATTTGTGACTCAGAGTTGCTAATGCATTTAATCTATACAAAAAGTTATTTAAAGCCCTAAGAACAAATCATGGACGCGCCTTTGAACTAAAGATGTCCTAGACATCTCATTAGTACTTTTAGGAACATTTGTTTTTTGGTTTGTGAATACATGTATGTTGTTATGTTTGATGTGGGATTTTTTTGTACACTGTGAATATACTTTGTTAGTATTTGATAATAATGATGCTGCTTTGGCCTATGGCAAGGCAGCTTGGACACAGGCAGAAAATTTAAGCAGAAATAAAGGGTAAGAAGGCCAGGATCAAAAAGACTCAATCCAGAATCTGAGAAGTAAGATGTGAAAGTACCAGTAAGCCATTAGCCACCTGGCAAGACACAGATTAATTAAAATGGCCTAAGATAATTTATAAGAGCTAGTTGATAATAAACCTGTGCCATTGGCCAAACAGTTTATAATTAATATAAGCCTCTGAGTCATTATTTTTTAAGTGTCTGAAGGACCCTGGGTCGGAAAGCTTTATCTAGTCCAAGGGTCACAGATTGGACAGAAACCTCTGGCTACACATTTGTGTGCATCTGTGTTAGTATTTATCTGAAAGACAAAGAAGAGCTGATAGTGTCATTTTCCTAAAGGTATCATCTAGCATGCTTTTTGAAAAGAAATCTCTCACTGAGACCTGAGCGTAGCAAATTAAGTGAGCTTGGTTGCCAATGAGTTTGATGGGGACATACATCTCTAAAACTTAATCATTGGATTATAAACTACTGTGCCTAGCTTTTAATATATGTTTTGAGAATATATATAATATATTATACATATATAATGTTTTCATGACAAGGATTTTAATTATTATGCTATTATGCTCATTATCCAGCCCTATACAGTTAGTTTGTTGAGACAGAGCTCTTAACTTCTTTTGTTGTGTCAATATGATGCAGATAGTATTAAATATAAATTGGTCTTTTTGTATTAAGCAAAACTCTTTGATATCAAAAATATTTAAAAAATTTTTTTGAAAGGGAGATATCTTCTACTTATTTTATATTCCATCTCATTACAATACACAGATACCATTATAGAAAACGACAACCAATCAAAATGCAGAGTAATGAAGCCCATCCTAATGGCTGCAACTACAAAACACTACAGCATTGAGGACTGAAGGAACATTTCTAAAGAGAGTCCAGAAAGACTAAGAGCCACAGGATTAAAATTTTGCTGTGAAACTGTGTCACCTGTAAATGTCAGAAGCTATACAAAGTAGTTTCATCAGGATTGCTGCCCAAATGTGTGCTGAACAAAGATAGGAAAAAATAGACTTGTTAAAGTGGACAAGTCCCACAGAGCCTCAATCCTTCACAGTGAACCACAGATAGCAAATCAATTCTAAGAGTGGGAGAGAAGGTCTTCTCCAGGGAAGAACACATCAGTTGGTTACATAACACCAAAAGTTTGGCCTGAAAACACACATACAAGTTACATTGTACAGATTGAGCAGATTTGTATGAAAACTAATGATATGAGAAATAGGTGACAAATTTTTAGGAGAGCAAGGAATAGAAAGTTTTGGAGGGAGAAATGACATAATTATGTTACAATCTCAAATATAAAAGAAAAACTCAAGAAAATATTTATTTACATTTTAGACTGGATGTTTAAAAATATCTAATGACTTATTTTTGTTCAAGTAATACTTTACTTTGGAACTCATAAAGACAAACATATATGTGTGTGTGTATAGTGGGATTATGCTGGTGCTGTAAAAATTTGTCCCACCTATGGGTTTAATGAAAGCTGATTGGGCAAAGGCAAACAGGAAGTTTGGGCAGGGCTACCAGGCTAAGAAAACTCAGTAACAACTCAGAGCAGAGACAGACAACAGACACAGATGCCACAGAGCTGCCAGAGAGAGCCACCACAGACATGACCACAGCAGGCACAGAGGAAAGAAGCTGAAATGCTGCTTTAAAAAAAGGTACCCAGCCACACGGCTGAACAAGGTGGGTTAGATTGAGAGCAAGCACTAGCAAGTTATATACCTGGTCCCTAGGTCAATCAGTTTAAAATAATATAAGCATGTGTGTGATTATTTGATACTAAGCAGGGCTGAGAGTGGGACTAAGCCTTTGGTCCAGGCTCGGAAAGTTGGCCACAACAATTTACAACGTGTGTGTGTGTGTGTGTGTGTGTGTGTGTGTGTGTGTGTACATATGTATATATATCTCCAAAAGCTTTTATAAGATTCTTTTAAAATTATAAAATGTGATCATATTAGTTAATAAATATCAGCTATTACTAGGGTATACGTCACAGAATTAGCCTAAGACAGAATATGTTTTATGACACAAATACATTTTGAATCATCATGAATAAAAAATAAATGTCATACTAAAGTTCTGCTATAAGCAACAAAATTTGCTTTTGACATTTGACAGTTGAAAAGTAGATGTCAAGCCTGAGCTCTATCTACATCCTACAATGAACTGATCTGAAGAACAGTCACAATACTATGCAATTCACATCCTCATATCTAGATTTCTGTTTCTTTCTCAACAACTTCAACTGCTTTTTGTTTTGATTTACTCAATTTTATTTAAGAGATTACAATATAATTACAACATTTTGCTCCATTTTCTCTTCTCCAAATCTTCTCATATGTTTTTTTCCACTTTTCTTGAAACACATGGCATTTTTCTCAAGTATTATTAAATATATGTATGTATGGGTATATACATTCATTTTTAGTTTATATAATGTTACATATATTCATGTTTTCATGTCTGACTATTTTGCAAAAGACCAGTTGTTGTATTCGTCTTGGAGGAGAACCACCCCCCACTGCTCTTAACTTTTCAAAGGTGACTATAGCTATTTGATTGGGGAGTCAGGTTAATGATACTTAATGGATGTAGTAGCTTCCCAGACCCACTGACATTTAAAATATTTCTGTTGCCTTCTTCTGCATTGTTCCCTAAGCCTTAGGTGCTGAGGTAGGTTTTCAAAGTTTTCATTGGTGGTGGGGGGGGGTGAGCTTTTGCAGTGGTTTCAATGTGTTGCAAAAAAGAAATTTCCTCAATTAGTGGTGAAGACTCCATTTACCTGTGGGTAAAATGACTAAAGATGCTGAATAGCTTTTAAAAACTAGCAGATCTCACATAGGACACAAGACCCACTTAACAGGAAGAAAGTCATGCATGGTACTAGGAACCTAGCTAACTCCTTAGTGCTAGTGAAGTCATGGTTATTCTAGGAGAATCCACAACCTCTAAGTTATTAAAATCTAACTTTTTCTTATCTGTATGACTTGATGATTCTCTAAATTTTCTTTTTGTCTGTTATCTCTCCACTTTTATTTATGATTTTTCTTAATATGGATATTCTTTCTCTACCTTTTTGTTAGTTTGGATAAAGATTTGTCCCTCATGTTGGTTTTCTCAAAGAACCAACTCTTCATTTCATTGATTCTTTATATTGTTTTTGGTTTCTATTTTATTGATTTCAACCCTCTATTTGATTATTTCCTGGCATTTATTCCTCCTGGGTATATTTGCTTCTTTTTGTTCTAGAGATTTCAAGTGTGCTCTTAAGTCAGTATGTGAGGCTTCTACAACTTCTTTATATAGGGATTTTAATGCTATGAATTTTTCTCTTAGTGCTGCTTTTGTAGTGTCCCAAAAGTTTAAATATGTTCTACATTTGTTTTCATTTAATGCTACAACGTCTTCCATTACTTTCTTTCTTTCTTGACCTAGTGGTGATTCAGTTAAACATTATTCCTAAGGTTGGAGTTTTACATTCAGTGCTTTCATTAGAACTGGATTAGTTCATAGGCACTGTTTAAATCTAGTTTTGTGATAAAATATGTTTTTTTCATCATCTGTGGAAATTAACAGGTTTTCTATTTTGATTTAACAGTTGTTAATATCAGTATAATTTAAGGACAGGTTTTTTTATTTTCAATTATAATCTATATAAATTAGTTAATTTCTTACTATAAGTTGTTCCAGAAATGAACATTCAAAGTCTGTTCATCCATTTGATGTTCCCACATAAAATTTTTATTTTTGTTTGGTTTCTTTCATTATCTTCATTTCTGAAGCAGGTGTAGACTCATTTCAAGTATTAGCTGATGAATCTGGTATTGACTCATTTAATGTATTTGCTGATCAATCCTATTTTTCATAATTTTTAAGGGACCTTCATTTATTTTAATGGTTATTGCTATTAAAAATAATCATCTGTATGAATGCAATAACAAGTATCTTTGATTTTTTTATTTTCTTATCTAAAAGAGCAAGAAAATATGTTTGTTTTGGTACTGGCAATTTGTATAGTTTTATTTTAATAAATAGATTCATATGGCATGAAAATATACCTCAGATTAAAGAATGTTTATTTAAGCATGTACAAAGCCCTAAATCTAATCACTGGCATTTTATAAAAAAGCAGGAGTAGTTGAACACATCAGAAATCCTAACACTTAGGAAGTAGAGAAAAAAGTATTAAAGGCCAAGATCATTTCTGACTGTATAGGAGCTTCAAGTTCAGATTCATATAGTGCCTCATAATATGTTCCATATGTAACAACTATATGCACATTTACTTCCAATGGATGTTTGTATAATGTGTACTTAATCCTCACCCTAAATTCTGATTTTCTGTTGCTTTTCAACAGTCAGAACATTGGCCCTCAACACTCACTACCGAGTACACAAGTGACATAATGATTCTAAGATTTCATTATATAAACATATGTTGTATATTATATATTATATATTAATACATATTAATATAGTATACATCAATATTTTTAGATAGCTAGCTCAAGATCTACAGTGAACATCCTTATTTATCATCATGTATGTGTGTGCAATTAATTTTTTTCTTATTCTTCACAGTCCTCAAATTTTTGCAATATCTTTAAGGTAAGACATTGTCAAAGAGATGATACTTCATTTATTTCTAGTACAGGTTACATTGTTTTTTAAAGTCTGTCTTTTATTCTTTGATCTCCACATACCTTTAATGTCTTTCTTTTCTTAAATGTGTGTATACATGAGGGGTTGGTGGTGATTGCTGATATCATGGCCAGTAGCTAACTGATCTGTGAAGAGGTGGAAGTAAAAACATGGAAGCTTGATTTAGACCAACTACGTCAGTCTGGGTGGATTAAGCTTCTAGAGAGTCTGCTTCCAGGTGGCTAATTGTCAGCATATTAAGCACAGTACAATTTGAAAATAGAAACAAAACAAACAATACAAAAAAGAAACAAACAAACAAAAAGGAAAACATTTCCTGGCTTTCTTAGTTAGGATTTCTAGTGCTGTGATACCATGATACCATGAAAACAGCAACTCTTTTAAAGAAAAATATTTAATTTGGGATGGCTCACAGGTTCAGAACTTTAGTCTATTATAATCATGTCAGAAAACATGGAAGCATGCAGACAGACATGGTGCTGGAGAGGGAGCTGATAATTTTACATCTTAATATGCAGGCAATAGGAAGTGAAATATATGCCACACTGAACATAGCTTATACATAGAAGACCTAAAAAGCATCCCTCAGTAACATACCTTCTCCTTCAAACAAGGCTACACCTATACCTACAAGGCTACATATCCTAATAGTGAACTCTCTATAGGACAAACATTTAAACACATTAGTCTATGGGAACCATACCTATTCAAACAAACCCACTGATGTGTACAACTCTTATTGTACAAGGAGGCATAATTACATTGAAACTCAATTCAAAGTACATGTCATCCCTTCCAAGAGGATAGGTTCTGGAGATAGGCTACATGTATCAGCTTAATTATCTAGGAAGGATCTGGTGTCTTCTTGATCATACAGATAGTCTAGAGGTCATTTGTGCTGTTAGCCATTTCTTATCCTGGTTGAGGGAGGTTGGCTATGCAGATAATAAATGGGTCATTATATAGACTACTAGCCATATCTGGTCCCAGCTGTAGGAAATTGATATGCCCCAGCCTAACTGATAATGCATAACACCAGGCTATTAATCACCATCAATTTCTAGCTTTCTAGGTGGAAAAACAAGATTTACCTTTTTTTATTTTGAAAGGATGATTCTTTATGACTAACTTTCTGGGTTTCCCTGGTGATATGTGGATTCAAGGACTTTTCTGCTTCCAAAAATGTGTATATTATTTGAGGTGAAAGCCTTCAAGTAATTTTATATTAGATCAATTTTGATCTTGTAATTAGTTTTTATTTTGTTTTGTTCAGAGATTGCAATGAATTTGTAATTCTAAATTTTTAAATTTTTAATAAATTTATATTTTTTCTTATAATTATAGTTGAGTTCTCTACCCTTACCTAGTATACTCTTGTTTAAAACACTACTGATTATATTTTTGTGTGATTTTTAGTTTTTATTCTTATGACATTGTATTTCATGATATAGGATATATTTCAGTAGGTATTAAGAAATTTTATCTGTGCTGGAACAAAGATATGCATTCTATTGTTGTTGTTTTTCCAAGTAGCATGTATACATCAATAAGATTAGTTTTTCCCAAAACTATCTGTTATTATAAGTACTCTCAATATGCCTTCATTTGTGAGTTGAAGCATATTCAGAATTGTACAGATATGTTGAACAACAGAAAGAGAAATCTAAGGAATTTGTGTTATTTAACCTTTTATTTCTTACAAGTAACACTTCCATTAAACATATTTTTTTCAATCTTGCCTTTCACAAATAAAATGAGTCTTGTTATTTAATCCAAATAACTTTTAAAATGATAAATTAGTTAATTATCATGACAAGATTTTCTGTATTCCAGACTTGCCTTGCGCATCCTGTACTGCCAAGTCTAGCTCTTTTGAACACCTGATATTCCTGCCTTTACTTCCCAAGACCCTGAGTTCTTGGCGTCTATAAACAACAACTGTCTTGAACATTTTTTAAATATAAGCAAACAAGCAAGGAACAAATGCCATCATATACAGAAACTCTGCCATTATGATACTACTTCAGTATCTTAGGAAGTAATTTATTTAAAGAATTGTAATGAAAATTAATTAACATACCTCCAGGCCACAAGTAAACAAATTTTTCCAATATACAATTTCAATGAAATCTAAACATTATACTTTAAGTTCTAAGGGAGGAAAAACCTTTTATCCAGTCTAGATATTGCTATTATTATGACTCAGGTTTTTAAAGCAGCATTTCAAGGAGTATAATTAATCAGAAGCTGCAAAAACATAAATGGTAACAATGGAAGCCTTAGCAATTTTAAGAAAACATGTGGGAAAATTACAGGAAATTTTAGAATGTTTGTGATTTTGAAATCCTGTTATACTTGGTTTCCAACTGTGCCTTGCAAGTGCCTACTTTTCATAGTGAGTTGTTCACAGCAGGAGAGCTAGCCAGGGAAAGATTTAATAAGCAGAAATGGCTTGGCACAGAAGGAAACTACAACTTTAAGCATTGTAAACAGTGACTATTCCTGTGTTAGATTCTATACATATGCTCAGATTTTTCAAAATTTCATAAGTGACAGTAGAGCCATTGAGGACTGATTTATAACCAATCAGAAGGCACTTAGGTTTTGGCTTTAAACCCAGCTTTCAACCACATTATCTCTAGCCCTTTACTGTAGCTAAAAGTCATGACAGACATTTACATGGAATAAACCATTTATACTGTGACAAATGGATGTGGATATTAGCAATGTCTCTTGTTCTGCTTAGCACTGCATTCTATAATGACACATACATAATTTTCTTTGGCATATGTGAAAGGATCTATGTATAGAAAAATAACTGCCATCCACATATTTACAAATGCATGAATGGATTTTTTTTCCAAATCTAAATTTTTACATAAAAGTAATACATCACTTTATTATTTTGGGAAAATCTAAAAACCTATTTTGGAAAATACAGCAGCATATTTTCTTAATATAATGCAGAGGATTAATAAGGAGAATATGCAGCATTAAAAAAATAAGGCATAGACAACTCTTTCAAAAACCAAAGTGAAGACAACATATTTGCTGAATGTGAACTTAAAAAAATTATCCTGTGCTTAAATATCAACCTTCTGTTTTTGATCAAGATATAATCAAAAAGTAATTAGTAATTACATGTGAAAGTTCAAATCCTTAAGTAAACAAAGGATACCAGGTGCCATGAATGGTTGAGAGATTAAACTTTTAACTGAAAACATTCTTAACCTGTTGTGATATCTGCCAGCTAGTTTGTGCCTTCTTTAACAGGAACATCATTACTAAGCTGTCAATCTGATAGAGACTCTCAAACATTCTTTAAATTTCAGATGCATTTTGACTGTACTTTAGTTTTGACTTGTCTTTGACCTTGAATAATTTTTGGCATTATGCATTATATTGTCACATGTAGTTTTGTATTAACATCTTAGTAATAGAGACTGTACTAATGTTAGTTCTATAAGGAACAGAGCTGATAAAATGAGTATATATATATATATATATATATATATATATACATATATATATATATATATATATATACACACACATCATGATAGTGGACTGATTAAAAATAGCCACCATATGTCCATAGAGAGTAGCATGTTAGGAGATGTGGCCCCATTACTGTAGGTGTGTCTTGAAGGAAGTATGTTACTGGAAGGTGGACTTTGACATTTCAGAAGCTCAGGCCAGGCCTAGTGGTTTAGTCTCACTTACTTAAGCCTGTTGATCCAGATGTAGAAGTCTTGGCTCTTTCTCCAACACCAAGTCTGCTGTGTGCTCTCATGCTTTCTTCTATTTCCTGCCATTATGACAACAAACTAAATCTCTGAACTGTAAACCAGCCCAAATTAATCGTTTAAATAACATGAGTACTATGGGAATTCCTTCACAGTAATAAAACTTACACACCTCTCTCTATATTTCCCCCCTCTCTCTGTCACACACATACAGAGATAAATGTATATGTAGATACATAAGTAAATATATATGTGTGTGTTTATAAATAAGTATATATATATATGGTTGTACATATATTTATTAGATTGGCTGACAGGCAGTGATCCAGCTAACCCCAAAATGACTGTTTACCAGTGAAAAATCCATGAATCCAATAGCTGTTCAGTCCACAATATTAGAAGTTTAAGTTTTGTGTTAGTTAGTATATGTGGGAGTCCTGAAAAAAGCTCTAATACCAGTGAAAGAATGAATTTGCCATTGTGAGTGAGGGCAAGCAGGCAAAGAACAGGTGCTTTCTTCTTCCATGTCCTTTGCATAGGTGGCCATCAGAAAGTGTGGGAGAGGTTTAAGGTGGATCTTCCCATCTCAAAAGACTGAATTTAAGTTTTGTCTTTCCACTTCAGGTGATTTAATAAATAAAAATCTCTCAGGTATACTCAGATAATGAATAGATTCTATTTGATATATAATAAAACCTGGAGCCAGATATTGGGGAAAAGCTGGAATATCAGAGAGATTGGAAACAAACCACAGCTAATTCTCACCCAGCCAACTCCTCAGGTCCAGTGAGGTAGGTCCTGTCCTAACAAGTCCTCAGATTGACTGGGCACACAGGCAAAAAGGAGAAATGCTGCATTCTCCTCCTTATATTTCTTTCTCTACCCAGTTATCTTACTTCCTGGTTCAACTTTCCTAGAGCTAGAATTAAAGGTGTGTGCTACTTCTATCTGGCTGTTAGGCCTTTAACTAAGAGAGATGCAGATCTATCTCTGCCTCCCCAGTGATGGGATTAAAGTATCGTTCACCACTCCCTGACCTCTATGGCTTGGATCTGTGGTAGCTCTGCCTTCTGATATTCCAGATAATTTTTATTAAATATACAATATATCACCACACTTAGATGCTGTGGTTTCAATTAATTCCATATGCATCCATGTTTAAAATAAAAAATAGACACCATCATGTGTCATCTATAAAATTAAAAATTAAAAATCAGAATGGAAAAGTATAGACCTTTAGCTTGTTTCCTGGGAGGTAATTTCCTTCCTTCTTGAGTAAGAGAGCTCTCTGAAACATACAATGATGTATGTTTAAGTGTTACATAATAGATTATTTTAGCTAAATTTCTGAGAAAGCTATTGAATAGATTTAGTACATTAAGTAGCCATTGAGAATATTTCACAGATATTTTATGTACAACTTTTATAAGTATTTTTTCCTAGTGAGAAAGCAAATGTTTATGTCAAGAAAAAGACTAAAAGTTTTAACCTACAAATTAGGTCTTTGCACAATATTGAAGAAATATGTATTTAAATAAATATAGTGGGAAAATATAGTATAATTGTAGAGATTTGTTCATGGGAAAAATCCTGTAATCCTCAGATTATAAGTGTCTACATTATAAATGGATAAACCATCCCCAGTGTTTGCATTTCCCCTCACAGCTTGTTTTCTACCCATCAATATTGTCACAGTTTCCCATTGCTGTTGACACTTCTAAAGACAGCAGTAAATACAAGCCCCATAAATGAACTTCTCAAAAGCAAATTTAATATAGACAAGCAGCTGCTGCATGAATGCATTTGGTAACATTTACCATTCAGTGGTTCTTTTCCTTAACCAGGATCTTTAGCTTTGCATTTTTGTCACAATATCCTTCTCAAGCAAGTAAAATTCCTGAACCTATCTTGTGTCCATAAGAACATGAACAACAGTTGATACTGCTCAAAATAAATACTCTCTCTTAATAATATAAGCTTATATTCACACTTCTTAAACAGAAACATGTTTTAGAACAATACAGACACAAAACTGAGTCTACGTGTTTAAATTAAAAAAAAAAAAAAACCTAGTACAAGTAGGAACGTATTAGGCAAGGGAACAGCATGTGTTCATTGGCTGTGGATGTTCATGGGCCTGTTGCTTGTACTCATCTACCATTTGACTAGACCTGTTTTAGGATGAGGATTACCCATATAATATTTCTTATCAATTTTTTATTCACAGATGCACCCATTCCTTTTTTTTTTTAACTTTGCTTCACTTTTATTTTTTTATTTTCTGGTTATTTCAAGACAGAGAATATCATTGCACATCTAGAACATATTCTGTAGAGCAGGTTGGGTTTAAATTCAGAAAATTGAACTGCTTCTGCCTCCTAAGCACTGGTATTAAAGGAATGCACAAAAAACAAGCAACTGAATGTTGGTATCACATCAAATAATCAAGATTAAAGATGGTTCTTTAATTTCAAAACTTTTATAAAAGTTTGTCATAAGTGTACCCAACTCTGAGTTTCTGTTTATTTCAGAGATAGTTGTTTTGACTTCCAAGAAAAGCCAGTTAATAAGATTAAAGAAAGGAGGGAAATTTCACAACTGAATTAGAAAAGTAAAGTATGATATTTGTCTCTAGAATAATGCTTTTATACTAGTAAAAAAGTATGTGAATTTTACTTATAGAGTCTGAAAATGTTTATGGAGTATTCTTTCTATTTCTTTTTTAAATTTATTATTATTATTATTAACAAAGAACTCACACTTTCTATCCTTGTATATCCTTATTCAAGGTCCATTCCCCTTCCAGCCACATCAGGTCATTTTTTCTTCTCCACAACTCCCCATCCCCTCCCTGGGCAGGGAGCAGACAGTCCCATGGTCCCACTGACCCAATATTGCTTAGTTCAGTCTCCACTCCTGGCAGATCCAGCTTTCTCCCCGCTCCCTCAAGAATGAGTCAGGTGTTCCTCTAAGAGGAGTGGGATCCAAGGAGTCAGTACTCACTTATTAGTGGTCTCTAAACAAACAAACAAGAAAAAAGCAAAGCATGCAAGTTGCAAACCACAACCACTGTACAGCTTGGGATCAGAAACACCCCGGATGCACTCATATCTTTTTTGCCTTTTTTGTTGTTTGAAAATTTCGTGTGTGTGTGTGTGTGTGTGTGTGTGTGTGTGTGTGTAAAAGAATGAGAAAGAGCAAGATATAAAATGTGCATATATATATATATATTCTCTTGAAAGCTCTCCCTATATCCTACAATACCTTCATCTACTAATTCTGCTGTTTTATTTATAAGTTAAAATAGTACTATATATTTGTGCAAATGTATGGGGCTATAAACTGAATCATAGAAAACTTATCAGAGGCCACACACTCAGTGAAAAATGATTTTTCTTTAAATGAGCTATTATCAACTGCCAATAAAGAGCTCTTCAACTTTATCTGAGTGGAAATCTTGGTTAGTTTGATTTCATGTAAATCTTGTACATATCAGGTAGCCATATCTGTTTTGAGTTATTGGCCAGGTATGCCCTAGATACATTCCAAATGATACTTGCTATTGTTATTGTCATTGATTACTCACTATGACTACATGGTAAGACCCTGTTGCCAGTGACACCACACACTTTGTCTAGAGCACATGGAAAGATCAATCTTAAACTGATCACAAAACCTTTTCCCTGCAGAATATCTTTCACAGTGTTTGCAGCAGTTTTATTTAAAGCAGTCATCACATTATATCTGGAAGGCAGAATTTCACAGTGCACTTCACTACCTCTCAGTTACAATGTTCCTCTTACTTTTTCTCCAGAATTTTATAATCCTTGGTGGTGTATGGAGAGAAGACAAAGGCATTATATTTGAGGCTGAACACTTCTTCCCTTCTAAGCCTGTGTGTGTGTGTGTGTGTCCACATCACCTGCTGCATATTACAAAATGAACCTTCTCTAATCAAGGTTGAAAAAGCCTGGTCTATAATTATAAATATAAATATTTAGAAGGCAATATGAAAACATACCCATTTAACAAAATTACAGTAGCAGGTTCTCCCCGTAGGCCTTTAGATGGGTTCAGAATACCAGGCATGAAATTTCCAACTATAGAAAATGCCTAAACTCTAATTAGAAAGTGGTTAATTAGTACTTAACAGTCATGCCAATATTTCATTAGTTGCTAAATCATTTTTTGTCATGTCAATATTGTTTCATTGCAGGGTATTGCACTGGGGAAAAAAAGTTAATGGCTTTTCCAGAACAGGAACTATAGAATACCTTCAAACACTGAAAGACAGACTGTAGGAATGAGGTTTTGTAATCAGTTTGAGATTGATCTTTCCATGTCCTCTAGCCAAAGTATATGGTGTCAGTGACAGTGGGGTTCATGCCATGTAGTCATGGTGACTAACCAATGACAATAACAATAGCATGTCTTATTTTAAATGTATCTAGAACATACATGACCAATAACTCATAAGAAAATAACCTAAGACATTCATTGAAATTTTTATTTAATAATCATGTTTTCTGGCAGCAGCACTATCTACCGAGGCTGAGTCTCTCCCTTCATACAAATTTAAAATATCTTTTGATATGAATTTATAAACTAGTGCATTTTTACAAAACACTTTAATATGTCCTTAGTTTTACTCAACTTGTCTTTTTCTTTAATATTGTCATTATTCTACTATGCCAAATTACATTCTAATATAATTGTTAAAAAGTAGATTTTGATGTAGCTTTTCATACACAACTATTTTGAGGTAATTCTCCTCACCACCTGATCTTTCTCTGGAATTCTACACTCTTTTTGGTTATAAGCTTTGTGATGCTTAGAACTTGACTTCCTTACTTATATCCTACCTATAACCTTCATCACCATTTCTCAACATATTCCCTTAATGTCCCCCTCTCTAGGTGTCTGGCTTTCACTGGTTTAGTAAGTTTGAAAATCAAAATATTTGATGCTAGGAACAACATCTGAGAGAAAACATTGTCTTTCTGAGTTACCTGACTATATTTTTTTTTCAGACACATTCACTTATCTTCAAGATTCATTATCTTTTAAAAAAAACATAAAGAGTTTTGTATTATGAGTGCACTAAATTTTTATATCTGTTAATCTTCTGATAAAAATCTACAGTGATTCAACATTTTGAATGTTGTAAACAGAGTGACAGTGACATGTATGTGCAAGTTTCTCTGTAGTAGGACATAAAGTCATTTGAGTACGTTTTGAGGGGTAGTCTGGCTGAATAATACAGTAGCTCAATTTCTGTTTTTTAGAAGAATCCTCTAAACTGATTTCCAAAGCAATTGACTAAGCCCTTGCCTCCCTTCATGAGTGAACAAGGGTTCTTCTTTCATTAGGGTGAAAACATTTGTTTCCATTTATATTCTGTCTTACTATCATTCTGACAATAAGAAGTAAATTTAGACTTTACTTCCATGACTACTAGTTGGATGTTAGACATTTTTATCCCCACTTACATGTTTTTTTATGAGTTTCCATGGTGATGATGTCTGTTCACAGCAATAGAAACCATAAGACACAGGCTTTCCTCATTTCTCAGAAGGTTAGTACCAGGACCTTTCTAATCCAAGGATCTAGGAAGTAACTTAGTGGAGAAGCAGGGGTATGAGAAAAACAAAGGGACAACAATGACATCTCACCCTCATTGCCCTCTTCATAGTTCTAATATGGAGCTGGAGCATTAATTTAAATAGGTATTTTGGTTTACCAGGACAAGGAAGAACATCATTTCCAACATCTTAGTGGAAGTATTAGTCAATACAATAACAAAAGGAAATCAGAAATAGATATATTAGAATTGGAGCATGATGCATACCTGTAATCCTAGCACACAGTGGAAGGAAGCACAAGTGTCAGAGTTTCAAGGTCATCCTCAGTTGCATAGTAAGTTTGAGGTCAGCCTGGCTCAAGTGTTCTTAACCACCAAATGAATCATCTTTGAAACTTCATTGTTTTCTATTTGAAAATATAAAATAACCCTAGATCTCCCAGAACTAATGAAAAAGTTGTATCAAGGTTGTAGAATATACAAAAGTTAATTGCTTTTCTATATAGAATTAAAATGGACAATTTGAAATAAAAAGCACAGCACTAAAAAACTGTGTTTATAACTATCTGTAGTTTTTAAAATTTATTTTCATTTTCCTAACCAATTTTTAATGGAGTTGTTTATTTCTATAATGATTAATTTTGGGGGCTCTTTGAATATTGTAGACACTAATCCTCTGTTAGATACATAGCTGGCCAAGACTTTTATCTACTCTGTATTCTCTCCTTTTATTACATTCACAAATTCCTTTACTAAAGTAAAGTCATGAGATAGTATTTGTCACTGGTTGATTTTTCATATGTTGCCTGATTATTATTTGGAAAAACTCTTACATGAATATATGGTAAATATTTAATCATCCTGGAATATCAGAGTGAACACCCAGTCAAATCCTATGCAGATAGCTCAGAAAATTCTTGATCCTAGAATACAAGGATAAACAGTTGACTCAATCACACATACCTTGAATACAAGGATAAATATTTGAGTCAATAATACCCACCTTTAATCCTAGCACAGGGATAAAGAAAAAGATAAAGTAGATGGAATTATCTTCATAATGTTATTATGAATATTTTTGTTTTTGACTTTTGTTTTATTATTAAAGAAGTCAATTAATGTGAATGTTAAAAAAGAAAGTCTTTAAAATGTCTATTAAAAAGGAACTCAAAGATATTCAAACACAAAGGAGTATAAAGAACAGACCTCAGCAATATCATCTAAAGCTACAGAAAAATAGCCTAAGTTTATCAGACAGCCAATACTAATATACCCAGTAACCATTAAAAGTTCAAAAGAGAATAGAGATATTAGAGAAGTTAACTGGGCTCTGGTAGATATGCTAGAGCTAAAATAAAAAATGTGATTGTGATATATGGGATGAATTCACCATTTGTAAAACAAATGTTGAATTCCTGGTCTTCTTGCAGTCCCCTAAGGACTGATTAGATATGGTTACTGCTGTTTTGAAACCAGGAGGAGGCTAAAATAATAGAAAAAAGAAGCAGAGCCAGGGGCATAGAAGTCTCCCAAGATCAACTTCTTGGGGAAGAAGAATATTCTGATATTGAAAGGCAATCCCTCTATATTCACACACTCTTGATTTATGCTGAATGGCAGCACTGAATGCTTGGGATCAGATAGAAGTAGGAAAGAAATCCAAATCATTCACAAAAATAATACAAAACCTAAAGGAAACTTTTACAGACGTTTTGCAGAGAGTATCTAAAGCAGTAAATAGGATAGTACCAAATTCAGAAGCAAGGTGAATAATAATCAAATCACTGGTGTTTGTGAATACTAACATACAGTGCAAAAAAAATTATAAGACCATTAAAAGCAAGCTCAGCACCCTTAGAAGGCTGGATTCATGAAACAATTAAAGTAGATTCTTATGAAGGTGATGATAATTGGGTAGGAGAGGTCATTTCTAGAGGTATAAAAAAAGGCAAAATGTTGAATGTTATAATTGTGGAAGGCAAGATCATATACAAAGAAATTGTAATCAAGGTGTTCCCAGAAACAGTGCCTTTGAAAGAAATAATCACAAGAGAACACCCCTCTCTCCTGGAGTATGCAGGAGGTGTGGAAAAGGTAGACACTGAACCAATGAATGTTGGTCAACAAGAGACAGACAAGGTGACCTTCTGGCTTATGTAAATTTTCAAAAGGGACTTTCAAAAGCCACCATATCCAATCTAGTATAACCTTCTGCTATAGTGGAAGATACACCTCCCCAGAACAATTAAAGAAATGAAAAGCTATTTCAAAGAAAACATACATCTCTGGGATCAGGCTCACACCCAAAGGTCTCATCTCAGACTTGTCCCAGCAGAAGGCTCCTGGCCCTAACAGGCTGGGCCATGTCTCCAGGGTGAACTGCATCATCATACAAAGACAGAGGGCCTTGGAAACACAGTCCTCTGTCTAGAGCAAAGTCTAGAACACACCCCTTGCTCAGAGCAGACAGGAGACACACAAGCCCTCTAGCCACAACTGACTAGGTGCTGACTAGTTGTGAACCACAGAAGCCATGGGCAGATGCCAGTGCAAGAATACATATAGCAAGATAAAGAACAACAAGGCAACACCAGAAAAAACTGATGGTTCTACAACTACAAGACCTGAAGTGAAACTATCTCTATTTGCAGATGATATAATTATATACATAAGTGATTCACAAAATTTTACCAGGAACTTGTAGAGCTAATAAACATCCTCAGCATTATGGCATTATGTCCATTAGCATAGATTAATTATTTTTAAGTATATCCTGTGCATTTTATAATTTGAACATTTATAGGGTTTGAGGTCTGAGAAGAAAGTGTATATGTGTGTGTGTGTTTGTGTGTGTGTGTGTGTGCATCTCTCTAGCTGCCAACAAACAGGGCAGACTAAGGAAATGCTGCTACCAGAAAAACCGTTTTTGACTCTGTTTCTTTTCTGTTCAGTATAAGCAAAAACCTTAAATCAGTCTCAAGCAGTTTGTTGTTTATACCAAGTTTTCTGCAAGAAGTACAGGTTTAAGCTGCCTGCCACAAACATGGGCCATTTTTAAATTCCAGCCTGAACACCACTATGTCTCTGTACCATAAATCAGTTCAGATATACATTTCAGAAAGCCACTTTTGACTCTGTTTCAGTGATCTAGAACACTTTAAAACTTTTTAAGCTTTCTCAGGCTTTATGCGTGTATTCAGCCCACCCAGGGATGCAATCTGTTGTAAAAGATTTGCGGGCCCGTTTGGGCTAGAAGTTCTGACTTTGCCAGAGGCAGCTTTTATCTCTCAAAGAAATTAATCAGACGCTTATATTAACTCGATAGTGTTTGGCCTATGTCTCAGGCACATTGCTAGCTAGCTCCTTCATCTTAATTCAACTCATTTCTAGTAATCTATCTGCCACATAATCCAGCCCATGGCTCACCTGGATTCTTTACATGGCTCTTTTTGGGGGATCCTATGGAGACTGACTGACTCCATCCTCCTTTTGCCTCCTGTGATGGAGTAATATTTTTATCCTGAAAGTAGCTCCTTACCTATGTTCCTGTTAATAACTCCAATAAAATGTTTAACCCCGGTAGTAGTCTTACTTTGTTTTGTTACAGATACCCTCTCTGAGTTGAATAGACAAACACTTGTTCACATCTCCCTAGGAATAGTGAATCTCAATGACTACAAGTATTTTTATATAACCATGGTACTATTTAACGCTCCCTAGGTTTACTGTAGTTAGTCTTTCTAAAGATTTTATTCAGAAAATTAAATTTTATATTTCATGCTGTCTCACACTTTATACCTATATACTTAATCTCAATAATGTGATCTCTTTAAAATAGTATCAGGTGACCCTAACAACTCTTTCCTAATTAATGACATTTAGAAAGCTTTAAATAAGAGGAAAAATGTCTAACCTCAGTAATAGAGACATTGAATTTTAATTTGTTTCAAGTTTAGAACAGAAGCACACATTCCAGGTTTTTTGTTTTTATTGGAACTCATTTATTTGTTCAACAGTAAAAAAACATATGGAAGATTTTTATTAAATTAATATTTTATTAACTTTTGTGGGTAAAGTTTATAAATTTTGCAAAAGAAGTAGCTAAAGTAACTACAGTCACCTTAGAATTAGACATTAGCTTATGAGATCAAAATATCTACATCCTAGAGATGGAAATCAAAAATGAGCAGCACAAACAATGAACCTCAAATATCTCATTTTCACAATGAGACTACCTCTACCTAGCCAGCAGGGTATCTCTTTTATCTCACTTCATTAGATACAATTTCTTTTCACTTAAAAGTTGTTTGAGTTTTCAAAGATATTTTCTAATCATAACAGGGATATGTAAGTATCTTTCTAAAGCTGACCCTTAATCTGATGTATGAATAAAAGAAATCCATGCATACCGACATATGTCTGTTGTCTTTGAATGGGCATGATTTTGCAGAAAAGAAGGCCTGCAGTATTGGAAGCAAGCTTCCCCAAGGTTCTCCGCATCATTTGCAGCATAAGCAGGCAAAAATATTGCCAGAATAAGCCTCGAGCTCACAGGTCCTGATAAAATGCAGCCATCTTTTTCTCTAAAGTGAACCCTCTAAGCACCTCTCTGATACAGCTGCCATCAGATGTAGGAGGTTCCAAGGTTAGTAATCCTGAGGAATTAAATCTTACAGAACTGCGCCTGATTTTGGCAAATAAAATGACTGTCTTTCTTTCTTCTTTTGCTTCCTTTCTTC
>PVIH01002450.1:172408-189420 GCA_004025045.1 Sigmodon hispidus
ATGGCTTATCAAGGGAAGAAATACAAATTGCTACACCTATATTTTCTTTGTGTTCATCTTTCCCTCTGAATTTTTTTTTTCATCCCTGTATATCCTTATTCAAGGTCTCTTCCCCCTCCCAACACATCTGGTCATTTTTTTCCTCTGCAACTCCCCATCCCCTCCCTGGGCAGGGAGCAGACAGTCCCATGGTCCCACTAACCCAGTAATGCTTAGATCAGTCTCCACTTTTGGCCAAATCCAGTTCTTTCCCCCCTCCCTCAAGAGTGAGTCAGGTGTTCCTCTAGGTGGAGTGGGATCCAAAGGGTCAGTCCAGGGTGTTTCTGATCCCAAGCTGTTCCGTGATTGTGGACTCAGCAGTAAGGAAAAATGATATTCTAAAATTCACAGGCAAATGGATGGATTTGGAGAATATCCTCCTGAGCGAAGTATCACAAACTCAGAGAGATAAGCAGGGGATGTACTCACTCACTAGTGGTCTCTAAACAAACAAACAAGAAAAAAAGACAAACTTTTTTTTTTTCCTAATCAGAAACATAACAAATAAGTTTGGCTAATAAGCAACCTGAATTTAAATTTGTGCTGCTAGGCAGGAATCAGATACTGTATATAAAGTTTTGAAAAAAAAATGTTAATAGATGGCTATTCTTAATTAGAGCTCTAGTTTCAAAATTTAAAAAGGAGGAAAATAGCAATAAAATCAGTTTACTGAAATTTGATATTATACTTATTATATTGTTCACCTGATATTTATGATACCTAAACTTCTGTTCAAATGGTTTTTCATTAATTGCAGCAAAAATATTCACGCATTAAAACCAGCTGTGCTTTTTCAGTAAGTCCTATTTTGAGTCTGGCTTAGCATCAGTATTAACATTAAGTACAGAATTTGTAAATCTCCTTCAAATTAGTTTATTATTTGATCTGGACCAGCAAGGCTTTCCTTAGCAGCAAAGTCAATATTGAGAGGTACAGGAGATGTGAAGACAATGAATACAAAAAGCTGGTATTTAGAAGTCCTTCTTGAGGTGATAGTTTATGCCAAGAAATTGTTAAGGGAATTCTCAGCAGAAGAATTACGAATGGCTGAAAGGAACCTGAAAAAGTGCTCATCATCTTTAGCCATCAGAGAAATGCAAATCAAAATAACTTTGAGATACCACCTGACACCTGTTAGATTGGCTAAGATAAAAGACACAGAGAACAGCCTATGCTGGAGAGGATGTGGAGCAAGGGGAACACTCCTCCATTGTTGGTGGGAGTGTAAGGTTGTTCAGCCACTTTGGAATGCAGTATGGCAGTTTCTCAGAAAATTGAGAATCAATCTCCCCAAGAACCCAGCAATACCACTTCTGGGTGTATACCCTAAAGAGGCACAGTCGCTCTGTGCCACAGATGGCATTAGCTCAACTATGTTCATAGCAGCATTATTTGTAATAGCTAGAACCTGGAAACAACTTAGATGTCCCTCAACTGAAGAATGGATTAACAAACTGTGGTACATCTACACAGTGGAATACTACTCAGCAGTAAGGAAAAATGATATCCTAAAATTCACAGGCAAATGGATGGATTTGGAGAATATCCTCCTGAGCGAGGTATCACAAACTCAGAAAGATAAGCAGAAGATGTACTCACTCATTAGTGGTCTCTAAACAAACAAACAAGAAAAAAAACCAAGCATGCCCAAGCTGCAAACCACATCCACTGAACAGCTTGGGATCAGAAACACCCTGGACTGACCCTTCGGATCCAACTCCACCTATAGGAGGAACACCTGACTCACTCTTGAGGGAGGGGGGACAAAACTGAATTTGCCAGGAGTGGAGACTGAACTAAGCATTATTGGGTCAGTGGGACCATAGGACTGTCTGCTGCCGGCCCAGGGAGGGGATGGGGAGTTGTGGAGAAGAGAGAATGACCTGATGTGTTGGGAGGGGGAAAGGATCTTGAATAAGGATATACAGGATAGAAAGTGTGACTTCTTTGTTCATAATAATAATAAAAATAAATTTAAAAAGTAAAAAAAGAAATAGGACATCTTATATATTATTTCCAGTGGGAAATGAGATAGTGTAAGCATGGTGTTCCATATGAAAACCTAACTTATTTCAGCTTTTTGTAAACATAAGATCTTTGTTTTTTCTCTGCACTTAGTGTTATCATTTAATCTAAATTTCAACAGTCCCATAGTATTATCATATCTGTTAGATAATCTATGTGTATTTTTGCTGTGAACAGGATTACTATAAAAGATATTAATATATTTAATCATCTACTTTGTGTGTTGTCTGTATAAATATGTTGAAAAAAGCCAAAAATGTGACACATGCTGATTATTTATTTTCATATTTAATATTACTATTATTGAAAGGAGGACCAAGTGAGAAGATCAGGAATTCAAAACCAGCCTTAGCTACACAGTAACCTCAAGGCAAGACTGACCTTCAGGAGACATTGCAAATAAAACAAACAAGCAAATAAATCATGTGCAACTAAAAATATATTTATCTGTATACTTTAAGGTATATGAAAACAGAATATCACCAAGAATAACATATCACATATGTTTACCAGATTGTGAATAATATTTAACAAACAGTAAAATGTAAAAAGAAAAATAATTCACCTCCCCCACCCACCAAGAAAACAAAGCAAACAGCATCAAGCTCAACAAATCTCAAGGTTTAAGGAAGAGAATTAAATGAGGTAGGGACTAACAAAACTTAAGGATGTATTGAATGCCTTAGGAATACTCATTATTTTGTAAATTAATTTAAATTTATGATTACTGAAAAAGGTTTTTAGACAGAAATACCCTACATAAGACAATGATGATACATACTACCTATCATAAGCTTATGGTTTATTAAAATAAAATTTGAAATTCATGTATGGGTCATTATTTTATTATCTGTTGACCAAGAAGTCCATAGAGTTTCAGAAAAAAAGGGCTGTTGCCATTGTTCAATGTTGTTAACTAGATGGTAAGACTCCATTGATGAAAATAGTATATACTTTGGTTGCAGGTCATACAGAATTTAAGCTAGAATTTACCTGAATATTTCTTCAAAAATAACCAGATTTCACAGTACAAGAGATGAAAGCAGCTGGGAGAGAAAAACTGTTAATGGTCTCACAAAGTGGTATGGTCCTGAACATTATAATATTGATCTACTAGGCTGGATGCTCTCAATTGCAAAGTCGTGGCTTGAATATTTTGAGTATAACTTACTGTTTTCTGATTGCATTTTGGATCCAGTCTGTAGAACGTCATTTATGCTGGGTACTATAAAACTTTTCCAAGGAACATGGCCAGGGAGACAGACCCTGGAACAAAACTTCCTGCCTTTGTGGGGTATTTGATTGAAATGTGAAATATCAAGACTGTGTTAACAAAATTAATCATGGATTAGGGGGCAAAACCAGAAACTAGTTCATAGGAAATATCCATAGAGAGGACAGAGGAGCCAAGAATTTATATAGAGAGATTCACAGGAAGAAATAGTGAGGGAATAAAAGATTCAAAACTTTTTTGGTTTGGGATAAGTGGAAAGATGCCTCTCTTGTTGGATATCTGGCGAAAAAGAAGATCACTTCTCAGCTTTTCTGATCTGAAAGGTTTTTACCTAAACATCTGACTTCCAAGTCTTTATTGGTAAATAGTATAATAGAGACTTAGTGAGAACCTATACTTGGTGGCCTTGCTCATGCCAACACAGGTACAAAAATCCCTTCAAGCTGCAGTCTGAGTGAAGGGGTGCCTACTGTGGGGCAGTGGGGCAGAGAAAATTGTTAAAATATCAGCCAATTCAAATACAGACATTAAGCTAACAGAAAATCAAAATTTAGTGCCCACTATAGGATATGAGGACACAAGCAAAAACTTATGGCAGTCAGTGCCACTGCAGTCTGCTACCACCATCAGAAGGATGTGTTCTAGCTGCCAACACTGTTCATAGAGATCTCTCTTTGGGACTCTACAGGTGGGCTCATGATTCAGCATTGTGGAAAAGACCCTATGCTCATTACTAAAACCATTGCTATGGACAAATTGAACAGTTAATAGATTTGATGAGACACCTGAGAAATTTTTAAGGAGAGAGTTAAGTAAAATTAAAAAAAGAAAGAAAAACCATTTTCATGATAAGAATGAAAAAAATAACATTGCAGGGAATTAGAAGTACTGTGTATAGCTTGAAAATAAAAAAAAAATGAAATTATAACCAATTTAATTGAAATTGACATAATGTCAATTTTATCTGGAATTGATATAATAAAGGCTATGATTACTATCAGTTTGGAAATTCATATCTTACCTTTAAAAACACAGTTTGAAAACTGTGCTAATTTTGAAATATTGATTGCCAATATATAAGCTGTAGAGAGGCTTACGACTGATAAGATACAAGCCTTAGAAAACCAACTTTAATTTATGCACTGATGTACTATGTGGTGATATGTATTTAATAAAAAGTCTGGACTATAAGAGAAGAGTTATCTACAGAGCTATGAAGGTCAGAGAGTGGTGACCCACATCCTTAATACTAACTTTAGGTATGTTGAAAAATGGAACTAAGATATCTGGGTGGAAAAAGAGAAGAGAGGTTTTTCAGATTTCCCAGACACTTTCTTGGTGGTCTAAGAAGAGAGAGGTTGAAGTCAGAGATTTTATAGAGACAGGCCTGAGGAGTTGGCAGTTGAAAAGTGGCTGTGATTTGTTTCTCTGTCTCTCTGATATTCTAATTTTTTTCTCTAATATCTTGCTCTGGGGTTTATTATAATAGCAAATAGGATTTGTGTGATAATACAATAATAATCAGAAATTGAGAGGCATATGTGAAGTTATGGAGAAATTAAATAGAATTCTATTGAAATCTTAGATTTGAAGAGATTTAAGGAAGTGGTTGCTTTATATGGTTTGAATTCACCCTAGGTAAATCTTAAATTCATGGGCATCTCAGAATACAATTATCCCCCAAACTAGAAGCATTCGGATACAATACTGGAAGCTATTTCTCAGTTACAACAACTAACATGGTAGAAAGATTAGGCTAGGGTTATAGAGCAATAAAATAGGGCTAAAGATATTGATATTTCCCAAGACCAGTTTTGTCAATGAAGGTCAGTATGCTGAGCTGGATAGACAAGTTTGAATTTTATGATCACACCTTGGCCCTATGTCATTTAGTAGCATTGAATGTTTGGGACAATGTTAAAGAATCAGGAAAGTGTCTGGGTCATTTACTAAACTTAAATGCCAAAAGAATCATTCACTGTCTTTTTACAATGATTGTTTTCAGCTGTGAATAAAATAGTATTAGATCTAGAAGTCAAATATTAATAAAATTTTTCAGTTTTAAACATGCTAAATTAACGACAATAAATGATTAGATTAGAAATATAGCTGATATTGGATCTCATATTTATGATGATAATTTAATAAACATGTAAGAGCTGAGGATAGGGAGGAATAATGTCAGTTGTTGTATTCTGAACATGAGATGGACCCAGGACTTATTGAATTTGCAAATTCAAAGCAGCTGTAGTACTTGATGGTACCAGCACAAGATTAAGACAGCCAAATCCCCAGCATAGATGGAGGAGGAGAACATGAATTCAAACCCTAACTAGAGGAACAATTGGTAGTTAATGTTGGCCAAAGAAGTTGTTTTTCTTCAGAGATGTAGCTCTTCATAAATTGTCTATGATGCAGGAGATAACCTCACATACATGCACATTAAAAGAAATGTAATTTAACATTATGAATTGGTTTAAAATTAATTATGTAAAGTAAAAAGAAGACAAGTAGACAAGGGTTCTAGAGGGAGTGAAATCTGTGTAAGAAGTAAATGGAGGTTCATTTGATCAAACTACATTATATACATCTATGAAATTGTCAAGGAATAAATTCAAAACTTCAAAAAACAAGATATAACTTTCTTTTTCTATAAACAAAACCAACAATGTAGCAGATCTGATCAGACATATACTCAAAGAAATAACAGAATAAGAAAGTCTCGTAAACATATAAAAATGATTCAGACTAAACATTTCCATTAGATAAAGAGAACAAAGAAACTGATTGGTGATCTTGGTGATAATCAGTGTGGAAGAGGATGACTACTGAAAATTGGAAATTTAGACTGGTAGCAAAGGAGCCAGCAGAGTCAAGATTCCAGCCTGACACAAATTTGACATTTATGTTCTTTGTTCTTGAATGGCTTCTTTAAGTGATATGTTAAAATATGATAACTCAAAGTGTATTCTAAGTTATCAGACAAATTAAATCTGAGTAGGTCAACAAAACATGTCAAACAAACTAAAAACATTTTCTTCATATGTCTAAGTCTGACTTTTTGAAATATGAAAAGATGAAGTATAAAAAAGCAGCTGGGTGTTACGGCACAAACCTCTATTCTTAGTACCCAGAAGATATCCAGGGATACATTTCAAAACCTTGTCAGAACATAGAACCCAAAGGAAAATTGTGAAGTGATCTATTTTTTATGAATTTAGTAATTTACATAGTCCTAGCTAAAATTAGAAGAGGGATGTATCTCTGAATTATAATTTTCTGCTAAAAATATATCACTAGTTTGACTTCTTAGTCCTCATAGTATTCTGTCCAAGGTAAAATCAATCACTGTTGATAGGAACATAATGAATTGGTAAAATATATATAGAAGCATTGCTATGGCTTTATGTATTATTAACTTGCTAAAAATTATTGGTCTATTAAAGTAAGTATCCTCTATATTTGTTATGATACTTTAGTGGTAATAACGTAATTATGAATAAAATTTTTTTGACATAGTAAAATAACATATTCACTTAACCCATTCACATTTGTTTGTTGTAGGAAATATAGAAAAAAATCTTACAGACAATAAAATCTATTAAATATTAAAATATTCCTGAAACAATAATTTTTTTGCATCAATGAAAACATTTAAATAAATTAAATTAGTAATGAAAGATTTTAATGACAATTAAAGTTATTTTATTATTAGACCATAGAAATTTAGAATCTTCAAGTCAATGTAAGTTATAACAAACATACCATAAAAACTAGGTGTCGATAAGGAGAGCTGCTAAAAAATAATAACCTGAATGCTTTATGAACTGTGATTATTACTATAAGCTTTATGACCGATAATATCATATGAATGTTTCCTCTCTATGAAAATGTTTTAAATTTGAGAACAAAATACTGTGTGTGTGTTTGTGTGTATATAGACAATGTATTATAGTAAACATATATTGATAGTCACTTTGAACATCATATCCTGACTAGAGATGGAGTTCAGTGCTAAGAATATTTTCTTTGCATATTCACAACTAGGAGTTTGATCCATATCACAATCCACATAGAAATAATAAATAACACCTTAAAATATGTTTAAAATGTTGTTACTTTTATGATTGCATTTAATGTTTGAGCCCACAAACATTTTTTTTAAATAAAAATAAACTTACATTTTATTATTTTTGACAATTTTAAAATTTTATTTTTGAGATTATAATATAATTACAAATATTTCTTTCTTCTCTTTCCTCCCTCCACGTCCTCCCCTAAAACTTTCTGTGTTCTTCTTTAAATTTCTGGCTTCTTTTACAACTTGCTCTATGGCACGCATGCATATATATATATATATATATATACATATATATGTGTGTGTTACATATAAAGTATATGTATTTATATAATGCACTGACATGCATGTTTTCAGGCTAGAACTTTGTCACTGGTGTGATCTTCCCTAAGGAAGATCATTTCACCCACTCTCAGCTTTCCTCATTTGCCTGTAGTTCTTTGTGTAAAGTTAAAGCCTAATGGCTTTTTTTCTAGGCTATATTGGCATGTCCATTAGTGTCTTGTCATCGTTGTTCATTCACACTTGAAAAGACATTTTGGTAAGACTTTCTTGGTTTGATAGTATGAGGAGACACAGTGTCACAACAAACTCTGTAACCCACTGGTTCCTATACTCTTTCTGCCTCCTCTTTTGTAAAGCTAAAAGATTCCCAAAATGTGCAGTCTACTGCTGTGACTCTTGGTTGCCACCCATAGGGAATGTAATTCAAGCACAGTACCCAAAAACCCCAGAGCTATAACAAACATGAATTTCCCCTTACTGAGACCTAGCTTTCATGGTACCAGAAGATAACATGAAGACATCCTATACAACTATGATGTGTATGAACCACATCAATGACTAGCATGGGACAAATAGCTAAATGGCAAGCATACCTTGATGATAACCAATAGTTCTCTAATTGTACTTCAGTCTTCAACAAGAGCAATATCATGATTAGTAATGATATCCTAGTTAATTACTTCATACTACTACAGTCTTAGGTACTGGAAAATAATTTACAACCACTTTACTGAACCATCATAATCTCTAACAGTAATGTATAAATATTTGTTTTTAAGCCCACAGATAAGAGTAGTCATCATTGCCCATTGAAGTATTATATAAAAAGATAGTTTAAGCACTTTACTATCAAAATTCAACAACTGCATTTTAAATTTCAAATAGTCACGATAATCCTACCCTTTGTGTGGTACATTGCTTTCTAATCATCATTTATCTTTAAATTTTTTTGTGTTATATTGAGGTAAGCTGTTTGGTCTCCCTTAGAAGCAAATACCATTTTTCTCAATTCACTTTTAAACATTTTATAATGAAAGTTGAAGATCCAAGACATTCATGCTAAAGATTTCCCCTCTTTCAATGAAATAAGAATGCTTTTGTTTAAGGTCCACTAATGAGTGAGTACATCCCGTGCTTATTCTTCTAGGTTTGTGAAAACTCAAACATGTATATACATATGTGTGTGTGTGTGTGTGTGTGTGTGTGTGTGTGTGTGAAAGAGAGAGAGAGAGAGAGAGAGAGAGAGAGAGAGAGAGAGAGAGAGAGAGACTATGTTTTTCTGTTATGGCCTTTCTATATAATCGCTAATAAATTTTAATAAAGAAACATTTATTTGCAAAAAGAAACATTTTATAATATTTACCTACTAAACTGGGTATGGTGGTGTGAACTTTTAAGCCCAGCACCCAGCAGGCTACAGCAGGAAGTGAATTGTAGGCAGAGTCCAGTCTAGCATAAACAAGACGGTTTCTCAAAAATAAAAATGTAATGATTTCTATTATAGAGTTTCTACATTATATTTCTGCTTGAGTGAGGGCTCAATCCAGGTATAGAGTGTTTAACTTCTGTTACTGAATGGACTATAGAATTTGGCAATTACTTAAATTTAATTTAAATGAAGAAATATATGGTGTTTTTTTTTCTTTTTAAATTATGAACAAAGAAGTCACACTTTCTATCCTTGTATATCCTTATTCTAAACAAATATAAACACTTTATTTATATACAGTCTAGTACTAATTCTCTTCCCAATTAATATTCCTCATTATTCCAGAACTTATAACAAGTTTGCAAGTTTACCAAAACTGTAGAGAAATACCAATTTTGAACATTTTCTTAATAAAAATGGGGAATCTCATTCCCCTTCAGTCAAGAGAAAACAAGGGGCAAGAGAACATACATGTACTTATTTAAGGCATGTGTGTTCCAAACTGCCAAAAAGCATTTACACTTAGCATGTTTCATAAAAGTGTTGTGCAATAATAGGTTATTTCAAAATATATAAAAATTAAATGCCTTTTTTCTATTATAATGTATAGCATTAAATATCAATAGTCATTCAATAATTATTCTGTATTAATACTTTCTTACCTTTGCCTGTCTATTTTTAAATTATTTTAAGAATCATTTGAAGTGCTTAAAAATTTTAACATCAAGTATCAAAATTACATTCAAAACAAAAAAGTTAATCTTCTTCCCAAAATGAAGATATTAAAATGCACTACTGTTTCATTAAAAATATATTTTGCATAACACATATACATACTTGATATAATTTTGAATGTCTATGATTCAAGATTTCCTTTATAATCAAGAGTATTTGGTTTGAAATGTAAATTCTGTACTTAATTTAGCAAGACTCAGTGGTCATATTTCATTTTTATACACCCTACATTACTATGTATGTTGTAACAGAATTGAAGAGAAACTATTTCAGAAGTCTTAGCACAGATTTTAGAAATGAACATTGCAATTATTTTCTTTTGGGATGGGTGATATTTTTCACTGCCCTTGGGTTTTTCAATTCTGATTGCTACTCAACTGTCATGAATCTCTTTAAAATGGAATAGTGAGTAATTTCTCATGAGCAATTGCCAGTCACATTTGAAAAATGAAATCTGAGGAGCCAAATTTATTTGTCACACACTTCTAACTTCACAGAGGTATAGATTTCTCTAAACAAATAACCCATCAATTATGCTAGTTTCTAAATTCACAGTTAGATAAATTATTTGAAACACCAAAAATGTATATATATATATATATATATATGAGATTGAAAAGGTGTATTAAAAATGTAATACTCATTCCAATGGATGTCCGCACCATCTGCCTGTGTCTAATGGTTGCAACCTCAATTTTCATATGGAATTCTCATTACATGAAAATCATTTTTCCTAAATTCATGAAATATGCTTCTTATATATCTTTCATTCATATTTTCAAAGATAAATTTAGTTCTTTTAAAATGAAGAAAGCATAAATGATAGGTATTGATATATCATGCACAGTCATTGCCATAAAGACATATAGAAAGGATTTTTGTCATTTGTTGATGTGTTGAGTGTGTGAGAGATTTCACAAGCTGAGTGTGGCAGGAACAGGTAGGTGACAGGTAAATGATTCCCTGACTGAGTAACCAGCAAATTCCACAGCATCATGTTCCAGAAACTCAATCAGAAGACTGTGTATTCTTGTCTCTGTCACCTTCAAGCTGAGGTTCTTTGATCATTAGAATAAAGACTGAAGCTATATTTTTTATACCTCACTCACCCCTCCCATACACATCATTTTTCATTAGACATTATCATATTTCACATTCCTCACTCCTATCTGAACAGCACAGTTTTCTATGTTCCTACAAGTAATACTGACCTTAAACTCAAACAGTAACCCTAGTTCTTTGACTTGGAGGCATTATACTTTACAGATTTTAGAGTTAGCAGGTACACAGGGTAGGTCAGTGATGGTGGTGATCAGCAGTATGTAAGTGGACTGAAGAACATTGGCGTTAGTTTCAGGATGGATATGGGTACTACACTTTTTTCCTCTCCAAAACTTAGTCTCTCCTTAACATCTTCACGTGCTGCTTTCTTAATTGGAAAAAGGTAGTTAAGCCTATCAAATATGGAACAATATTTGAAAATACTGGAGACATGTGGATCAACTTTGGTATTATAATAGAAAAGGAAATAATCATGAATGTAGAAAAAAGGTCTTTTTCTTGGCGATGTAAAATATGTGTCAAAAATTTATTGGTAGCACTGAGGGTTGAAGAAGGATGATGTAATACAAAAAAAATTACTTGCTTCAAATGTCTTACATTTTCAAATTTGCTACTATGACTGAAGATATTTTGATTCTTAAACTGTGACTGACAGAATAAGTGAGAAGGTAACATGATATTTTAAAAGAAAGTAACCACACCCTGAGTTTCTTTTATGGTTAGCTGAGAAAGAGAATGGTACAGAAATAGAAGGGCAGAGAATAATTTAAAAGTTATGTGACAGCTATCTGAACAATGTAGAGTTAGGCTTTCTCTATTCCCTAAATCATTTAATCATCTTAGGATAACAACCTCACAACAATTTAGTTCATTGTTATTATAGACATAGTATAAATTGTTTAAACTCAAACATATTACTAATATTACACTGTATGAAAAATCAACTCACCAGTCAGTCTTTAAATTCTCAAAATGGCCTTTTTGATCAAGAAAGCAATAGAGCCAGATTTAGCTATAATGTGTTTTCTATTCCAATGGCTTCTCATCTCAGACATTTGAGGCAATTAAGTCTCTGTCATGAGTATACTTAAAAGGTTTGTTTCTTGGGGAGAAAACTCCAAAATATTCCATGATTAGGAAAATAAAATTATCAGTAAAATAGTGTTAATAAACAGTGATTGCTGCTATTATTCAACAATAACACAAAGCATATGTCAATATTATATTATTTTGCCCCTGAGTTAATCTAGAGTAATCACTCACCATCCACCATATTCAATGTTGTGCTCACAAATAAATAAGGAGAGGACGCGGAAGAAAAGGTGTCAAAATGAGCAGCCATTAGAAATTTATATTGACTCTTCTTTTAATCCAGTGTTTATTATGAGGACTATAAATATTTCTTATTGAAAATGCAAAAAGCATCTGAGATCTTTTTATAGCCTAAATATAAAAGTCGTGCATACTATCAAGACATAAACAATATTCAAGAACCCAATTTTAAATGAGAACATGTACATGCATAACACGCTACAGTGGAACATCGTAAAAATAATTTGTGTGACAAGTTATTTTATGTTCTAATTTTCTCCATTTAAATGTTGATTGTTTCCCTAAATCACAGCTTTTATCACCAACTCTAGAAACCACTGTATACATGTGTGCTATCATTATGATTTTACCATCAAAAAAGAAAAATCTGGAGATTAAAGAATTTTATTTTGTTTTTGCAAGAGCAAATAGAATTTGGTAATAAAAGCTTCTAAGCAAATCATCCAAATATGGTTATATTTCTGATTAGTCATGGTTATAATTATTATAAAATCCACATTAGTTCCCAATGTAATATCAAGCATTGTCTCTCAAGTGAGAAAAGAGCTGCTGGGCCTCTCAGTGTCTTCTTTAATGTTCTCTTGTATGAACTGGTTCGGAAGGACATGCAAGAGAGTAAAATATTCTTTGGTGTTTTCAGAAAACTTGTTTTAAAATGAAAGACATTACGTTTTTATTTTGGGTAGATAGAGGACATTAGAATATCATGTGATTACAAGAGAAAATTAAAACAGTAAATAGTAAGATAGAATTTTGGATATAGGATTTTAAAATATTGTAAAAAACTCACAAATTATTAAGATGAGGAAACATTCAAATGTTAATTAAATAAGAAATATAAAATTATACAGAATTTATTATCCTCTCTAGCAGTCCATAATTTCTTGGAATTTGGCATGAGGGATGTAGATACATATTAAAATAATAGAGTAATCTAGGAATAACCTGATTTATTTCACTATGGATTGAATTGTCTTGACCTAGATATTTTTAAACAAGTATACATTTCTAATTTTTGGACACTTCTATCAACTTCATTCATAGTATAATTTCTAATTTGTTCATGAACACATTCATCTTTCTTATTGTTTGTACTGTCTTTTTGTTATTGTGATTATTTTAAGTATTTTATATTGTGATGTATACATATTATCCCTTCTCTATTGAATTATAAACACTTCCATAGTGCAGCCTACATAGTTTAATCTTCATACCCACAACACTAAACTTGTTGCTTGGATTAGAATGGGCATTTAATATACTTCTAGTTATCAAAATAATTCATTTTCCTTATATATTTTTAAAGTTATTTTAAAAAACTATAAAAAATGGCATTAATTTAGAAAAGTTGTGTCATTGTGGGACTAAAGACTGGAGAAATTAGATAAAATCTCTTTATACACATTTTAGAAAATTTTATTTTTAAATATATTGAAAACTAAATTTCTTGAAACCTTTTGTGAAGCTATTTATATCTGTGCATTTGCAGTAAAATTATATTTTTATTTCCCCATACAATATTCATTAAGTATGTTTTTTCTTCACGTTTATGTAAACAAGTAATATATACTAATGCCTATGAGAAAAATCTAATTTTTGATGAAATATTAATTAGTTTTAAACAACACATTTAAACTCAAATATCAAGCGATGCAGCATTCCACAATGTTAATAATTATTACATAATAAAATAATTTACTATTCTAATAAAAACTTAATGAAATCTCAACAGGCATGGCCTCAGTATACAGTAAAATCCCTATAAAAACTTTCCAAATATAATCAAACATGAAACTCTTCAATATCTTTATTTTTTGACAGAGTTCACATAGGAAAAAACATATGCATAAATAATTTTTTCTGCATTTCAAAATTCTAATATTTTTGATGAATTATTGCATGGAGTGTTTATATAGTGATGTTTCAGAGCTTAGAGCACTTTAAATCATGACAGAGTTCAGTACAAGACTCCCATATACAAGTTCCATTATAATACAGGCAAATCTAGCAAACCACATTTAGCTTTTCCTGCTTAGAATTTGTGTGTGTGTGCATGTGCGTGTGCGTGTGCGTGTATGTGTGTGTGTACATTTTATGTAGGGCTGGAAATTCTGAAGTCTTTTATTCTCTTATCTTTGGTCAGCTATGGGTTTGTGTATTAATTATGATCTAGTGTTGCTGGTTTTTCCTTTTTTATTTTATTTTACATAGAAACAAACATTATTTTCTTTTTTAAAATGGAAATATTCTTTTTTATTATTATCTGGTGATATTTACATCATGCAGCTCATGAAATTCAGTTATCAGTCCTCTCAGGTTCATACCCATTTTTATGATCTCTCCATTTACAAAAAAGCCCACTCATGCTGCTCATTTATTCACTGGAGCATAATTAAACACCCTGTGGCTAGCCCCTTAAAGAAAATGAGACCCCCCCACCCACACTCCTGTCAGAAACCATCAATGCAGAAGTGAAGCACTGTGTCATTTAGCTATGTTCTAACCTTTAGCTCTTGCATACAATGACATCTTTTTTTTTTAAAAAAAATTAAGCTTTATTTGATCTCAGATCATTATGTATCAATGAGTACACACACACATACATCTTCTACAACAATGACAGATAAAATAGAAGAAATTAAAAAAATGTGACTTTGTTTTTTTATGATTTTCACCATCAGTTCATGTATAGAGATGAGTATCTTCGTGAAGGGGTTTCAGCATAGAATGCACAACCTCCTAAAATGTCCAAGGTTTAAGTCATGCAAGCTGTTTAGAGTGACAAGTAAAAAAAAAAAAAAAGCAAACAGCAACAAAAAAAAAAACAAAGGTAACAATGCCATTGTGTAGAATGAACAATGTTGAGATTGTTGAGGGTTGAAAGATGCTTTAACTTACAGGTATAGTGATAGATCATTGGTAACCAGTTAAAAATGGTTTCAATTTAGCAGAATAATTTTAGTAGATTCTCTGGTAAGGGCTATGATATGTCTGGCTATGGGCTGTTGGCCCAATTTGATGCCAAATATAGGGGTTATATCTTATGGGAAAGGCCTTAATTCTAATCAGAAAGTAGTTGGTTATTCTCATGAATTTTGTGCTACTATCGTTCCAGTGGGTATGTCTTTGCAGGCTGGTTGACACTGATGCCCACTGCGTGCCATAATTCTTCGATGAGAACCAAATACTTATATTTTTGACACATTATTAGGCAAAGAGGAAGGAGGAAAATAATATTTAAAAAACAAATTAGTATACAGGTTATTTTTTTAAAAAATTGACTTGTATTTAACTTTAAATCAAGGCAATTATGTCACAACAAAATAAATTAGGTATCCACAACTATGTGAAGATCACATGATTTAAATTTTTGCCAACAAAACTGAGAAAAATATGTGTAGGATGTATACAATGAGACTTCTCACAGAAATGAGTGAATTTAAAAGACTAAATTTTATGTGTATAAAGAAATCACTAAGCTCTTTAATCTCAGCTAGCATGAAAATAAACCATGATTTAAAATTTGTACTTGGTTTTGTAATTTTTAACCCTCAGTAAATAAATGACCTATAATCCACCCACCCACCCATATATCTATCTATCTATCATCTATCTATATCTATCTATCATCTATGTGTGTGTGTGTGCTGCATAAGTGACTAAAACTTGTCATTCAGTTTTAGAAATAATTTGTGATTACTCATGCAAATTCCAGTAGAATCATTCATATTGTATTGTTAGGGTAAAATATAACACATTGTCCAAATAATTATAAAACAATAGTTTAGAATTGGCAAATGTGCTACAATAAACATTTGAGATACCACCTTACAATTGTGAGATTGTCTAAGATAAAAGACACAGATGACAGTCTATGCTGGAGAGGTTGCAGAGCAAGGGAAACACTCCTCCATTGTGTGAGTGTAAGCTTATTCAGCTGTTGTAGTATTTTTTTTTGGTTTGTTTGGATTTGGAGATTTGTGACTTTGTATGTGTGTGGTGTTGGCGGTGTGGAGTTTGGTTTGTGTGTTTGTAGTTTTTGTTTTTTAAAAGAAATGAATTATATATTTATATATTTTATATTGTTTGGTTTATAATTTAAGTATATTATTAGTTATTTTTTTAAATTAATTTATTTTTATGAATTTATTTATTATGTGGTTTGTAGTTTGTGGTTTATTTGAATTTTTATATGTTTTTTTTGGGGGGGACAGATGGTGACTAGTAAATTTTATTTTATTTTTTTATTTGGCTGTTTTTGATTTTTTATTTATTTTTATGGTGTTTTGTATGGGTTTAAATAGTTATTTATTTATATTGTATAGAGAATATTTTATTATATTTTTTTGTTTAATTAAAAAGGAAGGTTTTAATTTTTATATAGTAAAATTATATATAATAGAATAGTTTTTAAGTAAGAATTATAGTTATAATATTTAGTTTATTTGTATTTTAAAATTAAAGAGAATATTTTAACCCTAACCCTTCAAACCCCAGTCCAACTATAGGAACACCTGACTCACTCTCGAGGGAGGGGGGAAAGAACTGGATTTGGCCAGAGGTGGAGACTGATCTAAGCATTATTGAGTCAGTTGGACCATAGGACTGTCTGCTCCCTGCCCAGGGAGGGGATGGGGAGTTGCAGAGAAGAAAAATGACCAGATGTGTTGGGAGGGGGAAGAGACCTTGAATAAGGATATACAGGGATGGAAAAAAAAATTCAGAGGGAAAGATGAACACAAAGAAAATATATGTGTAGCAATCTTATTTGTATTTCCACCCTTGATAAGTCA
>PVIH01002451.1:0-43951 GCA_004025045.1 Sigmodon hispidus
CCAAATCCATCCATTTGCCTGTGAATTTTAGGATATCATTTTTTCTTATTGCTGCGTAGTATTCCATTGTGTAGATGTACCACAGTTTGTTAATCCATTCTTCAGTTGAGGGACATCTAGGTTGTTTCCAGGTTCTTGCTATTACAAATAATGCTGCTATGAACATAGTTGAGCTAATACCTTTGGAGTGTGAATGTGATTCTTTTGCTAATGCCAAATGCTTTAGGTTGTAGCTATAGGGTCACAGCATTCTTGGTACCAAATTTTTACCCATTTTTATCACTTTAAATATGAAAACACTCTACCTCAATTGATTTAAGATAACAACCATTTTCCTGCATTTCTTTGGGTAATTACTTTTGACTTCACTTCCCCTGAATTGTCTTTCTAGCATTAGCTGGAATCTCACGATGATTATCCATCCACCTGATAGACTAGATCATGCAAGGATGTTGTTACATGATTGCCAGTTGGCATTGGTTGACAGTATGGCCACACTGTTGTATTTAATTGATGGTCTCGACCATATTATAGCAGCTGCATCAAAGAAAGGGAACATAGCCAGAAATCCCTCCTGAGGCTTATGATTACAAGTTCTCAAATAAATCTATCACAGTCTGTTGATTAAAATAAGACGCCATGAAAATTCCAGTTATGGGTTGAGCTATAATTTGACTCCCAGTTAAAGGACTAAGAAAGCACAAAGATATGTTTCAAAAAGTGACAAAAATCTATTAAAGATACTTTGTAATTTTTATTATTATATGGAAATTAGACTACTACTAAAGTATCTGAACTATAAATAGAAGAACTTCATTATCTAGTCACTGTGAATCCTATCAGATTTAACTGATAAAATTGATAGTTAAATAGTTTCAATGATAGGTGACATAGTCCTTATTATTCTTCTATCCTATGCATTGTTTACATTTCTGAGTAGTATGTCAACTAATTTACATTATTCTTTTTTTAAATTTTCTTTTCCATTTAAATTTTTTAAAAGCCAAACATTTTCAAATTTTGTTGGAGTATTAAGTTTATTATATTTATGAATATTCTCTGAGCATTGTTTGTATACAGTAGAGTGATAAGAATTCAGTGTGGTAAGAATAACATGCCATGGTATTCCCAGTACTGCAGAACTTTATTACTAGCCATTTCACAGACAGAAGAAGAAGAAGAAGAAGAAGAAGAAGAAGAAGAAGAAGAAGAAGAAGAAGAAGAAGAAGAAGAAGAAGAATTTTCTTAGCTAAATGATTGCCTGACTTATGGAACAAATTTGAGATCAGGCTGGGTAAGATACTACCTCAAAATAAGCAGAAAGCAAAGTAAATTGAGAAATGATGGTGATATAGCTTAGTGATAGAATAGTTGCCTAGCGTACATTGGCTTTCTAATTAATCTCTGACACTTGGGCTTGGGGAGATAAGAAAAAAAAATAACATCTTAAAACACCTAGAGTATACTTTACTGGAAAAAAAAAAAAAACCTATTTAGGCACAATCTTCATGTTACATTAAAATTGTTAACAATGTACTGAGTTTGCTAATTTAGAAAAATCTAAGTTCTGGAAAATGAACTAGGCTTTGTAAACAAGACCTAAACTAGTGAACTTAAATGGTTTATTAATCAAAATATTTCTGTCAAAAATAAGGCTCTTAAAATTACATGATTTGTAACTGAAGAGATGCCTTACTAGTGAAGAACACTTGTGCCTCTTGTAGAAGCCCTGGTTTGGGTTCTTAGTAGCCACGTAGTGTCTCACAAATACTGTAATCATGTTCCAGAGGATCTAATGTTCTCTGATGATTCTATAGGAAATGGGCACACATATGATGTACATGCATACATGTAGACAAAACACTCATATATATATACACACACATATATATATAATAGATATTTTTAAAGTTTTAAAAAGATCATATGATTCATCATCATTGTTCCATACTTGAGTCAATGTGAAATTTATTTTGTGCTCTATAGTACAAAATTCTGTTATTTTTTTGCCTATACTTTTTAAAATGTCTTCTCTGAATTTAATCAATTCCTTGTGTAGGGAAGGATGTGGCTTATAGGAGTCGGGAAGTGAAACAAAAAGACTTAAAAAGCTCAAAAATGACAAGATCCATAGTGCCTTTCCTTAAGTCACATAAGCAGTGAAGAATTGTGCCTTTGGCAGTGTTGCATCCATATTGTGCCTGGAGTTTCAGAGATTCAGCTTTTATAATTGATCTGTTCTCTGGTAGGCTTGATTTGACACAGTTACTCACCAGTCACCTATGATCTTCTAAGGATTCTTTTACCCCAAATCTTCTAAGTAATCCTTGTAAACTCACTGTTTCACCAAGCTTAGACCTGACTAGAGTAATTTCTTGACTCTGTCTTCAGTACCTTATCTATAGTGAATAGTCATTTTCTTATGTCTCCCCAGACATACTCCCATCTTTTTCTGTATACCTATAACATTTCCCAATTAATATGGGGAAGAGAAGGTAGCAGTTTGTTTATTTGTCTGTTGATTTGACTTAAGCTACATACAATCAGAACATTTTCCCTATTGATTCTTTGGTGTTTGTTCCTTTCCTTCCCTCCTTCCTTCTTTTTGTCCACCCCTTTCCCTCCCAGCTTTTCCTTCCTTCCTTCCTTCCTTCCATCCTACCTTCCTTCCTTCCTTCCTTCCTTCCTTCCTTCCTTCCTCCCTTTCCTCGTCTCTCTTTTCCTCCTTCCCGTCATCTCGCTCTCATTTTCTTCTTCTTCCTCCTCTGTCTTCTTTTACTTCTTTCACATGGTTCTGTTTTAGAACTCACTATGTAGACAAAACTGGTCTCTAAATCACAGAAGACCTTTGCCTCCCAAATACCAGGATTAAAAATGTGTGCCACTATTGTTGGCTCCTAAGTTTATATTTCTGGAAGTTGCAAAATTGTAGGTAAAAAAATAAATGCCATACTCTAATACCTTACAGTTTTGTTCTCATAGTATCTACATTCACTGCAAATTAATCAAGATAAAGTCGATTTTAGTTTTACATTGTGTATAGTACTGTATAGGAATTCTAAAACTCAATTAAAATATTAATTATGTCATCAACTTATTTTAAAAGACATGATACATCATCTGTGATTTATATAAGTAATTTTCTGAACATATGATCATATTGTCATAAGTGTTAAGATTGGCTTAATTATTTTCTGAACTTTTGCCTACATAAACATGAGTAAATTTCAGACTTTCTCTTATTAATAAGAAACATATAAAAATCATAATTCTGCAACAGCTGAATTACTTGCGTATAGCACTAAAACAAAAAAAAACAGCCATTAAAAATAAAAATTTTAACTCAGTGCTCATTTTCAGTTTCTTTTTTTATTATTAAGAATAAAGTCACATTTTCTATCCGTGTATATCCTTGTACAAGGTCCCATCCCCTCCAGTCACTCTCTTTTCTCCACATCTCCCCATCTCCTCCCCAGCAAGGGCAGGGGGTCCCAAGGTCCCAATATGGCTTAGTTCAGCCTCCACTCCTGGCAGATCCAGTTTCCTCATCCCAACATCAAGACTGATGTTCCTCTAGAGGGAATGAAATCCAAGGTGCTAGTTGAAGGTGTTTCAGATCCCAAGCTGTTCAGTGGTTGTGGTTTGCAGCTTGGACATGCTTTGCTTTTTGCTTTTTTGTTTGGAGTCCACTAATGAATGAGTACATCCCCTGCTTATCTTTCTGGGTTTGTGATACCTCGCTTAGGAGGATATTCTCCATATTCATCCATTTGCCTTATATGGTTTCAGTGATAGAAACTGGAAATCTAGTGTGGCATAAATTTTGAACACAGCCTATGAAAAATCAGAGTCAACTTGACATACTGAGAGATGCTGGAGTTTGCATGATTACGTGAGCAAAATAAGGACAGTATTTAAAATTAATTTGAGCCAATATGGATTATCAGAATCACTTATTCTCCTAAATTCAGCACACACTTGAATACATATAATTTTAGCTTTGCTGACTTAATTGTTCCTGATATCCTTATTCACACACCCATTGATTTGATGTGTAGCAAAGCAGCTCCACCACAGGAGACTGTTTAGCTTACGGATCCCTAATATTTGAAGGTAATAGGTTGCTGACTAAGTGGCACATTTTTCTCTGATGTAGCAAACTTTTGCTTTTACATTCTTCAATATATATATATATATATATATGTGTGTGTGTGTGTGTGTGTGTGTGTGTGTGTGTGTGTGTGTATACACACATTCATATATATATGAATGAGCTGGAGACATGATTCAATGTTTATGAATACTAGATACTCCTCCAGAGATAATGGTGTTCAATTTCCAGTACCTATATGTCAAGTCCCAATCATCTTTAAAAAATTAGCTCCATGAAATACAATGATCTATTTTGGCTGGCTTCTATAAGCATAGCCCAAACATGGTTCACAGACATATGAAAGCCAATACATAGATAAAATAAAATAATCTTTATGTTTAGATACTAGATTCTCACTTGAAAATTTTTTTTAAAATTTGATGAGATTATGCTTTAAGTTCAGTCTTCAACTAACTTATATATTGCTTTTCTGGTTAGAAATTTTAGCTGCGTAAAAAATAATATTATCAAGACTTAAGGAAGTATGTTTAACCCAATGAAAGAGATAGTACATCAGAAACTTTAAATGTTAACTGTATTTTTGTATGCACACATGGATCCAGCTGTGAAACTTAGAATGAATGTTGAATATGCTCGGGTTTGTATGAATGCTTTCAAGAGCATGGGTCTGTATGCTTCCAGCCTCAATATAATACTGAGTACTCAGAGTGTTTTAGACAAGTCTCTTGAGTTAAAAATTTCATCCTCTTATGGTGCTATTGGGTAGTGATGGGACACTAATGAAGTGGAGTCTTGATTGTTCCTGAAGTCATTGGAGACAAAGGATACTGAGGAACACTAAATTTTACCCTTGACTTTCCTCTTTCTCTCCTTAAACAGGAGCTTAACAGTGTGCCCCCACATCTATTCCCTGCCAATATTGTCTGGGAAACTCAGCAAGCCCAACAGACCTTAGATGGAAGGCAAAAATAAACTTTTATCTTATAATTTAATTATGTCTCATATTATCTTATATAGACAGAAAGCTGACTGATGGGGAAAACTGGCATTACAATGTTGGGTCACTAACTGTAGAGAGCTGCCTGCTGCTGTGCCTTAAAGAAGGTGCTGATTTCTGGCCTCTACCCCCTGTGGGTGAGTGCTCTCTTTTGATAAACAACTCCTTATTTGGCTTGAGCCTGGGGCGTGGTTTGCTGTTGCGTATGTGGACCTATGAGCTGTGCCCACGTGGCTTATTGGGATTGGATGCCCTGAGAGTTTCTACTCAGTGGGCGTGGTTTCCTGGGGGAGGAAAAGGAGAAGACAGAGAAGGACAAAGAGAGAACAATTGTAAAGGTCTCGAATAAACTGCTGAAAGAAGATCCTGGGTGTTGCCCTTACCTTGCTGGCAAGGTTGCACGCGACAACTAACCACATCCTTATTTGAGTTATTGTGAGTTACTGTGACTGGTAGACTCTTAGAAGACTTTGTAAGGACAGGACAGAAATAGTCTGATTTTGTTTTTAGTGGCCCCTGACACATAATCATGGTGTAGGCTCAGAAGACTTCAAGCTACTGATGGAAATGTGAACAGCAAAGGTACTTACTATGTTAATTAAGATTCTGATGTAAATTGGGATTCTCTTGAACATCACATTAAATATCATTTTTGCTATACTGTGTTAAGAGAATCTGTAGGCATTGTGGACATTCCTTGGGACTCAAAGAGGACCAAGCTAAAGAATCATGAAGAGCCAAACAAGGAAATAGAAATCTATAATCCCAGAACCCAGGATGCTGTTTCCTAAAGTTAATGAGTTGGGGGACAGTCTGGGCAATGGGATCCTGTCTCCAACAACAACAACAACAACAACAACAAATAGCAAAAGGCTCATTCCTGGACAAATTTATCTGGCAGAAGAAATTTCAAAACAGCGAATCACTTAGCATTTGCCGTGGGTATTATTAGATGCTTTTAATCAAATTTACAGTGAAATTCTGAAGGACAAGGAAACAGAGTGGAAAAAATTGGAAAATGTGCAGGCTGGTCAGGGAAGGAAATAACAATCCCATCTGTTTGTGAGGCAAGAATAAGGCCAAGCCCTTCCCTAAAGAGATCAGGGTGGATGAAGGAAACAGGGAAGATGATGCCGGCCTCAAGATGATGTCAGGAACAAATAAGGCAGCCCCATCCCACACAGGCTCAAGCAGGTAGAAATGAAAATTAAAGTCTTCTATGGAATATTTGTTTTAGAAAAGTATCTCTGGGGTTCCTTGTTTAGTGTACCAGGCACTGTCAACAAGTACAGTGTTCTGAATTTGCTGTGGGTCTAATGAGATCATGAGGTTGACTCCTTCACGGAAGTCAGGTTTTGCAGTCATGAAGAATGAAATAGTTATGGGTGACTGACTTCCATGAGATTTCTGAGATAGGCCTAGAAGGCCAAACGATGTGCTTCAGGATGGAAATCTCTGGGCAGTAGACTTGTGGGAACACAACTGCAAAGGATACCATAGCAGCTTTTGATAGTTAGAAGCCAACATAAAAAAAAAAAAAAATTGTCAAGCAGAACTATCAGCAGATTCCAGTGTTAGCTCAGGCACCTTGTGGTAGTTCCACATGGGCAGAGCTTCTCAAGTACCTGGGCGTTCTCTTGTCCTGTTATACCCATGATGCTAGACATAGAAATCAGGGTTTGCTCTGTGTTTTCTTTGCTTTTGGTGGTACTTTTAATCCATATTTTAATATTTTCTAATTACTCTATTTTGGGGATGCAAATTTGGTTTGTTTGGTTATGGTGTTTTGCTTTTTCACACACTCTATTGATCATAGTATTTCTCTTCCCTCAGATACTTCCAATCTCCCTTACACACCCAATTCCATGTTCTACATCTCTCAACAAAAAAAGAAAAATAAGAAAAGGGAAAAATAAATTACAATTGCCAAAAATAAAATCAAAACAAAATAAAAGAAAATCATTAAGAGAAGAAGTGCAAAAACAGAAAAATAATAATATACATACAAATGCAGTTTATTTTGAGTTCATGACTTGTTAACTGGCAGCAGGTCTACTCTGGAGTATGGCTAAGGTATCAAATGACATCTTTTGAAGAAAATGCATTTTTCTTCCCTAGCTGATATCAATTATAGATCACTTCCTGCTTCGTATCCTCACTTTCCCTTCTCAGTGCAGGGATTTGTCTGGCGTGAACCTGTGTGGGTAGGACATGTGTTGTCACAGTTTCTGTGAATTTATATATGTATCAGATTTATGCTGTTTCTTTCTTTTGTGTACGTAGCTCAGATTGACCTAGATGTCATGATCCTCTTTGTCTCAGTTTTATGAATGTTGGGATTACATTATTCTGCCTCGCTTGGCAAAAAAAGTAATATGTACATTTATTGTAATTTCACATTTTTGCTTTCATAGATGCTGACAGATGAGTTTACCTTAAGTACTGGAAGACATTTATACCTGAGATTTTTAATAGACCTTGGAGATCCTTGAGGGTGGATAGGATGCATTTTGTCTTGAGAGCTACAGAAGCTTACAGGGGAGTCAAGGGCCATGCACTAGTTTGACTAAGACTCTGTGACAAATGTGTTGTTACTGGGAGGTAGAAAGAGGGTTAGGAGGTGGAGCTTACAGCAAGGAGTCCTGGAGAGACACCCATGGATGGTATTTGGGAATTCTGCTAACTTTTCCTTTGTCTTTTGCTTCCTGGCTGTGAGGTAAGTAGTTCCTTCTTCTGTAGAGTCTTTTCTGCTATCATCTGGCCACTGGGGCCTTCAAACTTGATCTTAAATAGATAAGCAGGGGATGTATTCATTCATTAGTAGACTTTAAACAACAACAACAACAAAAAAAAAGCAAAGCATGCCCAAGCTGCAAACCACAACCACTGAACAGCTTGGGATCAGAAACACCTTGGATCCCACTCCACCTAGAGGAACACCTGACTCAGTCTTGATGTTGGGGGGAGAAAAGTGGATTTGCCAGGAGTGGAGGCTGAACTAAGCAATATTGGGACCTTGGGACCTTGGGATCGCCTGCCCAGGGGGGCGATGGGGAGATGTGGAGAAGAAAGAATGACCTGATGTGGTGGGAGGGGGAAGGGACCTTGATTAAGGATATACCGTGATAGAAAATGTGACTTCTTTATTCATAATAAAAAAAATCTTCTATACAGTCAACTTAAAAAAAAATAGGAAAAATGTGAGCCAAAACAACACTATCACAAAAATTAGTTAACTCTGGAATTTATTTAATGAAAATCTGGCTGATAGACCAGCAGCAACACCAACAAAACATATTCTCCTTCAGTGTCATGCTATGATATTCAGTTGCTGCTGAGAAGCTCCATGCAACACTAGGCTCATGTCAAGTGCAAAGGGAGTTTCACCACACATGACACACTTACAGATTTCCCTGGCAGCCACTGCTCCTTGTTGTTACCATGGTACTTCTCTAATTGCTAGACTGTCAGCCAGTACCTCATGTGGAGGTGACAAATTCATGGCAAGAGAGTCATTATTCCTCCCCCAACCCCAACAGCCATCATCAGTCAATCATGGCACTCAGGGAAGTAGCAACCATGGAATTCCTTTAAAATACAGTGTTCTGTAAGCTTCCCCTAATCAATTTGAGTTGGCTTGAGATTTGAAATCTTTTGTCATTCTTGATTGGGTTTAAAGGACTACAAGTTTTTGTAACATCAGTCCATCCTGGAATGTGTTTACATCCTAATATGTAATTACTAATTGCTAATTTTTAAAAAATATTATAAATATTGACTACTTAATATTGTAGTCAATGATTAATTATGGCCTTTTACAAACACATTTATAAAAGATGAAAATCAGTTATTTCTGGTTATATATTCATCTTGTTTTGTTTTAAGCCATAGATAAACACTTCTTGATAATTTAAAAAGTGTATTTTATGTGGCTAATGGTTTGAATTGTAAATGTTATGAGACATTGTCAAGGACATTTGGCAAATGTCCTACATCCCTATACTGCTCCAAATTGTGACTAACTGCAGATTGTCCCCTTAAATTAATTAGCTGGAAGCTGATGCCTAGAGTTAGGCAACTTTTCAGGAGAAAATCCTGGCAGATGTGAGCATGGTTAATAGCAGTCTTGTTTTTCTGGTTCTATTTACCAATTGTGAAGAATAGTTGGCTTCCTCCACTGATAACTTGTGACATAAGAAGCAGAAAGGTTTTAAAGAGACAATTATTTCAGTTCAGATGGTAGACCTGTCATACTATGTTCCCTTCCAAGAGTGGGAGAAATCAAGGGTCCTGTTTGCCAGCAGTGTGACTCCAGAAGGCAAGTAGGTCATACTACTGTGACATACTATATACTTAACAAATCAGTCTGGAATATCAGAGGACAGCGCCATCTCTCCAGCTGTGTTATTTTTAATTTTTTTTTTGGTTCTGTCCTCTAGTATTTCAGACTAATTTTATTAAATATACATGGCAATCACTACAGTGGTGTGGTAGGGTACTCTGCATGTGTTTCTCTATTTAAATAATATCATTTTCTTATAACCCTATAAATATGTAGCTGGCTACCTAAAAGATTAATCAAATCCTACCTGAGGAATATGTAGTAATGACAAAATATTCTCTGCTAAGGAAGCCTAAATAGGACTAGCAACAGCATATCATGAATATAGTATCAGTGAAATCTAAGTGACACATTTACACTGCTCTTCGACATGGTAGATGATGATATGGGACTTTCCATTAGTGCATTCAGAGACATGTAATGCATTTCTCATACACAGCTCATCCTAGCTGATCACAAAGGACATCATAATGCAAGTTTCAGCAAGCAGTCCCAGTACGGGGACAGGTGCTTATTTATAAGACTTCATGGAATGTAATATTGTATTGTGCTGGTTGTAAGGCAAAGGCAATGTGATGTGGGCACCAGCTGTTAAAGACATATTTTTTCATGTATGGGTCAACAGCAAATACTTTTTTGGATTTCAAGTTCTCCATGCTTACAACAAAGAGTCAGCCACCTGAAAAAAATTACTTTCAAATCATAGGAACAAAGAAGTCTCCTAATTTCTGTGGTTTAGGGTTAATGATAGAATCTAGTAAATCCTCCCAGTATTAAACAGTTCTTGCATTTTGTTAGAAATTGTTGATTCAGGATTGTTCTTTGCCTAATGTGGCTGATGACTCTATTGATTAAAAAATTTCTAAGTCTCAAGAGACATTAAAATTTTGTAATTCTATAATTTAGAGGTCTCAATAAAGTATAATGGTGATATGTCATAAATTAGAATGTATTAATATAGATTATATGATTTATAGAAAAATATATTCACTACATTTATTCTGGTAAATATTTATTTAAATTTTGAGTTTTAATCTTTTTCTTCCAAGGGGTTCATTGAATTGCTATCACATTATATTGAATATCTTCCAAGGTAAATTTATTTTTTATTTGAACAAAAATTATTTCTCATTTTTAGTGACACAAATATGTTTTTTCACTTGAACATGATTAAAGATAGTTTTTTGTTTGATTGATTGCTTTTATTTATTTTTTTATATAGTGTCTCACTAAATAGTCAAGGTTGGCAAGGATTATGTGTGTATTCCAGCATACTTAGTCACGTTATGAAATTTTCTTTTTCTTCCTAGGTAAATATGTCTTTCTTCTGTCCTATTCTGTTATCCTTGACTTAGTTGGAATTTGCTTCCTCTTTTTCTCATGGCTTCTGTAGCCGTCTGACTGTGTTAGTAACTTCTTAGATTGCTAGGGTTTGACAATTTTATATGTCTGTATCCTACAGACAAAACAAGGCTGAGCACAAAAATAGTATATTATTTAATAATACAATATTTATTACAAATGTATAGCAAAGTCAAGACTGGCATTCAATTACTTATTGACACTGTCTGGCCCAAGAATAGTGTCACCCACATTTTTGGCAGGGATTTGCCCTTCAGACATTATTCCACATGTCAATCCTCTCTGGACAAACCATATAAACAGTTAGAGGTGTGGTCAGTCCTACATATATGTTAATCCAGTCAACTTGTCAAACCACAGCCCTTAACTCCCTTAGTCAACAAAATACTCCAAGGCCTCTCAATGCATAACTTTCTGTCATGAAACAAAACTAGTCTTTGCTGTAGTAATATGTTATTTGTCATCTAGCAAATAAAGCTTGATTGAAGATCACGGGCCAATCCAGGCACAGAGTTAGCCACCAAGGTTAGGCAATGGTGGCACACAATTTTAATCCTAATACTCAGGAGGCAGAACCAGAGATCAATTTGGATCTCTGTGAGATCAAGGCAACACAGGGCTACAGGAGATTAATCCATAGCAGATAAAAACCAGGCAGTGGTGGCAACAATTTAATCCCGGCACTGGGAATGTTGAGTCAGGAAGTGATATGACTGACAGAGAAAGGCATATAAGGCTGGAGGAGACAGGAGCTTGGCACTGCAATTCCCTTCCCTTTGGGCTGAGGACTCAGACATTCAGTCTGTGGATTTGTGGAGACAGGATCTATACCTTTTAACCTGAGGAATCAGTACTAGTGAGAAGTTTCTCGAGTGGCTTGTTCCTCTGCTTCTCTGATGTTTACCTCAAAGTCTGGCTCAGGGTTTTGTTCCTAATTATAAGATCAATTAGGATTCATGCAATACTTTGCTTTGCTTGGGGAAGACATTGTATTCAACCACACCTTCATTTGATTTCCTCTCTCCTTCCTGTGCTTATTTAAGTCATATGCAGCCTTCCAGGCCCACCTCCCTGCTTCCAACTCAGGAAAGCCTGAGGTCTGTTTATACTAATTATTGTGTTTACTTACTTCTTGAGTTTCCTGAAAAAGTAACTATGTGCTGAGTAAACTTAAGTACTCATTTCATTATGTTATATTCATTATTCATTATAAAGCCGTGTTCTGGTCTTATATTAAATAGTTTTTTATTAGCCAGTACTTGCTAAATTTCAAAATATGAGTCACAATTCTGAACTGATAATTGAACAAGTTGTAATATTCAGACATAAACCAGGCAAACATTATCAACCATTTCCCTTCCATAAGTTGAGCCTGTATTTTGAAAGTCACTGTGCATTCATTTGTGAATAGAAATTTCCTCAGTGACAGATACAAACAAGAATTCACTACTCCTTATTCCTTAAACTCTTTTTCTTCTCTCATATTTGAAATCTCCATCCTATTTGTGTTTTTTATGCCAGAACCTCAAAAAATTCCCATTTCTCTTTATATATCTACCGAAAATTTGTACCACTGTGCTAAGTAAGAAGATAAAATTATTGCTTACTTGGATGCTAAATTCAAAGCATGCAAAGGACGTACCCAATTGTCATACCCTCTCCCAGCAACCTTTCAGGGATGGACCCTCTCACAGGAAAAGATCTTATTCCCAAACATCATGATCTTTTTTTATCACAATAGGGATTTGTCTCACTATCCAATGTGCTATGATTTATTGTGCTCTTCTATTATCTGCTTAGAATTTCTCCATCTTAAAGATTATAAACACTGCTTCCTGAATTAAGATTCATAGAAAATATATTCCTCTCTACTTGTTTCAATATATTCTGCTTCATAATATTTACCCTTCTTCCTTCTGCATATCTTATTTCCTTGTATATAGCTTCCCTGTTTTTATAGTCAGTTCTTCAGATTTTCACCAATCAAATGTAATGTAATTTTACTAACTTTTATTACACATACATTCTTAGTACTAATTAGAATGCTATCTGACTGCCTATAGGAAATCATCATGTGTTTGTCTTTTAAATCTTAGCAATAGCCTCTAGGTGTAATAGTAATGATATATTATAGAATTGATATCAGGCTACAGGTATGCAGCTCTTTTATTTCAAATGTGTGTGTGTTGTTAAGGATAAAACTCAGGCCTAACATGTTCTAGGCAAACACATTGCACTGAACACTCTCCATTATATTTTCTTGCAATTTCTGGCCAGCAGTAATATCATTATAGTTTTCTTTACGGTCTGATAACTGAATTGGATGGGGTACATGATGTAAAATCACCAAATAATAAATATATAATTAAAAAGAAATTCTATTTTAAGAAAAAGAATAATTCAATGATACTTTTCAAATAATACTATAGAAGACTTTATTTAGGGCCTCACTGTAACTCAGAGTAACATAAAGAAAAAAACAGGTAAAAGAGTTACCAGGGAGTACTGTACAATCCAATCAGTTTACAGTAGACCCTTTCATGATCATATATTGCTGCTTAATACCCATATTTACTACTGTAGTGTTCGATTTTATTTATCTTTGATTTTGCAATGTCCAAGAGGTATATTACCCTCTATTGGTTTACCCTACTTTTAATTTCAAGAGCAACATGGAGTAGGTAGATTAAATCGTAGAAGAAACCCCGTCTCTAAAAAGTGGAAAAAAGTATTGGGAATAAAGTGTTTTGAAGTACATTAGACAGCTGGAAACACTGCATTCTCAATAATAGTTTATTTATTTTTTATTTAGATTATCATTGCCTCTCCCTCTTCCTCCCCTCCCCGTGTGTGTGTGTGTGTGTGTGTGTGTGTGTGTGTGTGAGAGAGAGAGAGAGAGAGAGAGAGAGAGAGAGAGAGAGAGAGAGAGAGAGAGACTAGTTGGTGCAGATAAGAGGACAGCTTTCTGTAATAGCTTCTTTTCTTTTACTATGGGATTTGGGGATCAAATTCAGGCTTTCGTGTTTATATGGCAAGTGTTTTCCGCTATCAAATCTCTATTCCTCATGTGATACTTGCATAGACTGATCATTGGGTTTACATTCAAGGGAGAATTGTGATTAATTTTATCTTTGGTAGCCTCAAGAAGAGCTGTAAAATATTCCACTAATACTCTTTGGTTGTATTCTAATTCACCTTAAGTCCCTTTCTGATTTGTACTAATAGTGGAAGAACCTTAATTCTTCAACTTCTCAGGGGCATTTGTCCTGTATGGAATTAGACTGAGTTTGCAATATATCACCCTAAGGAAAGCTTTCTTTTGTTAGAAACCTTGGCCATGTAGCAGATTTTAAGTGCTATTCTTGCCCTGCTCTACACTGTCCTGTTGTATCTTCTCAGCCTGATCTTCTGTTTGTGTAGAAATTGCTGTTTTGTTTTATTAAGAGAGTTAATTTTTACCAGAGTAAGGTTTATATAAAAATATTTGGATAATATAAACTATTGTTTTCAACATAGTTTCTCATTCTTTGTTTTTCCTTTTTACTGTTATGTGAAATAAGTAATAGTTTTGTTAAAAGAGGATTAATAACCTGAGCATCTAGATGTTTTGCTTAAAGCAGTGTAAATTCAAATCATTCTACGATTTACAAGCAGCTTAGGCACTGCCATAAACAACAACAAAAAAATTGCTTCAAAGGTGCCACCAACTGTTTTGATTGCAAATTACAATTTGGGAGCTTTATATAACATGCATTAAAATGACCCATTAAATATCACAACAGTTTAACTGATCTCAGGGCCTTTTGCTCTGGGAAACATATTTCAACCATTTGGTTATTATTTGATTTCTAGACTTAATATGCAGGACAGTGTTTCTTTTTAAGTTTTCTTCTCAATGATAAGTTCCAAATTTTGAAAACTATGTTTAAAAAAAAACTACTAACTTTTTTTGAATTCACTAACAAGGAAATATATATATACATATATATGTATATATCTATATCTATATCTATATATATAGATATACAGGATAATATAGGGACTGACTTAAGTGGTATAGTGAGAATTCTTGAAGATTGAAAATAATTAGATTTCATCAGGAAAAATATTTTTAAAAATATAGGGTTATTTATCACAATTCTTAGGGAGAAAATTATGTTTAAACACACAGATACACTGTGTGTGTATGTGTATGGTCATCCAGTGGATAATTGTTTTGAAATACATTTTTATTTATTCTTTGATAATTTTATGATATAAACAAGGGATTTTGTTCACATTTATTCTGTCTTTCCAATCAAAGCCTTTCAGATTCCTCCACACACTGTACCATGGCACCATCTGTATGTGTGGTGAGCCGCTTTCTGGCCTGCAGAATGACAAGTCACCACAGGCATGATTCTTCTTGGATCACACTTTATTGGAGTACAGCTCAGTTTAGATAGAATGGTAGAAGGAAGACCCCGTGCCTGAAATGCAGTCTGCTTATATAGGGAAAATGGGCCGTGTGTAGCTATATGATTGGCGCCCTAAGTAATGCCTCATTATCATATAGTTGGTGATAGGTGGTAAGGAGGAGTGCCAAATTAGCATAGTCAGGGATCACATCAGATAGGTTACTACTCAGCACCTAATTAGCATAAGCGGCGGAGGCGCAATAGCTAGGGAACATGATACAATGTTCCAGTAAGTTGCACAAGTGCCAACCGCGCCCTACATGTATGTATTTTAAACTAAATACCTAATTACTGCCTCTTATATGTACATGAGTATAAGGCCATCCATGGAACATGAATGACCAGTTAGGAGCCAGGGTTCAGCAGAAAAGTGACTCTTCCTGTCTCAGTAGTTATCAACCATGCTGAAATTCTAATTGACTTATTTGTGTAGGCAGGTTTTGGGTAGACAGCTACAGGTACTGTGAATTCATGAATGCTGTGGTCCCGGCATCCAGAAGACACTATTTCACAGAAACCCCCTTAACCACCAGCTCCTATAAAATTTCTCCTTCCTCTTGTTCAATGTTACCTGTGAGCTTGTGGGGAGGTTACATGATACAGGTGCCACATTTAAGGCTCAATACTTTGACCTGCTGAGAGTCTCTGTAGTAATCACTGTTCATCCACCACAAAAAATGCTTCTCCCATGAAGTGGGGAAGATACACTAACAAATGGGTATAAAAATAAGTATTATGTCTATTGAAAAATATAATAGTTTTAAGTTCTTACCTTAAATTCAAGCAGAGTAGTTGATAATCTCCCTAACATTTGTGCCACTATTTTACCAAAAAGCACATCTTGCCAGTTCAATCATTACTGTGATTTTCAGTCTTCATGGCTGCTTAAGGCTGTTCTACCCTAGAATACTGTGTAGCATTCTCTTGGTACTATGAAAACTAGCCGATACGGAGGAAATTTCTACTTAGTACCAGCTTAATTTCTTCCTATACTGTGGCTCAAGTGTGTGGTCATCAGTAACAAGGTTTACCATGATGTTTTGCCCTATAACCAGGAGAAATGGTTAGTCATTAGGTAATTGTAGGGATAGTGTTAAGTAGTACATAGGACAAAAAAGTAGAAAAGTTAAAGATATGGAACTGATCAAACAAATTTCATCGCTACAAGTTATTTGTATTGAGGACCAGGAATGTTTTTTCTGCATCTAAAATCATAAGAAACCCTAAGAAAATCAACATGCTTTTCTTAAACAACAAGGCAAACTCAGTTTACTGCATTAACTACTGCATTTATCTGATGACCAATTATTTTTAAAACTAATTTCTGTAGAAGGAAAAGTATATTTCATAATTGATGGGTTTAATCCTATAACACTAAATATTAAATTTTATTGTATTGATCATGTTTTAGTAAAGGTTAGAAATCATCAAATTTAGGGATATATTTATTTTGGAATATTTTAGCATGAAGTAAGCACATTTCATTAACATAAGCTTTTGATTTCTGCAGCATGCTATTATTTTAATATACTTATTTGGTAAAATTATTAAATGTATGTAGCACTAAAATTGCTTCTGTATTAACTTCAGAAGAAATAAATCTGAAAATCTAACTTCTGATTACTCTTTATGGAACATAGCAATGATTGACTATTTAAATTTATTATTAAGAGATTTTTGAAGTTAATTCTTCATTATTTTAAAGACAAAACTCATTTAAATATTTATATTATTTTCAGCACAATTTTCTACTTCTTTGTTTAATCTTGAACATAACCAAATTTCTACTCTAATTTTTGATAAGGAGGATTGCTATGGAAATATAGTACTATAATTATTTATTTCATATGCTACCCACCAGTAAAATAAATTGAAAATTTGAAAGTAACAGGTTGATATGGTGAAACTGTTCTCAGTACACAGTGAATATTATTCTGTAAATAAAAGAGCTGTTTAGACCTGTGTGGAGCACCATAGAAGTGAGTGGACGAATCAGAGAAGAGACAGGTAGAAGGAGGGTGGAGTCACGGAGACTCCATCCAGCTGCCAAAGAAGAAGGACCCAGGCGAGCTGGGCCATGCCACAGGCCACATGGCCAGGCAGATTAACGGTAATGGGTTGAATTAAGATGAAATGGCTAGCTAGCAATGTACCTGAGACATAAGCATGAAATTAATATAAGCTTCTGAGTCATTTTGTAGAGGCAGGTCTGACCTCAGGCCCAAATGGAGTCAAAAATTTTTTACAACAAGTTGAACTAAATTTAGATGAGTTCTCTGTTGATAACATTCATACTGTAGAAACTACTAGAAATGTTTATGATACAGAATGATAGCAGTAGGTGGGGCCTCTGTCTGTGTTTAGGGCTGACATCTGGGAATGAGAATGGAAACTTGCAAGGGGAACCTATCTCACCTTTCTTGTTCTCCTCTTTTCTGCATTTGATGCTACATGGAGTGGTAGAAATAAATGAAATAGAGGCCCCAGTCTAGAATTTGCTTGGGTTTGGCAGGCTCTCTGCTTATTGATAGTTAATCTTAACCCTGTTTGCATATGCTCAAGCAATCAGAACCCACATGGGTCTATAAACCACCCTGGGCACAGCCTTTAATTGAGTTGCTCTGGATCTTGGCCAGAGTCCAGCTCTCAAGCCAATGCTCCAGGGAGCCTAGTTCTTACATAGAAGATTTGTTCCTGCTCATTAAAGCCAGACTCACTGGATCAATCATTCTGCTCTAAGAAGCTGTTCTCTGTGTCTCAGGGACAAAATCCTCCATTGTTGCCTTTTCTGTTATTTCCTCTCTCATCAGTAAGCTACTCTCCACAGTGTTTTTGCAGACTAGCTCTTGGCTACAATCTTGCTACCATAATGCTTCCAGGCTTCTCCTAGAGCTCTGGTTCCAGCTGCAGGGTCTCACTACCTGGGCTCAAACATGTGATACTTGGAGTTGATTACTTCCAGGTCTAGGGGAAAAAAGAATAATACGGGGAAAAAGTTGAACAAATATAAGATGTGCATAGCAAGGGTGGGTGACAGGAGATCACAGCAATGGGAATGAGAATATGTTTTTAAAGCAGCCCATCACATTGTTTAGAACTGATTGGGTATAATAAAGTATGAAATACATAAAGTACTATATTGAGTGTTTACTTTTATGAGGACAACAATGATGGAAGGGGAAGATAATAATAGACAAGAAGACAGCATATGTATGAAGAAAACAAAAAGTGACACGAGATAATTAATGGGTAAAGTACTTGCTATGTAAACAGGGGACTTGAGTTTGAACTCTCAGTAGACACTCACATACCACATAAAACAACAATTAAATAAAAAAAATGAGGGTGTACATAGGAGGGTTTGAAAAAGGAAAGAATAAATGGAAATTAGGTAATTATGCTATAACCTCACAAAATAAACACACACACACACACACACACACACACATACCTTAAAGCCAAGTGCATAATAAGTATTGATAGAACAGACCAGGAGGGGGAGACTGCCCATACTTGGGGCAAGCATCCAGTCAGCAAGTCAGCCTCACCAAATGAGCTTCAGGTTACTGAGAAACATTGTCTGAGGAAATAAGGTGGAGAGTGATAAAGGACTAAATTAAGATACCCAAAGCTGAGATGTGCACATGCACAAGACCCTGACAACATACAAATACATATAGGTACAAACATACAAATAATACACATAGGCACACAATACTGAGACAAAGGACTTTTTGATTTTCAGACTTCAAAGATGAAAATGTTCAATATTTTCTTGTACCACTGTTTTGCTTGACTGTGAGATGGAACATAAGAAAACATGGCTTCCTGAGATAGCAAGTCAGACTTTAACTTCATTATATACTCTCTTAGGCAGCATCATGAAGATAGGGATGTATTTACCTGTACATCCTCAAAAAATAGACAATTCATTTTTTTATAACATGACAGGACCCTCATATGAGCTGAGATAGGTACATGTGGCCACTGAATTGCTGTATAATTTATAACACCATCTAGACATGTCTAGCAGATAATCAGAAAAAATGAAGAAGTTCCTTATGTACACATTCTACTCTTTAAATGGATAAACCTAACCTCTGAAAGCAGTAAAATAAATCTCGTCAGATATTTATTTGGCTGAGTTGCCCTTAGACCTTTTATACTTGGCAATAACTCAAAGTTCTCTAGTGCTTTGTTTACTGAATCTTTTTTAAAAAAATCGTCTCTTATTATATAGAATTATTCAAATACTAGATGATCATAGAAATGGTACCTTGTACAGAAACCTTCTACCAGTGACTTGTCTGTAGGCTTATGAACTATGTGAGAGGGCAATCCTTGATTTTCCTACATGAAGCTACTGCTATCTAAAGCAGTCTCTATCAATGTTCATACTCGGGAGCTGTTCATCCATCCCTCTAAGTTTTCTGTATCTTCCCTGCATGCACACTGTGACCGTATGTGGTCTGCCTGTTACTGAAATAACATTACAGCCAAAACTGATCACCTTTGAGCATGCTGCAGCCACCTCTTCTGTCTTCTGAAAGCTATACTGAAGGAACCCAGTGGGTATGAGCATATAATAAACTCCACTTGGCAAAAACCAAGAAGTAACATGAAATGGGCAGTAATATCAGGACTGTAAATGGAAGCTGACATGTGTCTGTGAGGGTCTAGCATTCAGAGTTTAACTTTTCATTTTAGTGTCTAATGTCCAAAATTGCTTGAAGAAGTAAAGGTTTGTTTTGACTCAGTTTTAGTTTTAGTCCATGGTCACTCAGTCCCATTGTTTACACCTCAAATGAGATGAGCACCATGGCAAGGAACATGTGGCAGTGACCACTGGTCACCTCCAGGTAACTGAAAAGTAGACGGAAATGGAGGTTCTCAGGTAAGATGTACCCATTCAAGGCTCTACCTCCCAAATCTCTGATGCAACACAATCGAATTATGAGTCCAACAAAAGATGAACACATTGACAAAGACAGGGGCCATGATCCCATTACGACAAAGAAAAGCTGCAGCAACTGGTAACTGAGCTTTTTCTGCATGACTATTCTGAGGACATTTCATCATAGTCCTATCATTCTCAGAAATCATCTTCCTTGTGCTGAGACACAGACCTCAGTCAAGCCACCTTCCTAATTAATTAGTTGGTCATTCTTGATTTTATTGCAAATTAAACAACAAAAATAATACCTGGAAGTTCTACTAATATCAGAAAAGCAATAGTTTTACATGGTTTCTATTGCAAATTGAGCAAAATATACTCATAGAAAACTAGTGATAAAGTGTTACAATATTTGGCCATTACTTATGCTTTTTATTGTGACTATTAGCTGTATGAGTGATATATATGTATATATATATTTTAATTACAGTTTCTTACTTGTGAACTGTGCCTCATGAGACAGCTATAAGTTGAGAACCCTATAAAAATCAGTCTGAAACATTTATATGTTACAGCATATGATACAATCCAGATAAGACTGGATATTTGGAGAACATGCTCTCTGTTTTGTGTTTGGTCCTGAGTGAAAATATGTAATAATACCAATTTTCATACACAAACATATTTGGTTAGACTCTGAGAAAAAACCTATTTCCATGTTTTTGGCACTGTGGTTTGATACTAAAATTATGTTCTGATATGTAGCTACATCCCAGCCCCAAGATATGTTAAAAAAAGATAGATTAAAAAAAGCAATGAAAAACAAGCCTAGAAGTAGGGAAAATAAGCATTTCTTTGTTGGCAAAAGGAGCAATCCCCTAAGAACTGAACAGAGCATAAGCTTTACAATAGAAAAACGGAATAAAAGTAATTTGTTCCTCTGGAAAAGGTAAAAAGAAGAGATTTTGTGGGTGGATGGACTTAAGGTGGGTGGAGATAGAAACATGAAGGATCAGGTGGATATATAAAGGGAAGAATATTGAAAGAGCCTACTGGAAATAAGGTCACTTCAGGGTTAGGTAAAAGCCTAGTGCAAGGAAAACTCTCAGGAGTCTGCAAGGATTGCCACAACTAAGACTCCAATCAAACTGGTCATCTCCTGTGACCAGGCAAGATGATCAGTAGAGATATTGGGACACTAACTTTAGACCCCATAACTTTAGACCTACAGTCTGTCTTGCCTATGGAATGTGCTCAGGTTGCACAGAGATTGTGGGAGTCTGTCTTGCCTATGGAATGTGCTCAGGTTGCACAGAGATTGTGGGAGTGGCCAATCAATGACTTGTCTAGCCTGATATCCATGCCATGAAAGTGAGCCTATCTTTGACAGTGCCTAGAGTGTCAGGACCAGAGGCTGAATAGCTCAGAGATCTAGGATAAAACCAAACATGTCTGGAGAAAACAAATGTCCATGTCGTTATGTAGCTATGCCTGATGTTATTCTGCAATACTCATAAATTAATGTTTGGTCAAACTGTCATCAGAGAGGCTTTATCTAGTAATGGGTGGAAACAGATGCAGATACCCACAGTAAAACATTATAGTGAACTAGGGAAATCATACTGAAGAGAGAGAAGAAGAACTAAAGAACTAGAGGAGCCAGAGGGTCAGGGACACCACAAGAAAACCCACAGAATCTACTAATCTGGGCTCATATGAGCTCACAAAGTCTGAAGCAACCACTAGGAAGCCTGCATGGGACTGACATAGGCAGTCTGCATATATGTCATAGTTGAGTATCTGGTCTTATTGTAGGATTCATAAGAGTGGGAGCATGGGCTGTCTCTGACACTTTTGCTTACTTTGGGGACCCTATTTCTCATATTAGGCTTCCTGGCCCAGCCTGAAAACAAGGTGAGGTTTCTAGTCTTACTACAACTTGATATGCCATGTTTTGTTGATATCTATGGGAAACCTACCCTTTTATGACTAAAATGGAAGAGGAGTGTTTAAGGGGATGCAGAAAGGAGATGTTGGGGGAGGAACTGGGAGGAGAGATAGGAGAGGAAATTGTGAGAGAAATGTAAAATAAATCAATTATCTAAAAGGATAAAAGGAATTTTATTGAATGGCTCTTCAGAAGTTTTTCAAAGTTGTTCATTTATATTAAGAAGTTGTGGCAGATACTTAGCATTCTCATATATAGAGGAAACCAGGTGGAAACTTTGAGTGAAGTTAGTACTACTGGTTTTTAACAGAAATTTTGTAATTTAATAGTAAAATTTTGCATATAATGTAATATTTTCATAATTCTAAATTGTTTATATTGATTTCATAAATTCAGTTTGACATTTTCAAAGACTGAAGATATTGCTTTTAAACAGCAGAAAAATCAAAATAACATACTCTCAAAGGAATGCATTTTTCTTGATTTCCCTAAATATACAACACGTAATGACTGTGTAATTTATTGTTGCATCTTGAACTCTAGCAGATAAGTTTAGAGAAGGAGGGAGATAATTATTTTATAGCATTGTACTCAGTTTTTTTGTGTCCAAATTAAGATGAAGATAGCAGAAGAAAAATCCCAGTTAAGTCGATATGACTGTCGTCTAGATATAAGACATCCCTATTTTCAGTGTTTTTCACTTAAATTTCTAAATTCAGCAAGTGTTAACAACTGGAAGATTTCCATTTTTAATAATTTCAAAGAATGATCAAGATACAAGACTGAAAGTTTTCCCACCCAGATCTCAAACACTCAGGCTGAAAATAAAGTACAATGTAAAAAGGAGACTGATTCCCTGTGGCTGGAGGTTCCTCTTCTGACTAGACCTATTAACTTCTCTACGTAGAAGTAGTTTGTGTAGCTGGTTTCCCAACAGGTACTAGCACAGACCTGAGTTCATACAAAGAAACAGTTTCTGAATATCTACATATTCTCTTTTCAAAAGTACTCAGAGTCTTTTTTACTTTGGCTAAGAAAAACTCCTTTATGCTTCTCACAGAGAAATGTAGTATTTTTAGACACATGAATGTCTTGGTGGCTTAGAGTAGGTTTCCTGCTGAACTGAATGTTCTGGGGTTGCTGGTAGCACAAGTTTCGTGTTTACACCAGCCAGGAACTAGCAATAGCCTAACCTAGTTCTAGGGTCCTTCCTAAATTTCTCTGTTGTATATGTATGTAAACAGTTTGAGTTTTAATTACCAAGATATATTTAATAATGTATTTGTTATCTATAAGGGAAAAAACTTAAAAGCATAAGAATAAAATTATACAATATTGGAAAAAATAAACAAAAACTAAATGCAAAAAGAAGAATTGATATAATATTGTCATGACTTTTTCTTACTTTTGAAACTTTTTTGACATTAAAAGATTGTCTCTTCTGATTTGTGAAAACCCAACCCTCTGTGACTTAAAACTTTCTTCAACACCTTGATGATTTTTTTCTGTTTCATGTGATTTCTTTTTCTGTAAATGTTATTGTTTTTCAGTTTACATTGTCAATACACAATATATAAATTTAATTATAAGATTTGCAAAATGTTGGAAAGGAGAAATGAAAATCATGGTTGAGTACAGAAGCTTTTTGAATGTATATTGAAACCTTAATTCAATCTTGAGCCTATCTGTGTCCTGAGCCTATAATCCCTGCAAATAACAGTTGAGGGGGGGCAGGAAGATGAGGAGTTCAAAGCCAGCAACAGCTACATGAGTGTGAAGTCACCCTGAGTTAATGAAACTGTGTATCACACAACAAAACAACAACAATAACAAAAATCTTTACCAAACTTTTATCATGACTAATATTAGCTTTCTGAGTGTGAGCCTTAACCTATTAGAAGCAACATATGCTGCCTCATTATGACAAAGCTTCCACCCTGCATATATAGTCTCAATTCCTTTATCTATAACCACTGGCAACTTTAATGTAAAAAGATTATCACTTTCTTCTTCAAATTATCATTGCAAAAAATGTGCATGTGTTTGTATGGTCTGGTACCTTGCCTTGTTGGATTAATTACTGATATGGAACTTGCTATAAAAACGTTCCTTGTCTGACTAACATAAGAAGCTGTTCAACAAAGCTTTTTATTTCAAAGAAAGTACTTTCAAAGGTCTTGGTTTCCATCACTGTTTCTATGAGGCCTTCATTGAGAACATTACACCCCTCAATTCAGGCTCTATGGTGCACATCCTTTCTGAAGGCTGAAAGTTTATAACTTTCACTGATTGTACTTTCTCTCCATTGATTCTCATGTTGACCTCAGTAGTGTCCTATAATTATAAATTGGTGATCTTAATATGAGGGAATAGGTCTTCTGCCTTTTTCATAAATACTGTAGCTTCCATTGTCCCATGCATGCTTGACTCATCCTATGACTTAAAAAGTGTGAGTATTTCTTATATTTAAATACTTTTACAGAAATTCATGTAAGTATTTGAATTTTTAAATCAATAGAAATATGTTTAGAAATGTCCTTCAGTGCTAACACTTTCTCTTTTATTCTTACTAATTTTTTTTTAAAACAGAGATCAATTTGGCTTCAATTTGAAAGTTTCAGTTTGCAGGTTTTTATCAAATTTGACTCTACTCTTTGCAACCACTTTTTTTCTATTTTGTTTAAGATGTGCCTAAAGAAAAAATATCCAGAAATTTAAGTATCTCATTATTTATACAGAACTGCCAATTTTTTAGTGTTTCTTATTTAACTAATTATTAATGAACTAGTAATTATCCCCCTCCCCCGTCATTCTTTCTTCTGTCAAAAATTCTGAGGCTTTGATACACATATTTTTAATGACCCCTTTTCTTTTATTATTTTAAAGTTTTTATTCACCTGTTTATTTTATGTCCCAGCCATAGCCTTTGCACCAACGTCCCCGTTCCGTCTCCCTTCTAATTCTCTCCAATCTCCTTCTCTTCCGTCACAGTCCATAAAAGAGTAGGTCTCCTGTGAGTATCAGTGAAACTTAGTATATCAAGTTGCAGCAGTTGCAGTAAGACTAAGAACTTCCCCATGTATTATAGATGGACAAGGTGACCAAGTTTTCTTCCTTCCTTCTTTCCTTCCTTCCTTCCTTCCTTCCTCCCTCCCTCCCTCTCTCTGTCTCTCTTTTCTTTCAAAAAAAGTTATTTTTTCCATGATGACCCTGCTCATCCATACTTCCTTATTTCCAGTCCCTCCCAATCTGTCTTCAGCCTCCCCCCATCCCATCCCTTGATCCCCTCCCCAAAAAGGGTAAAAAGTCCCAAGGTGAGTCAGCTCAGCATGACACATCCTCTCCAGACAGGTTTCATTTTCTCATTTCAATATCCAGGCTGGGTTAGGCACTCCTCTGAAGGGAATGGACTCCAAATTGCCAGCCTATTTACAGGAACACAGTCTGATCTCACCTCTTGAGGCTCTACATACTGCCCATGCTAATAGACAGTTGCCTATCCTTGGAGGGCCTAGCTCTTTTTCCTATGGTTCCCCAGGATCTGTTTTTGATTCAGAGTGCTCTCCAGAGCTCCAGGCAGCCATCTCTGTGGGACTCCTCCTCATATTCCCTATGTTTTTGCTCATATAGGCTCTTCTTCCCCACTCTCCAGCTGCAAGGGGAGCTCTGCCCAGTGCTCATCCATGGATCTCTGCCTCCACCTCCATTCCTTGTTGAGTGTAGGTTCTGTGATGATATTTAGGGTGGCTATTTATTTCATTAAAGGGGAAGTACTCCCTCCATTATTGGTTGGGGACCTATTCAGAGACATCCTGTGGATTTTGGGGGTTTTCCTTAGCACGAGGTCTCTTTCCAACCTGGCATTGACTTCCTCTATCAAGATATTAATTTCTTTTATCTTCCTCTTTGTGGCTCCTCTTACTCAACCATCACTTTCTCTCATAATTTGTTAATACCTTTCCTTGGCTGCTACTTGTTATGGTCCCAGTTTGCTAATGAGATCTTCTCTATTTTCTCTTCCCAGGGAAATACCTGAAGATCTCATTTAAGTTTCTTCTGATCCCAAGCTGTTCAGGAATTGTGATTTGCAGCTTGAGTATTCTTTGCTTTTTTTTTTCTAAAATCCATTAATGAGTGAGTACTTCCCATGCCTATCTTTCTGGGCTTGTGATAACTCACTCAGGAGGATATTCTCCAAATCCATCTATTTTCTGCAAATTTTAGGATGTCATTCTTTTTTTACTGCTGAGTAGTACTCCATTGTGTAGATGTACCATGATATGTTAATTCATTCTTCAATTGAGGGGACTCTTGGTTACTTTCGTGTTCTTGATATTATGAATAAAGCTGCTATGAACATCCCACAGTGCCCTGGGCCAGAGGAAACTATGAGGTAAGAACACCCCAAATCCTAGTCCAAGCGGAAACCTTCTATTCAAAGCCGGGGACACAGTGCCAGCTCTGTACCCACATTCATCCCCACCCTAAATCAAAGAAAGCTGGGAGACCTCCCCAGCAATTCCTAGAAACACACAGCAAGAGGGGCATCCTAAGGACAAATCCTGACCCAAAAGCAAACTGCTTCATCACATACTCACACACCAACATTTGGATATCCTACAGTGTCCTGGGCCAGAGCTGCCAAAGAAGGCTGACAAGAGAGCTGACTAAGAGTCAACCAAGAGCCAACTAAGAGCAAATCCTGTAGCATCTGGGGAAATACGGCTCCTGGACCCACAACTAAGAGCTGACTATGAGTGAACCAAGGAAGCAATGATTCACCAGTACAAGAAAACATATAACAGTATGAAGAACAAGAAGGCACCACCAGAAGAAGCTGGTGGTTCTATAACACCAAGACCTGAGCATAGCAATGAAGAGAAAACAGAAGGAAACAACCTTGAAAACAACTTTATAAAGATTATAGAAGCCTTAAAAGAGGATAGAAAAAAAATCCCTTAAATAAATAGAAGAAAATAAACAAAAAAATTGGAAGAGATTAACAAATCCCTGAAAGAAAATAAAGAAAATGATGAAAAAGAAAAGCCACAGGTAAAAGAAAAGTTCCCAGAATTAAACATTGAAATAGAAGTAATAAATAAGGCCCAAAATGAGGCAAAGCTGGAAATTGAAAATCTGAAGAAATGAACTAGAACTAAAGATCCTAGCATACCCAACAGAATACAAGAGATAGAAGAGAGAATCTCTGGAGTGGAAATAGATACATCAGTCAAAGTAAACACTAAAACAAAACAAAACAAAACAAAACAAAACAAAACAAAACAAAAAAACTGTAACACAAAACGCCCAGGAAATTTAGGACACCATGAAAAGACCAAACCTGAAAATAATAGGAATAGAAAAGAGAGAAGAATACCAGCTCAAAGGCACAGATAATATATTCAATAAAATCATAGAAGAAAACTTTCCCAACCTAAAGCATGAAGCACCTATAAAGATAAAAGAAATTTACAGGACACCAAATAGGTTAGACCCCCCAAAAAAGTCTGCTTGCCACATAATAATGAAGCCAGAAACATACAGAACAAAGAAAAATGCTAATAGCTGCAAAGAAAAAGCCAAATTACCAATAAAGGCAGACTCACCAGAATAACACCAGACTATTCAATGGAAACAATGAAAGCAAGAAAGTCCTGATCAGAAGTTATAAGACACTAAAAGAGCATGGGTGCCAACCCAGACTACTGTACCCAGAGAAGCTGTCAATAACCATAGATGGAGTAAACAAGATATATTACGACAGAACCAGGTTTAAACAATACCTACTCACAAATCTGGCCCTACAGAAAGCACTAGAGGAAAAGCTCCAAAGTAAGGAATTCAGATACACTCATGAAACCCAAGCTATTGATAATTTCACAGAAAAAAAAAAAAACCAAAAAGGGAAATACACACAAGCTACCACCAAAAATAACAATCAGTGGTCATTAATATCCCTTAATATCAATGGATTCAATTCACCTATAAAAAGATACACCCTAACATGATGAATACAAAAACAGAAGCCATCCTTCTGCTCCATACAAGAAACACACTTTAACTTCAATGATAGTCACAGGCCCAGAGTAAAGGGTTGAGAAAAAATTTTCCAATCCAATGGTTCCAAGAAACAAGCTGGTGTAACCATCCTAATATCTAACAAAATAGACTTCGAACTAAAATCAATCAAAAAAGACCAGGACTGACATTACCTATTCATCTCAGCAAAAATCCACCAAGATGAAATCTCAATCCTGAATATCTATGCCCCCAACACAAGGATACCTACATATGTAAAAGAAACACTACTAAAGCTTAAGCCTCATATCAAACCCTACACTCTAATAGTGGGAGGTTTCAATATCCCACGTTCACTCTTGGATAGGTCAGCCAGACAGAGAGTCAACAGAGAAATAATGGGTCTAACAGATGTTATGACCCAAATGGACTTAATAGATATATATTAGAACCTTCCACCCAAACACAAAGAAATACACACATTTCTCAGTACTCCATGAAACTTTCTCTAAAATTAACTGCATACTTGATTATAAAGGAAACATCAATAGATACAAAAAAAATGGGAATAACCCCTTGTATCATATTAGACCAACATGGCCTCAAGTTAGAGTTCAACAACAACAAAAATCACAAAAAGCCTACAAGTTCATGGAAACTGAACATTTCTACATTGGACCACCTCTGAGTAAAGGAAGAAATTAAGAAATCAATTAAAGACTTCCTAGAATTCAATGAAAATAAATCCACAACATACTCAAAACTTATCAGACAAAATGAAAGCATTCTTAATAGGAAAATTCATAGCATTAGATGCCTATATGAAAAACCAAGAGAAATTCCACACAAGAGACCTAACAGCACAGGTGAAGGCTTTAGAACAATTAGAAGCAAACTCACCTAGAAGGAGAAGATGGCAAAAAATTCTCGAATTTAGGGCCAAAATCAATATGATAGAAGCAAAGAGAAAAATACAAAGAATATTTTAAATCAAAGAATTGGTTCTTTGAGAAAGCCAACAAGATAGAATAAACTCTTATCCAAACTAACCAAAAGGGAGAGAGAGAGAGAGAGAGAGAGAGAGAGAGAGAGAGAGAGAGAGAGAGAATCCAAATGAACAGAATTATAAATGTAAAGGGAGACATAACAACAGACACCCAGGATCTCCAGAGAACTATCAGGTCATACTTTGAAAATCTACACTCCACTAAAATGAAAAATCTAGAAGAAATGAACAGCTTTCGTGACAGGTACCACTTACCAAAATTAAATCAAGATCCGATAAATGACCTAAACAGACCTATAATCAACCCCAAAGGAAATTGAAGCTATTATTAAAAGTCTCCCAAATAAAAAAATAAAAATAAATAAAAACACAGAACCAGATAGTTTCAGTGCAGTATTCTACCAAATATTCAAATAACCAACACTAATACTCAGTAAAGTGCAAACTGAAGGAACATTGCTAAACTCTTTTTTTTTTTTTAAAGTACAAGCCCCATTTTATTTTTCCAAGGTGTTTTTTTCCTTCTGTCTTTTATGTAGCCACCGCTTTACATGGGCTTTGGTGGAGGTCGTGGTGCAGCACCAGCAGGTCTAAATGGTGGTGGGGGTGTTCGGTCCTTGCGGGCTTCACGAGACCGATTCCTGACGACTTTGCTATGAATAGCACAACTCACACAGTAATGAAGCTTGACATAGAGTTTGGGAAGCACATAAGCTAAACTCTTTTTATGAGGCCACAAACAACCTGATATCCAAGCCACTCAAAGATGCAACAAAGAAAGAGAATTTCAGATCAATCGCCCTCATAAACATTGATACTCAATAAAATTCTGGCAAACTGAATCCAACAACATAAAAAATTCATCCACCACTATTAAGTAGGCTTCATCCCAGAGATGCAGGGATGGCTCAACATACAAAAACTGTAAATATCATCTACCTTATGAACAAACTGAAAGGAATAGGGTTTTAAAACCAGTAAAAGAGTCACCCCCAGCTATTGTTCCAAAGTTCTCTAAGTGGATCAAGCTACCCAGCTTTAATATATATGTCAATGCCATGCAGGCTCCCTGGTTGTCTATTTATTCTCTCTGAGACCCTATAAGCCCAAAGTTAGTTGATTGTATGATCCTTCCTGTGGTGTCCTTGATCCTCTGGTTCCTTCCTACACATTATTTTCTTCTTCTTCTGAAAGTTTCTGGAACTTTGCCTAAAGTTTGGTTGTGGGTCTCTGTATCTGCTTTCATTAGTTGATGCATGGGGTCTCTTTTATGACAATTGAGCCAGTCACCAATCTGGTCATAGGAGATGGTCAGTTCAGGCTACTTATCTGCTATTCCTAGGAGTCTAAGCTGGGTTCTTCCTGGTACACCCCTAGTAGATTCCTCACCACCAGGCCACCTACAACCCTGAAATAGCCTTTCAGCATTCACGTCAGCACTCTCCTCATCCATGCCCTCCACAACCTGATCTCTGATGCTCTGGTGTTCTAATCCTCATTCAATCTTAGTCCATTTCCAAAATCTCTTCTATTTCTCCTTTTTTAGGGAAGTATGACTATCCACCGGGAACCATTCTTTTTATCTAATTTCTCTGAGTCTGTGGATTGAAGAATGGTTATCCTTTATTTTACAGTTAATGTATGAGTATGAGTGAGTACATACCATGTTTGACTTTCTTTGTCTGGGTTATTAAATTTTCTAGTGTCCTTATAGTAGGTATTAATCACTGGAAACTGATTATATAAAAAGATTAATAATTATTAAGAGATTTATATAAAACACTTACTGATACAAGAGATTAAACAGTAGGGAAGTTCCTGGAAAGTTGGACTGGTCCACACAGTGGCAGAGGTGGTTCTGGTCTTTTTAAAATCTATTTATTTATCAACATCCATTACTGTATAAAAGACACATTTGTATTGAAATCTCTTTAAAAAGATACAGCATTGAGGATATCTTAAAGGGAGAAACTTGATAAACGCAGCTTCAAATTTAACAATAGTTTAGTTAGTTTGTTCTTATGTAGGTATATTAAATAATAAAAATAACTGTTCTCTGTGTCTCTTCCTCTAAAATACGTGGAACATAAAAAATAAAATCTAAGGCACCTCAGGCCAGGTTAGGCTCAGCTACAGATGAAGAAAACACACTAGGTCACAGCTAATGCCCACGGATGCACTATGGCCACTACAAATTCCTGGTAAGCAACCATTTTACAGTCAAATCAGAAGGGTATTTTTGTTGTTGTTGTTGTTGTGTGTTTTAAATCACTTTATTCATCCATCATCTTTTAATGAAATAAGAATTTTTTTGCTTGAAGTCCACTAGTGAGTGAGTACATCCTCTGTTTATCTTTCTGGGTTTGTGAGAATTCACACAGGAAGATATCCAAATCCATCCATTTGCTTGCAAATTTTTAAGAGTTCTAAGGAGCAAACAGAAAGACAGCGTACACCCAGTCTTAGACTGTCCTGGACACTCCCCATACATGGTTCCTCAAGGCCAAAGACTACAACTCTAGGTCAAGGTGAATAATGCCAGAATCTCACTACACTTGCTCCTTCCTCTGCAGTCAAAAAACTCAAAGAGAAATAATAACATACAATATCTAGACTCTCTGTGTAGATTTCATCTTTACATGGGTTATTATTATTTTACTCTATTTCTTTTTAAAGAACTTTCTCTATCCTTCCTGCCCCCAAGCCTGCATATATTTTTAAACACATTGTAAACCATTTAGAGGTTTTTGGTTTTTTGTCTGAATGTTTCTTTACTGTATATCTCTATCTTTTCCTGAACCCAGGAGCCTTTAATCTGCTAAAAGGCATGGCTAGGATTAAAGCCTCAGTTATGGAGGCTGCCTCCATCCAGCTCCTTGGTATGTGAGAGTTAGCTTACCTTCTTGGCAGAGGTACTGGCAAGTGCCATATTTATCACCATAAATCTGGAGAGTTTTAGAGTCCACACATCCATCAAGGAGAACACTGCTCCCTGCTGCTCATAAGCCTCATTTAAGTATTTGGCAACAGGCTTCTTAAAAGAGCCTCATGATTTTTACCGCTAATGCTAAGTCAGAAAGTCTCTCTTAAAAGAGCTTAGCCTCTGTTTGCCATCAGCCAACAGAGTCCAGCTGAGAAAATACTGCTGCCAAGAAGCCATGCTTGATTCTGTTCTCTTTTTGTCTATATGAGCAGAAAGCTTAACTCTATGAAATGCAGCTTGTGCTTCTACTGAGGCTCCTGTGAGACTTTGGGAACCTGCCATGTTGTAACTCAAGCCCACACACCACTCTGTACCATGGCCCACTTGAGAAACACAACTAGGAAGTTGTTTTTGGTTTTGTTTCTGTGTTCTGTGTTCTAGAACTCCTTTTAAGCTTTCTCAGGCTTTATGTGGAGTTATGTTCATAACATTGGAGTGCCATTTACAGTCAGAATTTTTGGTCTCAACAGAAACTCTCAAATACCCAGTAGTTGCTTTTCAATGAATTAACTCAGAAGCTTAATATTGTATTTTTTTACATTTAAATCAACCTATAATTCTATTTATGTTTACTCATGGGGCTTGATATTTTCCTCATTGAAGCATTCTCATCTTCTACATCTGTTCCCTGCTTTCCTTCTTCCCAGAATTCTCCTACTCTGGTTGCTCTGCCTCTACTTCTGCCTCGCTTCTGGTGAATGCACATTTTATTAAACCAACAGAAGTGAAAGATGTGTGCAGTGTACAAGAGCATTATCTCACAGCAGGTCTTGTTTTACATCCAGGCCAAAATTTTCCCTCCCTCTTCTTCTCCATGTACTCCTCTCTCTTTGTTCCCAATTCTCCAATTCACTCCTTCTCTATTTCAGTTTAGGAAAGGGAAGGTCCCCACTAAGTATGAACAAAGCATGACATATCAAGTTGCAATAAGACTAATTATCTCCCCATTTATTAATGCTCAGCAAGGTAATCCAGCATGAGTAGGGTTCCAAAAGCCTATAAAAGAGTCAGAAACAGCCCCTGTTCTCACTGTTAGGAGTCCTTGTGCTTAGTCTTATTGTATCTTGTTGTGCCAGGTTGGATTCACATCCCTGGGAGGGATGATTTATAAAGGAAAATGGAGGAGCAATGGATCTGGGGTAGAGGGAAAGGCTGGAAAACCTGGAGAAACAGGGAACTATAGTTAAGGTATGCTGAATGAAAGAAAAAGAAACAAAAGAACAAACAATTTTCAGTTATTTCAGGAATCTGTTTTATTTTAATTTTTGTGTGTGTTTTCTAGGGTAATCTTTGAGGAATGAGCTGATTTTTATGGCTTACAGAGCAGATAATGAAATTCTATTACCTACTATTTACAACTAAATAACTGTTCTTTTCAAAACATCTTAGGTAAATTTTGTAAATATTTTAGATGTTTTTCCTGTTGTGAAGTCTACAAGGAATTTTAGAAGTCCTACCATTTCCCTTTATAGTGATGATGTCAATTTCAAATTCTTTTCTGAGATTCCTGGTAAAATAGAATAGCCTGTCACATTGTCATCTCACAGAGGAAAAGCAAAAAGCGACTTTGATGTTCACTGCCAATGATTCTGTGCTTATATTTCAAAAAGCACAAGACAAAAGAGGATGAGCACTCTCATTAAAAGATCGAAGGAAGCTGAAGACCAGTTATAAGGCAGCAAATGCTGCTACTTTATGTTTTTCATAGAAATACCACTGATGGATGCAAAAGACATTTGATGCACCAGGGAAAACCAGCACCCATTTCCCCAGAGTCAGCCAAGGTAAAACTGCCAGGTAAACAAAAGGAGATCAAGCCTTTCTGTCTCCTACTGTGGACACTTTCTCTCAGTTTATCTTTTGCATTTGAAAAAAATCCACAGGCAGAATCATCTCATGCTTTTCTCTTTGCAGCTAAGAATTATGTTAGCTTTTCCCCAGTATGTTCATCTAGCAGGTTATTTAATATCTTTTTGAATGTAACAGAGGTAGTTATCATATCCATCACTTCAATTATTTCACATGTTTTATGATGAGAACATTCAAGTCCTCTTTTGTAGCTACTTTAAATATTGAAGTACATTGTTAATTATAGTCATCTTGATGCACAATGAAAAACAAGAACTTACTCCTCTTATCTAAATAATGTTCTTTCCTCTTCTCATATTGACTGCTTTCCCAGCTTTTAAGAACCATTATTGTGCTTTCTACTTCTTTCAGATCATTTTTTTTAAAAAAAATATACATTCGTGAGATCATGTGCAATTGCCTGAGTATGTCATGTTTTACTTGATGTAACATAATGACCTCTAGGTTGCTCCACATTGCTATTAATAACAGGGATTGTTTACCTTTTCATGGCTGAATAATATTGTAATATGTGCATTCTATTAGTGTAATATTTGAATATATGTCTATACTTCTAGTACTAGAAGATTGTGTCAGCATAATGCCAGAGGCTTGCTGGTTAGTCATTGTTGCAAACAAGCAAGGTCAGTGTTCACCGAGAGACCAAAATATGTCTCCAAAATTTGAGGTGGTATATAACAGAGAAAGGTATATGTTATTGAAACTCACTGACCTTCTTGTATAAATCCAAAGGAGTGTGCACCCCTCACACAGTCTACACACACAACACCATACACATACAATATGCAAGATAACAATTTTTATACCTTTTTTGGAGAAATATATGCTTAGAAAATATTGTCAATTTTTTAATTGGATGTGGTTTGACTATTGAGTTCCTTATTTATTATAAATAATAATCCCTTAACATATTATAATATGCAATTTTTTTCTATTTTGTAGGATTTTTTATATTTGTGTTCTTTGCTGAACAGAAACTTTTTAATTTAATTTAATCTAATTTGTTCTTTTAACTTTATTGCCTGTGTTTTGAGGTCTTATGCAAAACAAACAGATAAATAAATATAAAACTTACCCAGATTAATGTCAGAATGTAATTCTTCTGAAAATGTTTTTTAGATATTTCATGAATGTAACCTTAAAATTCTATTTTTAATAATTAGGTTTTTTTATTGTTTTCACTTAAGTTTCTAGTTTCTTCTAGAAAACTTAATTATCTTTACCTCTATGTATACTCTTGACCTTAAAAAGTCAGTTATTATCTGTGTGTTTATCTTGGATTCTATTTTTTTCTACTAGTTTATGTATTTATTTTTATATTAATATGCATTTGCTTTTGTTACTGTTGATTTGTGTGCATTTTTAGGTGTAGTAGTATGATGCTTTTTTGCTATTTATTTATCTTAGAGGGTGAACATTTTCTTTATTATTTGTTTGTTTTGGTCTTACCCAAATGTCAAGATCTTCTGTTTTATTTTTTGAAGAATGTCATTGGAATTTTTATAGTTGTCACTATTCTCAGTTGTTAGTGCAGGGATTGATATAAGCAAACTTATGTTTACTCTAGAAAGGAATCCAGTGACAGAATGAAGAAAATCTAGCTTGTCATCAATGGTCCTTCTCTACTATAGTAATGCCATCAGTATACCATGCAAATTTATGTTGGTATAATGGTATGATTCTTATATGTACAATTGACTAGTTTCAAATTGTATTTAAGGCATTTTCCACAAGGGAACCCATATTTGGTACTGTGATTCAGAACAAGATTTGTGTTTAGTGAAGTCATAGGTCCTAAAATTGATGCTTCTGATGTTGAATTGTTAAATGGATATGGTATTTTTTGTGACATTTCCTTCTATACTTTGATATATCGTCCCATAGTTTACTGCTGTTCCAGTCCAAAAAAAAAAAGTTTTCTTTATAGAGTACAGCAGCTATTATAAAGACATAGAGCAACTAAAACTGATGAGAATAAGGAATTATTGATGTAAAATAGCAGCATCTACATCATCCTCTTTAAGGTTCAGGGGACATTTTAAATAGAATGTACAGAAGAAATCTAAGGGATGGAGAAAGGGGTAGAATATGATGCACCCGACTGAGACATTTCTTCATGGAAGAAGAGTAGACTTAGAAAGCATATGAGACTAACAAGACTTACAAACTCACAAATTTCAAAGGCTCATAAAATTCACAAAGTTCATGAAGCTCATCCCTAAGGTTATATAAGCAACCACCAATTGTTGGAGAGGAAGAAGACTCTTTAGTGTTGGCTACACATAGTACCTGGCACACAAATAGTGCCTCTTTTGTGATTTATAACTCACTGTGATGTGAAGTACATTACTAAAAAAAAATCATACTGATTCTTGATATCTGAATTAATGATGATATGCATTTTAATACATGAAGAATACTGAAATTAATATATCAATTTGTTTTATGAACACTTGTTATAAAGATCATGTGTGAGAATGTTGGACTGCATTTTCTTCTATTGTCTAGCATCCTAGAATCTCCATATGGAATCATTTGTTCAGGACTGTCAGTGGATATTGTCTGTCTGGGCATAGGCATGATGTACACTCTAGAAAAAGATTACTTTTGGTAGGATATCTTCTAAATAACATTGAAAAATGCTTTCTTAAAATTTTCATTTTTATTATCTTCCTTATTTTACTTATATTTTTGTTCCCAAATATTGCTATACAATCTTGAGTAGACTAGAAGTCTCTACAAAACACAGACTGGCCTCACCCTTCCAATTCTCTTGCTTTTGCTTCCAAAATATAGATCAAAGACAAGCATCTTTAATATAGGCTTCCTTACATCAATCTTGTAAACCACTGAATACATCTTAGTTGAACTGCAGCATTATGAACAGGCATCTAAGAAATATAGGCCACAAAAATGCTGACAGAAATTAGAGTCTATCATTAAATTTTTGTCCAATGAAATTTCTGATCATATATAACTTAACAAGAGCGAAGAAATAGAAAACCTGAAGAGAGAAATAAGTGACAAGATTGAATTAAGACCCATTAAGTTAAGACACAATATCAGATTCATCAGAATTTGCTTATAATTCTAAGAAGCTTTTAAAGGTGAACTATTTCAAATGCTTTACAGTGTGAACCAGACCCTACTACTGAGATAGACATAGGACAATAAACAAGGGAGCTATTGGCCAACATTCTATTTTTTAAATTATTCTCTTATATATTAGATCCTGACCTATGTTTTTCCTCCTTTCACTCTTTCTAGTCCCTCTCCCCCATATCCCATCTCCATCCCACAGATTCACTCCTCCTCAATTTCCATTTAGAAAAGATCAGGTCTTCTAAGGATTATCAACCAAACATGGCATACCAAGTTATAATAAGAATAGGCACACACCACCATATCACGACTGGACCATGGAGCGCAGTAGGAGAGAAAGGGTCCCAAGAGGAGACAAAAGAGTCAGAGACAAGTCTCATTCTCATTGTTAGGACTCCCAGAAGAACACAAGCTATGGAAACATTACATTAATGCAAATGACTAAAGTCAGACCCATACAGGCTTTGTGATTATAGCTTCAGTCTTTGTAAGCCCCTATGAGCCCTGTTCAGTTGATTCTGTAAACTATGTTCTTGTGGAATCCTCAACCCTCAGGCTTCACAAGTTTTTTTTCTCTAGGACAGCATTTATAATGAACACAGATGCAAAGAATCTCTATCAAGTACTTCCGAAGGACACTGAAAAAACATAATTTCTGTGATCAAGGTGGGGGAGCTCATTCTAAGAATACAACATACTCAAACAAGTTAATATGAGTGGCAATAACAGAAAATACCGTAAGAACATTTCAATAGATGAAGAAAAACATGTGATAAAAAGTCAAAGTACCTTTGTGCTAAAAATCACTGAATTTTTACATATAGAATGAATACACTTACCAGTCTAATAAAGGGATTATGTAATAAGCCAATACCAACATTTTATAAACTTAAAAATTGAAAAAATTTCTCTCTCAGGTATAGCATAAAATGAGGATACCAATTATGATCATTTTTAGTCAACAGAGTTTCAGAAACTCCTACATAGAGCAATTAAGCAAAAGAATAAAATAAAGAGCAACCAAATTAGAAATGAATAATTTAAATTGTCAGTATTTGCATATAACTGAAATATATATAATTTCTAAGAACTTTAGCCAAAGGTATTAAAGTAAAAATGAATATAACAAGACGGAAAGATCCAAAATCTGCATGCAAAACGGTGACATTGCCATATGCCAGTATATAATTATCTGAAATAGAGATAAGAAAACAATCTTGCTTAGAGTAGCTAAAACCATTAAAATACTCAAGAATTAATTTAATCAAAGAGGTAAAATATTCTTTACAATAAATACATTAAAGCAAGAAATTATACAGGATTCAAAAAGCTAGAACACCTTGTGTTTATAACTTAAAAGAATCATTACTACAAAAATGTGCACACTACCTAGTTACATATTCATTGCAATTACTGCAACTACATATGGTGTTCTTTACAGGCTTGGAAAAAACCATTCTAAAATCTATATGGAATTATTAAGATACTCAAATATCAAAAACATCTTAAGAAAAATGAACAAAGCACGAATCTTTGTACCACCTGATTAAACCATTAAATCACTGTGGTAGCTATCACAACAAAAGGCACAGGGCCAATAAAATAAAATTGATAGTTCAAGAACAAACATATGCATATAAGTATTGAGAACATGCATTGGACAAAGGCCAGGCTATTCAATAAGAGGATGTAGAAAAATTGAATAGCCTCATATAAAAAAATTACCAAATCTCTAGTTCTTAACATTTATAAAAATTACCCAAACTTGGTGATAGGTTATTATCGCACCCAACCTCACCGGCAAGGAAGATGCAACACCAGATTCTTCTGCAGCAACTGACCAGATCCTTTATTCAGCGTGTACACTCTTCTTTCTTCTCTCCTTCTCCTCTCCCTTCCCCCTGCTCTTGGCTTAAAAGCTCTCCAGTGATCCACTCACCCCCAGCCATGTGGATGCTGCCCATTGGGCCACTCATGCAAATGCTCACTCGCGTGCTTGCCTCACGCCAAATAAGGAGTTGTTCCCTAGGGAGCGCTCTTCGGGAAGGCGGAGGGAAGAAGGCGGCACCATTTTAGGGTGCGGCTCAGTCATAGCTCCCAACAGTTCCCCCTTTTTATTATTTAAATAAAGCAGGTGAGGGTAGAGGTCCATTCTCTGCTGTGCTATTGGAACATCATCCCAAACTTCTCTTGGAGCGTCCCCCTCAAGAACATGAGACCCGTCCACACCCTATTTTCGAAGAGGTGGGAAATTCAGGGCAACAACCCACATGCAAATAAACATACCCTCCTCGAGCTCCCCAAAATATCGAGAGGTAACTTGACTGCAATGCATAGCCTTGCAACCTGCAAAAATATGGCAGCTAATGTTTTAGGGTAGCCAGCCAAACTTGGGGGGACTGTCCTTCCTCAATGGCAGTAAAGGCTTGCACCAGTAAAGCGGCATTTCGGCGCTGCTGAACCCTCATGCGACAAGCACACCACATGCAAAGAAGGAATATCAACACCATAAAGCCAGCCATCGAGCCTATTCCTGCCCACTCTTTCAGATGGTCCACAGCAGCAGAAATCCAAGAGGCCAGCCCTTCTGCCAGTCCAGGATCCACCCTAGTCGAATTCATGGATACGATGACCATTCTCAATTGGGTCAACAGCACTTTGAACTGTCCGGTCCAGTTCCCTAATAAAAAACTAGATAATTGTTTAGACAAATTTGCAGCATGAGTAAAATTCTCATATTGAACACTGGTCATACATAAGCCTGACATTTTTCATTCACATCCAAGCTGAGCAAGCTGCCAAAGAACATCTATCTGTTCTTGAACTAAATCAGTTCTCTGATGAACAACCATCAGGCCTCCATTTAATTGGGAATTAATATTCTCTTGGACATCTAAAGCCTCGGTGATTGAGGTAGAAAAAACATTTAAGGTCTGTGCAGTTTGTATTGTATGGCTCATGGCAATGGCTGCAGTAGTGGCTCCTCCAGCAGCCGCGGCAATGGCTATAACAATAGCTGCCGTGATGCCAAAACCTTTCTTTTGTCTAAATAATGTCATGGAGCCAGGAGTTATTACTGGCGCAGGAATCCATCATGGCACACGTGCGAACAGGGCAAACGTATAACTTTGAGCATTCCAGCGCTGCACATAATAGCAGGAATCAGTACAATTCTTAAAGCCACTCTTACTAACAACAAATACAAAAGGAGGATATACACATACAGGAATAGGGTCAAAGTACTTTGTCTCCATAATGGCCGCATGCATCTTGGTGCATGAGTTGGTGGCATTAACTATTACTGATGTATCGGCATCTTCTCGGGTGGTCCAATTGTATAAGCATGTAACATTATGCCTACCAACAGCTCCTCCCAGCAAGAGCCCCAAAGGTTCTACATTAGAGCAACTCCCATTAACCCCACATAGCATCTAATTATCAAAAGGGTTTCCAGAGGGGGTCTTGTTGAAATAGGCCTTGATAAGTTCTATTAAGACCAGTAACATTGGGGGAGAAGGTAAAAAGCCAATGTTTATTAACCCAAGTTACCATATGTGACTGACACCCTGTCCACGGCCATTGGACATTAGGTTCTAGCAACCCTACACAATAGCTAGCCCACTTAGGCTGTTGCATGGTAGGGAAACTGGCATTATGTTCTTCTGGCCAGGTGGCATTCAACCAGTGGGCACGATCATACCCAGGATTGGATAAAAATGTATAATTGTAAGTATCTGTAGACACTTCACTATTAGTCTGGACACCCCATGAAGTTTTTAACCCCCACCATCCTGCAGTATGCCTTACCAAATTTATACAATCAGAATCATTTTTATCAATGCTAAAGCAAAGCACCCCTTTAAGGGAAAAGTTGGTCTGTCCTACTACAGAAGCCACCTCTCCATCATAACGCAAGTAAGGAAGATCTACATCTTTACCAGTGGTAAATAACCTAGGAAACACTGGTGCTGAATGCATCACCGGCAATGGAAGTGGGAATGTCGATAGGATTCCCCATTGGATCTGGTTTTGTTTGACCTTCTGCCTCGCTTGGGCAAGGCTCTGTGATGACAGCCTCATCAAGAGGATCGGCAACAGGACCATCTTCTTTGACTCTTCTGGTTAATCATTCTGGAACCCACACTGGGTCTTGAGCTTTCTGGGGAAAAAAACACACAGACCCTCATGCCCATGCCAGCATGGAATCAGGTCCTTTCCAGTGACCTGTCAACACATCCTTCCATTTAACTAGACCACTAGTGCCACTGCCCGGGGCAGCATGTCTATCGGCAGCACACTGGCCACATGAATTTAAAGTAAAAAAATTAAGAGTGAAGAGAGCTAAAGAAAGTCTCTCCTTTGGGGTACGGCCAAGGCCTATTCCCCCCTTTTGTTTAATTAGACATTCTTTGAGGGTGTGATGTGCCCTTTTTACAACTCCTTGCCCTTGGGGGTTGTAGGGTAGGCCATGATTAAGGTGTACGCCCATCTGCGCGCAAAAGGTAGTGAACTGTTGTCCAGTGTAGCCTGGTCCATTATCAGTTTTTATTTATGTAGGTTTACCCCAGGCTGCCCATGCTTCAAGGCAATGGGCTATAACGTTGCGACCCTTTTCTCCACTCATGGCCGTAGCATGAAGAATCCCTGAACACGTATCTACTGATATATGAACATATTTTAGAGCGCCAAATTCAGGCAAATGAGTAACTTCCATTTGTCAGACCTTAAGGAGAAGTAGCCCTTGTGGGTTAACTCCCAAGGATGGTGGGTGGTGGAATTGCACACACTGAGGGCAATCAATCACAATTTGTCTAGCATCTTATCTGGACAGGTGAAGCTTAGACCACAAAGTCTTGGCATTAACATGGTAGAGTTTGTGAAAATCTCGGGCCTGAGTACTGACAGCTACAGGAAATATCCACTTTTGTCTAGTGGCTACATCCACTAAAGCATTTCCCTCACTTAAGGGACCGGGCAACTTTGTATGAGCCCTTATATGTTGTGGAAAAAATCTTTGAGAGCGGTGTCTAATAAGTTTTTGCAATTGGGAAGATAGACAGGCTACAGTACCGGATGGTTTTATGGGGCCTGCCACTCCAAGAATCTTCAAGGCATTTATAACATAAATCGAATCAGAAATCAAATTAAACGCACAGGAGAAGGTTGTAAAGACTTCTAGCACTATCTGTAATTCTGTTACTTGAGAGGTCCCGGAGCAAATTGGCGTTGGACTACCGGCTGGCCAAGGACCAGGTATGCTCCCACTCCGTTCTTGGAGCCATCTGTGAATATGTTAATGGCATCAGGAAGAGGTGTGGTAACTGTTACCTTTGGAAAAACAATGGGATGTACTTTAAAGAATGTCATTAAGGGGTGCTTTGGGTAATGATTATCGAGCTTTCCAGGAAAGGAGCATCTAAGAATGTCCCAATCATCAATGGTAGTACACAACACTAAAACTTGTGCTGCGGTATAAGGTGTTACAATGGTTTCAGGACTTCTGCCAAAAAACTGTAAGGTTTGTTGTAAGCCAAGTTGGGCCAGTTGAGCAACGGTTGTAGGATAATGTTCAATGCTCTTTCCAGGGGATACTCTAGGATGAATCCATAGCAAGGGTCCCTGCTGCCACAACACTCCTGTGGGTTGTCTCATGGTAGGTAAAATGCATAGCAGCAACTCCTGATCTTCCTGCATGTGCTGTAGGTAAGCCTTTTGTAGTCTATCTTCTACTAATTGTAGTGCCTGGTGAGCTTCTTTGGTCATATATCTAGGTGAATCTAGGGCACTATCGCCTTTAAGCACATCATATAAGGGTTTTAATTCATAATTTGCTAGCTTTAGATAGCTCCTAATCCAATTTATATCTCCTAATAACCTTTGATAATCATTCAATGTCTTTAAATTGTCTTTTCTGATTTCTAACTTTTGTGGATAAACCGATTGAGGGGTCACGCCAAATAAAGAGTTGTTCCCTAGGGAGTGCTCGCTGTTGGGAAGGCAGAGCACGGAAGCCGGCACCATTTTAGGGTGCGGCTGGGTCGCAGCTCCTGACAGGTTATACTTGTAATTTCAGTACTTGAGGCCAACCTGGTTAATATAGTGATTTCCAGGCTAGGCTTGGCTAGAGAGTGGCTCCCTAACTTAAACAACAACAAGAGACTTAAACATAAGACTAATTCTATGGAACTACTAGAAAAAAATGGAGGAATCATATCAGGACATTGTGAGGAGATATTAAAGAATCATCTGTCAGGGAAGAGGTCAGGGGAGAAAGAGAACATATCTCCACATAGCAGTTAGGCTAAAAGAAGAATAGCACAGCTTTGATGTGACCTCACTCATCTTTCTCCCTGGGCTAAAGACCTCCCGGAAAAAGATGCTAAGGAATTAATATGAGAGAAGGAGGGGAAATTCCAGAAGCCCTTTCAAAGCCTAGCCCAGAAACCACTTGGTGGTCTATGAGCTCTAACAACCTCACCTTGCCTTCAAGGGAGATTTCTGGCTACTTTAGAAATGCTCAGGTTTGGTTTTTCTGAATCATCTTTGTTGATATCTAGACATCCAAGTCCTTCTTCAACTTTGGAAAGTACCAAGACCTTTAGACAGGTGGCCTTTCGCTTCAGACTCTTACAAAATGGCATTTATTTATAAGGACTTCTAAAGCAATCAGAAAAATAAAGCTGAAACCATAGTAAAATTTTTCTGTACAGCTTAGAAACTAATCAACTGAATTCAAAGATAACTTATTAAATGAAAAAATTATTATAAATATGCTTAGAAATTAAAGAGCTAAAAGGAGAGCCGATACTCAAAATATATAAGAAAATATAAAAAAAGCAATCATGAACTACTTTAATTA
>PVIH01002451.1:44051-189350 GCA_004025045.1 Sigmodon hispidus
AAAAAAAAAAAAAAAAAAAAAAAAAAAAAAAAAAAAAAAAAAAAAAAAAAAAAAAAAAAAAAAAAAAAAAAAAAAAAAAAAAAAAAAAAAAAAAAAAAAAAAAAAAAAAAAAAAAAAAAAAAAAAAAAAAAAAAAAAAAAAAAAAAAAAAAAAAAAAAAAAAAAAAAAAAGTGAAGCTCATATACTCATTGCTTGTGGGTATGTAAATTAATATACATAGAGAGTACAACACAGAGGCACCCTGAAAAATTCAAAACAATTACAGAAGACTCACAAACCTACTATTTAGTATACACTAAAAAATATAAGCATATTGAAGTGATATCTGCAGGCTCATTAAAACCATACAATTTATCCTCAGTAACTAAGAAATGAAGACATCATTATCCATTAAACAGAACAAGAAAAATGTATAACATGATACATGGAATATTAGTCAACCACTGAGATGGAGTTCATGATCCTTAGCAAAGTAAGCAAAAGAAGTGCCACATTATCTTGCTCATATGTAAGATACAAAAAATGAAGTTGATTTCCAGAAAAAGTGGGGAAGCCAGAGGCCAGGGTAAGTGAGAATAGCAGTCTGGAAAAGTTTTTCCATTATAATTAAATTACAGTTAGATAAAAGCAAAAAAAATTCAGAATGCTATTCCACAGTAGAATGACCACATATTTACATACACTGACAATGTAGTGTAGTTTTCGAGAGGCTAGAAGAAAGGACTTAAAAAAGGTAAGTTTGCTTAACCTGATTATATAATTATATAGCATTCACATGTAACAAAACTTGCACACACACACACACACACACACACACACGTTTAAAATAAATTTGAGTAAAAGGACATAGGGAAAGACAATGCTTAAGCCACCCTTCTTCAGTCATCACTCCCTCCACTTGCCATCCCTGTTCACATTCTCAGAGTATCTCTCTTATTATTGCTTTTCTCTTCTTTACTTTCCTATTTCTTACATTGCCATTTCTAAATTTGCTTTGTATCCAATCCATGATAGCAATGAAAGGCTATAAATATAAAATTACAGATTAATGGAGTTAGAAATGTTAAGAGCATTATCAAGGTCACAGGGATATCGAAATGTGCCATTGCCTTCCCATGAGTGACCTTGTCTTCACATGCTTCCTTACCTTTTAAAAGCATTTTATTAGACCTTATCATACTATAATCTCAGTCTGTTCTAAAATTCTTTATCCCAATAGGAATTTCATCTGTGTAATGGAGGAACTGCATTTTACAGTATACTTTGCAATTATTCTTTTAGTAGTCGTATTAATTCATTCCTTACATATATGTAAATGTATTACCTTATAGTGAATACCTTATACCAAGGGAGATTGTGAATGTATGAGTGGGCTGGTACCAAAGGCCATTATAAAGTTACTTTGTTTTTTGTCTTTCATCCTTGGAGCTTTTACTTCAGAGAGGGGCACATATATAATAGCCATAGTTGCATGGAAACTTTCACTGTGACGCTGAATTGAGATCAACACTAATTAAGGCATAACATAAGCCAAATTCATTACTGAGTGCCTTGGGTAGACACAATATTGCAGAATGTTAAGGACAAGGACTTATATAGAGCATATACCTTTTGTACTATGAGAAATGTACACTTAATTATTTTAACACAAAATATACCATTTGACATTTTCGTATAAATTTTAAGCTAAATTTTATAAGACAATATTGTGATTCTTATTCTTTTTGCCTGCTCTAAATGCACACACTGATTGAATATTCCAAACTGAGAAGAACTAGTGCTAAGCCACCCTTTCCTGCTTTTACTATCAATCATCACATAACAAAATAACTGAAAATGTATCACCTTAAGCAAATAGTACATATTTCCTATTACACAGAATCTCTGTTGGTCAGAAAACCTAAACTGGTTCAAGTAGAAGCTTAGTCATATGCATTCCAAAGGATCCAGTTCCTTATTTTGAGAAATCCTCCATGTTGCAGCTTCAGCATTCTGACCACATGGTCGATGACATCTTTAAAGTGAAGAAAATAGAAGAAAGCAACACTGGCTTAGAAACTGGTTAAAATCTTGCCCATCAGAGAATTATACAGATCACAGCAAACTAAAGCTTTTGATGCATTTAGCCATGAATCAAGCTTATTTCATTATCCACATTTATCTTCTCATTTTTATTATCTTAATTAGTGTTCAAATTAAAATGACTCCAGTTTTTTTTTTAATAAAAGACATATTTAAATGACAAACATATAAGTAAGGGAATTTTATTTCTACATGTCTAATCTTTTAAGAGGTAAATACAAATAATAGAGAAAAGAACACAGATAGCCCATTGCTCTAAAGAAAATTAGTTACACTAATTTGAAGTGGACAGGTTTTATTTCTAAACTATGTATAAGGGTGAAATGGCAATAAAAGAAACTGCAGTGTTATTTTGAAAATTTAGTGCAGGTACACTTGAGAAAGTACTAATGAATGCTGGTGAAATAAAGTGACCTCTGGTAAAATATGACTTATAGGAGAGTCCTTTGACCCCTGAGACTTAGCAGTCTAAATGAAAAAGGGGAGATGTGGGCATAAGTTTCAAAGCCCACTAGGAATTCCCAAATACCTGGTAGCCACTTCCCAAATAATTGCCTCAGAAGCTTATAAATGCTTAGGCAGTAGCTCAGGCTATTACTAACTAGATGATTGGCTTAAATTAACACATAATTCTTAGTTATGGTTGGTCCTGTGGCTTGGTACCTTTTCTCAAAACATCACTTTCATCTTATTTCCTCTGTGTATGACTGACAACTGCTGACTCTGCCCTTTCTTTTCCCAGAATTCTCTTAGTCTAGTTACTCCACCTATAATTCTTGCCAGACTACTGGCACATCAGTGTTTTATTAAACCAATTCAAGTGACTTTTTTTATAGTGTACAAAAAGCATTATCTCACAGCCTTTTCCTCTTTTGTCTAACTTTAACACAGTACAATGACATATAAAATAAACATTTATCAACTAAGAATTTACTGTTAAAATATTTAATTTATTTGTGTTTGAAAAATAAATTACTTGATTATCTTGGAGAGGTCAACATTTTATATCTAATTTACCATTTTATTGTAACTATGAAAAGTTATAACTATGAATATCTAGGCTTCAACTCCATCAGAGTCATCAGAAAAATAAAATGTTACTTAATAACAGGGATATCAACCTGCTTGGACAGTCACCCAATGTTTCTATGCAATGTTGGAGCATGCAACAATAGCTATAGGGTATATATCTGGCAAACTGTATTTTGAATCAGAAAAATTTGAAAGAATATTCTACCTTGACTTAGAAAGGTTCAGCAGTCACTTTTCCTTGTGTCTTATTTGTCATAACTGGGCAGTGTACTATAAGCAGTCAAGAAAAGTGTAGTTTTTTACCCAATGACTAGCTTTTGCCACATAAAAAGTAAACTCCATGTTAAGTTTCTTCAATGCTCATTATCTTCTCTTAAGTAGATTGGTACTGCCAGGGGCAGATATATCTCACTTCCATGAAAAACATTAGGTTATTAAACATATTAAATGCTGTATTGTGTAAGTCTTTAAAGTGTTTCAATATTACCTATCTACTTGTAATATCTATTTGTATACCTAGAAAGACTAACAAATATAACTAGATGTTTGACTATTACAGATAAGTGTTGTAAAAGGTTTTTGAATAGTCTTCAAACACTTCAGATTAGTATTAATCTGTATTTTTAATTATATGTTACATTTTAAATGGACTACATAAACATAATACCCAAAACAAGAGTATAAATATTCATATAGTATAACAAAATTAACTAAAGATTTTTCATCAATAAAATCAAATCTATACTAATGTAAAGTATAAAAAATTAATGAAAATTTAGTGCAGGTACACTTGAGAAAGTACTAATGAATGCTGGTGAAGTAAAGTGACCTCTGGTAAAATATGACTTATAGGAGAGTCCTTTGACCCCTGAGACTTAGCAGTCTAAATGAAAATTCATTTAGAATTATAGGTGGAGTAACTAGACTAAGAGAATTCTGGGAAAAGTAAATATTACTTTACTTTTTTATAATACAAATCACCATTTGATTTATATTAACTTTGTTTTCTCTATGTTTCCAACCCAAATGTCTTCTACTTATATTTAAAATAAGAGTGCCTCTTCAGGCACATGGATACTGATTTTGACAAGCCAAAGGGATCAGTTGAACATGAAACAATGCTGTAGTCCACTCCAGTGGCATATTGTTTTTTATTAAAGTAGATTCAATAATCTACCCTTTTATTCTATCCTATACTTTTATTTTTTTCTAAACAAGATGCTTGAATCTAATCTTGATTTAACTCTTTTTCCTGACCATATTCATAACTTGTAACTAACCCCCCAATCAATAACAAGCACTCATAATTTATTTTGAGAAATATAGGCATAGTTCTCTAGACTACTTCCTGCTAATTGGTAGTGCTGATAATCTTTGGGGGACTCAGAAAATATAGGTTTATGCTCAAGTCCTAATTGTAGTATTCTGTGAGGCTGAATCATCTTAGCCAGCACCCTTGTAACTGTTCTGGATATAGAATTTAGAGGAAACTGCATGACAGATGCTCCGAAATTTTGGATCATCTGGACCATATGCTCGCATTGAAGATTTTCAGGGGGTCTTCCTCAATCAAGCCTATTTTTTAACCTAAAATGAATCCACAGTCTTTAACTTCCTGTGAAAATAAAAGCAAAACATGTTCTCCAAAGTAGCATATATTTTTATTTAAATTTTGAAGTTAAGACACTTTTAAAATGTTGGATTAATTCAGCAGCATTTGTAATCAAGTGTATTTTAGTAGCTGTTATTCCTTCCTCAGTAGCTAAACAATTTAAAGACAACACAATAATACAGTATCCAGATATTTTCTGTGTATTTTCTATCTTCACATTTTTTAAATATTACTTTACTTTTTTAAAAGAATTTTATTATTTTAAAAGTAAATATTTTATGACTATCTATGCCTCCTCTTTACTCTCCCAAGCCTATGCATATTTTAAACACACTGTAAATCATTTAGAGGCTTATTCCCCATCTGATTCTGTCTTTACTGTGTACCTCTATCATTTTTCTGACCATGTGAATATTTAATCTACTAAACTGGGTAGGTAGGACCAAAATGGCAGCTTTGGTGGTTGGCTACACCTAATTCTTTATTTCTTAGAAAAGTTAGTCTCATGATGGAAGCACATTTACAGCCTGCTCTGCAAACCACATTTGACCTCTCCAACTCTGGAAAGTTTTGCAGTCCATGTCACCACTGAGTAGCATGCCATACCCACATTTCATAAAGGAGCCCAGCTCTGCTTCCCTCTACCAATCAGAATCCAGCAGAGAAAATGCTGCTACCAAATACTGACTTTATTCTTATATGTCTAGATTTTTTTTAAAGCTTTTGTGAGGTTTTATATGGAAATTCTTGCCAAATGTTTGGTTACCACAATTACCTAATGTTTGGGTAGAAATTTTCTGTGCTGTTGGCAATTCCCAAATACCTTGTAGCTACTTCCCAATTGTCCCTGAGGCATAATATTACTTATAAATGCTTGGCTGGTAGGTCAGGCTATTACTCAGTAGCTCTAATACTTAAAATTAGCACATAATTCTTACCTAGGTTTAGTCATGTGACATGGTACTTTTTCTCATAACCATATTCTCATCTTACTTCTTCCACATCTGGATGGCAACTGCAGACTCTGACTTTTCTCTTCCCAGAATTCTCCTAGTTTGATTGTTCCATCTGCTTGGCTATTGGCTAATCAGCATTTTATTAAGCCAATTCAAGTGAAAAATCTTTACAGTGTACAAGAACAGTATCTTATACTGGGGGAAACTAATATCACAGAACAATTACTGGATTTTATAGGAGAAATCAAGAAGCAAAGGAAAAGTTACATATCCATTTAACTTGTCTGTGACTCTACTTTAACAATCCATAGCAAATAGTACCACAGCAAATAGCTAGTGGATAAATAACTTTCACCATTTGATTTATATTAACTTTGTTTTCTCTATGTTTCCAACCCAAATGTCTTCTACTTATATTTAAAATAAGAGTGCCTCTTCAGGCACATGGATACTGATTTTGACAAGCCAAAGGGATCGGTTGAACATGAAACAATGCTGTAGTTCACTCCAGTGGCATATTGTAGTGGACTTCACTGTCTGAAGAGAACCTGGTAATGATTCCAAAACCAAGTGAAGTCAGAATGATCTCTTAAGGGAACTATACACTAGAAGCTTTGGCAAAATTCTCTTTTTGGTATTAATATGTCTTTCTTCCCTTTCTTGTCCATTCATCACTGGTTACTGGTGACACTTTCTGAATCTGTAAGAGTTTGCCAGATTGGTTGGTTGGGCCTTTAAGTGCTCATGTGTGCTAAATTCCAACTCAGTAACAAAACATATATATTGGCCTTTTGTTTAGGATTAAGTAATATCAACAGGATAAGAGAAGGATGGGTGATGCTAAAACCATTAATTTTTTGTTATGAATAAAGTCATATTTTTATCCATCTATATCCTTGTTCAAGCTCCCTTCCCCGTCCCACACCTTCCAGTTACTCTCTCTTCTCCACAACCATGAATTTTTATGACATTCATCTATAAAAAAGTTACAAAAAAAGAAGACATGTGTTGGGACGCTACTAAGGGCCTATATTTTCCTTTAAAGTTACTTGGTACTTCAGATTTCTGCAGTAAAAAATGCCATCATCAACAGTTATACCCAGAATATAATTGACTTGTCCAAAGATAAGGAACAAATTTCTAATTAATACAATAAACTAAAATCAGTCCCTTGTGAGCATAAGCTTCAGCACTCATTAAACATTCTATGCCTTCAAATAAAATTAGCAATATATACATTCTTTTGTATTCTCATTCTTTTTTTAGGCCAGTTAATTATGGATTTTAAATGAATCAGGAGTTTATACTAATATTTTTCATATAGATTCATTTTCTTTATATTTAGTAGTTGTAAATGGACATTGATATACAGTCTTTTCAATATCCATTAGTTGATAAAAATGAAAGCAATGAAGTGTTTTGTAATTTGCTCCCAACTGTAATTAATCATTGACCTCAACAAATTCCCTCTTAGGAAAGTACAGTATTACTAATTAGTGCTTTATCCACTCTGTGCCAATGAACTAAGAAATAACATGTATGAGTTTGTCATATAAGCTTTGTCTTCAAGGATCATATGATCTTTTTCTCTATTTCTTAGTTCAAAAGTTGGTTGTCAGTAAAGTAAATACATTTATTACATGTTTATATTTAAAAATATTGAGACTAATAAACATTTTTCTGTTCTAATCACTAGTGATTCATTTTGCTTTGTCCTTTTCTATTTTCTTTTACCACCTAAGCCAAGTTAATCTTTTTAACAACTGACTTGTAACTTTTGCCATCATTATAGCTCATACATAACTTCATAACTTTAGGATTACCACTGTTTTGATGAGACACCATGACCAAGAGCAACTTGAGGAGGAAAGAAACTACTGTTTGACTTCCACATCATTTGTTATCATTGAAAGAAGTCAGAACAGGAACCCAAGTACTGCAGAAACCTGGAGGCAGGAGCTGATGGCGAGGCTATGGAGGAGGACTGCTTAGTGCCTTGCTCCTCATGGCTTTTTTTTTTAGTGCTTTCTTATAGAACTCAGAACACCCAGGGTGTTCCTGCTCACAATGGGGTGGACCTTGCCTCCTCAATCAAAGAATGAAAAGTATTTTGCTACAGAAACAACTTATCCACAGTAACCATTTTAGCTACCATGCATGATATGCTTTTGTGAGTGCTATCAGGATACAGCCTTGAATAAAATCTAATGAGGCCTATATAGTAAGACACAAGAGTTAATTTTCTATGTAAGTAGAAACAATTTAGATGAATAAAATTTGGAAGCACATCAAAATATATTTTAACATACCAATTAACATTAAAATTAAACTACTATGGATAGCTGTTGTTGAAGGCCACAGAGATAACTATAAATTAAAAAAATATTTAACATAAGACTCAAAGACATTTTTAAATTATCAAGTCATTCATTTAAATGGTGTTTTGGAGCAGTATCTCTCAGTATATTAAATAGTTGTCCACTCTGGGTTAGAATACACAGATATAAACTACCAGATGTAGGTGAGAATGAAGTTACCTGAGGCTTCTCTGTAACGAATTAAAATGACAGTGCCTCATGGTTCTGGAATCACCATGATACAGGCAAAGAACTACACAACGAGTGTTGAAAATTAAGTGCCTAGCTGCTGAATGTACAGAGAACTGGAGAGCTGGTCTCTAGAAACTGGCATATATCTTATGAATCATGCCTTCAGAAATCATCTAAACCTTTTATTGTTAACTATTATTATTATGAACAAAGAAGTCACATTTTCTATCCTGTATATCCTTATTCAAGGTCCTTTCCCCCTCCCAATACATCAGGTCATTCTTTCCACAACTCCCCATCCCCCCCTTAATCTCTTCAGTACTATTCTTTATGAGGATGTATTTTTGTTTTTTGTTTTCTGTTTTTGGTCTACTACTTAACATATTTACCATTTACCTTCTTATGTACATGCATCCTTTGAGAGGTTCTGATGCACTCTAGTCTGATTTATCATGTTTTCCACCCCCTACACACACTGGTAACGTTTATTTGTAGAGTTTCTTTGTTTGTTTGTTTTTTTAAATTTTACTCTTTTATACAAAACCTCTTGAGATCATGACTTGAGAAAATATATCAAGTATTTTGAAAACATCCAAATCTTCATCAGAGCTATAGTAGAATTTAACAATCTGTTAGAATGTCATAGTATTAGTAATTACCTTAGTATTCACCTCTCCCCCTGAGAAAGGAAGAACTTGTTAATTTTGCATTGCACACAAACAACTTAAACAATAAAAGACTTCACGGTGGTTCCTGGTTCACATGGTAAAACCCATTGTAGTGAAGAACATATGGCCAGGTCCTGGAGGTGGGAGCATGACAGCAGAGCCTCCTCACAGTCAGTGAAACCCAAGGGCAGAGGTTGAACTAGAAACAGAGCCAGCACCATGCATGCTTTGTCATCATGCTCTACAGCTTTCAAAATAGTGCCACAAGCTGGAGAGCAAAAGCATTTAAAACAGGAGTCTGCAGGGAACATTCATATTCATCTCATAATACCATCCATATCCACCATATTTTAATCTTCAAACTAGTAAATATGTGATCTTCCATTGAAAAAGAAAAATTGCATGTATAACTAAGGGTCTTTAGACAGAGTGGTTATCCTGGTAGGTGAAAAATAATTGCAAGAATATTTTTAAGGTGGAAATGAGAGGCAAAAGGTCAGACAGCCTTCATGTTCTATTACTCTACTGAGACAGAATATAAATGTACATCCTCCTGAAGTTTGCACACTAAATATTGGTTATTAGCATTTGTAAGAGCTATTTACTATTGTTTAATCCAAATTTAATCCTTAGTAGCTACATATCAAGCATCTATTTATTAACCTAGCTATAAATATAATTTATTTTATTTATTATTTATGTTACTGCCAATTTGACTCAATTTTAATATTATAAGCTACATACTCAGCATCATAAGATTCTTTATCCTGACTTTTTTAGGCTCGTTTCCCAAAGAGCTTATCTTTTCATAACTTTCCAATATCAGATACCTAGGTTCATGCTGTCCACCCTCCTCAACTTCATGATTTAATCCTGGCCACATTCTGACAGTTTGAGGCAGTTCCAGGCAATGAAATGTGAAAACTCTGATTTAGTGCATGCCTGTCTAGAACAGACCTGCCACTTCTTCATGAGAAACCTCACTTCAAATTTTTTCCCAATTGATTCTGAAACTTGAACTGTAGCAGCATTCATCAAAGGGATTAGAAATGGCTCAGGTGCATCCCCTGCGGTGCAGGATTCTACCAAAACGGGACTGAAACTTTCATCTAGCATGTGGGATAAGGGTATTCACTCTGCTCTGGCTCATTCATCTTTATGCTAGCAGAAAACAAACACAACTAGCTCATTCTTTTCTAACTAATAGATTTTATATTTAGGGCCTCCCTGATTTTGTTAAGATTTTATTAGTTGCCTGGAACAGGCATTTCAAAGTGTACCCACGTGCAGCACAGGAGTCTGTTTTGTAAGGTGAATGGAAATGCTGCAAAACCTTGTTTCATTTAGGGAATAAATCAAGATTTTAGTATTTCACAAACTCATTTATTTTAGAATAGGGAAACCATGAAATTCAGAGCTTTGGGTGATAACTTATTTATTTAAGTTATCTGCTTTACTTTGAAATGAAAATATTAACAAAGTAAGGGAAGAAATGAGACTCATAGGGGCCAGTCTTGTTAGATGGTGGTTGTTTCACATACAGATGAGGATACCTAGTATGAAAACCGATGCAATGAAGGCAATAGGAAGTAGAAATGTTTAAAGATAATAAAGGATGGTGTGGATATCAGAAAATAAAAACAGTGTTTGAAATTTAGCTGGGACACCATTAGGAAGATAGATATTAAGTGGCTGTCTGAAGACTAAACATTAGGAAATGAACATACCTAAAGTGCTCCTTACTATTTGCTTGAACTGATGCCAAACACTGAAAGATCTTCCTCTAACATCCTATTTAACAAGAGACATTATGTGTCTGTATGTATGTCCTATTTACATATCAAAGTATTTGTGTGTATGTCTGTGCTATTTATATATGAAAGTGTGTGTGTCTCTATGTGTACTTCACACGTGTGCATAGATGTGTAAAATACACAACTCAATAATTTAATGTTATCTTGGATCCTTCTACACTTTAATTTTTATACAGAATCCTTCCCTTAATATGGGCTCTCTTATTCAACTAAGATGGCTGGCCAATTAGCCACAGGCATTAGCCTGGATATTCATCCCAGGTGATGGGATTCCTGGTATAGAATTTACCTCCTTATCCTCATCCTCTGCCTAGCTTGATGGCTAGGAATTTAAGCTCAGGGTTTCATCTTTGCCTAGCAAAAACTTTACTGAGATATCCCAGTTTAAATGCATTTATAGTTTAACATAAAGCTTCTTATTGTAAACAATATATTTACTAATTGTTCATAAGTGGAATGGAGAAAGGGACTGAGTGACTTGGCCACATCCCTAGATCTGTCATTACTACTATACTCTAGAATCTCACAGTGGTAGTTGTTTCTAGGGGAGCACTGCCATACAGTCATAGGTCTTCTGGATTACTGGCATTTAAAATAAAAAAAAAAATTATTAACCATATTGTATATATTAGAGTTAAAAAACTTTTTTTAAAGTCCCAGGTAATAAATATGTCAGGCTTTGCCTTCTCTACAATCTCAATTATACCTACTTACCCAATACTGCCACTCTTACACAAAACACCTATAGACTGCTGGTAAATGAAAAGATTAGTGGAGAGCCACGGTAAATTCTGCACAGAAAGGGCAATGGGCAGCAGTTGATCTTCATGTTAATTTGCTAAATATGACAAGAATTTGGAATATTTTAGGGAGAGTTGCCATTGTATGTATGTGTGTATAATTTGTGTATGTATGTGTGAGATATATGATGTATAGATGTGGGTTCTATGTGTGATATAAATATGTGTGTAATGTGTATATGTGATATAAATGTGTGTGTGTATATGTGTTAAGCATATTGCAGAGGCACACAAATGATGCTGTAAATATTTGAGATCAGAGGACAATGTCAGATATTGGCCTCATTTCATGTGAGGTAGAATCTCTTTGTCTCCTCCCAACATTCCTCCCTCCCATCTTTCTTCTTTCTTTCTTTCTTTCTTTCTTTCTTTCTTTCTTTCTTTCTCTCTGTCTCTTTTGCTATTAGCTTCCATAGCTTTCATTATCTAGCCGTTTAATCTGTTTAAGGGTATTACCTAATTCTGTCTTCCATATTCCTTTAGGAACACTGAAATACAGATGTGCACTTCTGTGCCCAGCTTTACATGGTTTCTGGCATTGGAAATGACATCCTTATCCCAGCAAACACTGTGCAATGAGCCATCTCCCAGGCACCAGCACGTGTCTTCTTAAGGGTAAAGGTAAAAACCAGCCATAGCGGATGAAGAACAAGTGAGAGATCAAATGCTGATATCCAGGGATCCAAACTCCCACTACAGAATAGCAAGTGAGATACAAACAGGCCCAATTTTCACAAGTTGTTTTCTAATTTATAGTCCACTACTTAAGCATGGAACCTGGAAGACATATGTTTTTGTATTTAACATGGAGGGGAAAACACACTCAAGAAACATAAAAGCAAAAAATAAAGAGAAACAAACAAACCAAAAAAACCAAGAAACTCAGGTCTATAAAATGTGGTTAAGAATGAATATTTTTTTCCTGGTTAGACTTTCTGCCTTAGTATAAAAACTCTTGGTTGAAAAGACAGTTACCTGAGAAATCTGCACAAGTAGAGACTTCAAGGACAGCCCTCCACCTCCGGGAACACCATCAGTCCTCATTAAGTCACTGCAGAGAAAGATGGAGGAAGTAACTGTGAGGATAAGAGAAACAAACGGACTGGCAGGGATCACAAGTCCTGTGAGGACAGAACGGGAAAATGTTGACTTCACTTCTTATTGGAACATGGCACATGTAATACAGTCTTCAGAAAGCTAATACTTTATTGTTCAGGGGTGAAAATATTGAAAAGGATGAAAGCTCGTTTTATATTCACCAAGCTAGTAGAGCACAAAAAAGAGAGGAATAACTCCAAAGAATGCCAAGACTGCCAGCCTCAGGGCTTGTTACATACAGTGCCAAAAGGTTAGGACTGAATGGGTAACAAAGACAAATCACATGTGCTATGTGCTACTGTTGGTGATTTTTACCTTGTTTGATGTCCTTGGCAGTAGTCTGGAATAGTGGTTACTTATTAACCTCATTGCTTTCTTGCAAGGGAAAGGGGCCAGAAAACACTAAGCAATTCTGCAAGCTCACTCTAAACCAAGGTTTAAAGCCAATCTTATAAACAAAGTTATTTCCAGTTGGATATACTGAAGAAAGAAATTAAGGGGTTGCAAGGTTTGAAAATAATTAATGAAAACATATAAATATAAAATCATTATACTCTGTTCTGTTATTAAAATAATTTAAAAGACCGTGCTCATTTTTTTAATAGTCTGTGGCATATAAATAGTGAATTCAATGAAATCAGTAGTCCTTAAACACTTAGGAAATGGGACATTTATTTTTCAATTTTAGATGTTTTATCTTTGATCTTTGTTCACAGTGGAGACATATTTGAGAGTTCCCCCAGACAATACAGGCTATAGCCATTGCTTTTGTTGCCAAGTAGAACATGATGGTTAGACTCTGTTGCTGAAGATACCACATGCATTGTTCACAGGACATAGAAAAATCAAGTTGGTAGTAATGTTGAAGCTTCTCCCCTGCTGGCCAGTTTTCATAATCCTGGAAGGTGTTATTCAAGTTTCTGGGGATGGAGGGTCATCAGTGGTCTTACCCAGCAGTGAACCTTGTGAGCTGCAATAATAATCAGAATAGCAAGATATGCCTATGGATGCAATAGTGTCATGGATGTTATAGATAGATATTGAGATTGAGATGAAAACTTCGAGTCACCTCCCAGTTACCCAATTCCTATAGCTAGGTGCCACCCTTTATGGGTGCTACAATGTTTCAAAACAGAACCATCAACTAGCAGCAAACAACTCAAGCATAATCTCACATCAAACTATTTACATTTAAGCCACAGTACTGTCCCTACTTGGTCTCTGGCTTCTAGCAAATGTCCTACTCTCAACTTCTATAACATTAAGTTCAGATTCCACATACGAGTGAGACCATTTACTACTGTTTTATTCTATCTGATTTTTATTAGCTTAATACAGTGATTTCTATGTCCACCCACACTGTTATAAGCGAGTTGTGATTGAATAGTATCCATTTTGTTATACTCAGTCTCTACCTGATGGACACTGAGTTGTTTTTATTTCTTCAGTGTTGTGCATAGTACTGTAGGAAATAGAGAAGTGCAGTTGTTTTTGACACACTGGTTTATTTTTGGAGGGATAATATACACAGTAGTAGAATTGCTAAAGCAAATGGGATGTTCTAAATTGAATGTTTTATGGATCTCTGTATTATTTTCTGCAATGGATTTCCTAACATACACTATTATGAAATATAAACACTGTGTACAAACATTCCCCTTTCTGCACATTCTCATTGGCACTTGCTATCTTTACTAATCTTCTGCTATTAGCCATTGTTTTTGGCTTTGTGGCTTTGATTTACAGTTCTCTAGTGATTAGTATTGTCAGAATTTGGGGGGTTATCGCTGCCTACACTGGTCTTCTTTTTGGAAATGTTTGTTTAATTTTGATGTTCATTGTTTAGTTGAGTTATTTCATTTTTGGTTGAGTTCTTGACTATCTTCTGTTTCCTGGATATCAAACTTGCCAGACAAATACTTTTCAAATGTTTTGTCTGATTCTTTATATTGGTTTTATAGTCTGCCTCATATATATTCTATGTTATATAAAAGATTTCTGTTTGTTGTGATTTCATTTGTTTATGCTTGCGTTTTTTCTCATACTATGAGATCTTGTTGGAAAATGTCTTGCTAGCTTGAGTATCTGAACATTCACCCCCCCATATTTTCTTTTATAACTTCATAGTATACGGTTAAAATTTAAGCCATTAACTTATGTTGAGTTGCTCTTTGTAATGGTGTATTTTAGGTCTCCGTTTCCTCTATTGGTGAAGTGACTTTTATTAGTTCTTTCTTCATAGAATGTTGGCTAATTAGTTTTTTCTCTGACTCCTTAAGTTATAGTGCTATTTTGTTCATTTTCCATTTATTTATATTTTACTGGAGATGGGAATTGATTGCTACAATTGTACATTACTATAAGAGGTTTTGGCATATTGACAATCCACTTTAATTTTCTTTTCAAATGTTTCCATTTTTTGTTTTTTTCTTAATCTATAATTTATTTAAGAATAAGTCACTTAATTTCCACATATTTGTATAGTTTCTAAAATTCTGTTTGTGATTGTTATCTAAACAGCTGAGAGCATTTATAATGCTTTGTTGTTGATGTTTTGTTTTTTTTTCCTTTTATTTAAGTGGCTCACATTTTTTTTTCTTTTTTTGCATAGCTCCAGTGCTCTCCCTTTTCCTCCCCCCCCAAGTCCTTCCTAGTCCTCCCCCCTCAGCCTCCCCACACCCCACCCCTCCATCAATTTCCAAAGGAGGGCAAGGAGTCCCAAGGGGGGTCATTTCAGCCTGACACATCCAGATGAGATATATCCAAGTCCTTCCTCCTAGTATTAAGGCTGAGTAGAGTGTTCCTCTGTAGGGAATGGGCTCTGAGATGTCAGTTCATGCACCAGGAACATAGTCTGATCCTACTGCAAGAGACTCCACAAATTGCCCACACCATTTGACAGGGTTTAGTTTCTTTTCCTGAAGGTTTCTCAGTGATTGTCTCTGAGTCAGTGAACTCCCAATAGCTCTGGTCAGTAATCTCTGTGGGTCTCATCTTCATGATCCTGATCCTTTTTGCTCATATACTCTCTCTTCTTTCTTTCTCTTCACCTGGATCTGGAGCTCAACCTGGTGCTTAGCTGTGGATCTCTGTTCCTGTCTCTATCAACTGGTGAATGAAAGCTCATGGTTTTCAATAGGGTTATTTTAATACTTATTTACTCACAGGTGAATTTTAGTTAATTATATATGTATTCAAGTCCACAGACAAGAATAGCCATCACATCTTGTAGTAGCCATTATGCCACTTGTTTGCTAGGGTTTTTTTATTTTCCTTCCTTCCTCCCTTCTTTCCTTCTATCCATTCTGCCTCCCTCTTCCATGCTTTCCTTTTTTCCTATCTCTTTCTCTGTCTGTCTCTTCCTGTCTCTCTGTCTCATGGTCTCTCTTTCTCTGTCTCTCTCTCTTCTTTCTCTATCTCTTATAATCTTCCTTGGAAGCTTTGTAAGTAACTCTAATCATATGCTTTTATTACCTGGTTATTGCTTTTAAATAGTTTACTATAGATCTTTGCTTTATGATAACTACATGTCTTATACTAAACAAATTTTTTGATTATAATAAACTAATTTTCTTAGCTTTTTATTCTGATAGTGTTTTTTTTTTTTCCTAAATTGCTATTTGACTTGATGCCACTAAATGCTGTCAAGCCTCATTCTGGCAGTAAACTACATTTCCAGTCCTCCATATTTTTTGAGTAGTTTTCAGTTCACAGTCTTCATTTAATCATAATAAGAAAATGCACACTATCACAATTTTTATAAGTTCATTATGTTTCTTATAAGTAATCCTCTTTTATTTCACATTTCTTGGGAGTTTGTGATGCTTCAAATATTAGTAAACTTTTTTATTCAGATGGGGTACTATACATTCTATGTAATAAGGTAAAAAAATTGAAATAAATTTTCAGGTTGAAATTGTCAAGTAAGTCTTTATACTTCTGTCTTAGAGTTTCTTTTGCTATAAAGAGATACCATGACCATGACAACTTTTATAAAGAAAACATTCAATTGTGGTTGGCTTACAGTTTCAGAGGTTTAGCCCAATATTACCATGGCAAGTAGGATAACAGAATGCAGGCAGACAGGGTGCTAGGGAAGCAGCTGATACTTCTACACTTTGATCTTCAGGCAATATGAAGCAAAATCTCCTAATGGGCATGGCTTGAATTTATATGAGACTTCAAAGCCTGTCTACAAAGTAACACAGTTGCTCAAAAAAGACCACACCTACTCCAACAAGGCAACACCTCGTAATAGTGCCACTCACTATGGCCAAGAATTCAAACACATGCATCTATGAGGACCATTCCTATTCAAATCACTACAACTTTATATGCAAATAAAATCTCCATTTTGGAGTATTTTTTAAATGTATAGTCTTTAAAATTGCTCATCTATTTAACTAAGTGTATTTTTAACGATTCTTGGTTGCTAATTGTTGCTAGCAACTGAAATTTGGCCACATCCCTAAGTGGATAATGCAAATTCACTTTATGGTTAGTATAATAATGTTTGAAATTTATAAAAGGCTTGGAGTTCACATTAGTGAAAAAATAGGTTTTTTTGGCATGTAGGTGGGCCAGGTGTTTAAAAACAAATGAGAGTAGAACTTAGATTTTCTGATTATTCATTGATTTTTCTTCAGTATCATTCAATTATTGGTGTGAAGCTTTCAAACTTGTGGCCACAAAGAAATTAAGAGAATAACAGGGTATCCAGACTGAGTTAGTGTCATTTATTTTTTTTAACTATTTATCATCATATATTACTATATAAAAGACACATATTTATTGAAATTTCTTAAAAGTGATACAGCATTGGGACTATTTTAAAGGGAGAAACTTGATAAACACAGTTTTAAATTTAACAATAGTTGTAGTTAGTTTGTTCCTAAGTAGGCATATTAAACAGTAAAGATAACCATTCTTTGTGACTCTTTTCTCTAAAATACATGGAACATAAAAAATAAAATCTAAGGCACCTTAAGCCAGGTTAGGCTCAGCTACAGGTGAGGAAATCACACTAGATCCCAGCTAATGCCCACAGATACCCTATGGCCACCACAATTCCTGCTAAGCAATCCTTCTATAGTCATATCAAAGGTTTGTGTGTGTGTGTTTGTGTGATTTAAATCATTTTATTCACATATCATCTTTCAATGAAATAAGAATGCTTTTGCTTAAAGTCCACTAATGAGTAAGTATATATCCTTCTTATCCTCCTGGGTTTGTGAGACCTCACTCAGGAGGATATTTTCCAGTTCCAGTCATTGGCCTGCAAATTTTAATATATCATTGTTTTGAATTGTTTTGGCAATCCTGGCTTTCCTGTTATTCCAAATAAAATTGAGTATTGTTCTTTCCAGGTCTGTAAAAAATTGTGTTGGGATTTTGATGGGAATTGCATTGAATCTGTAGATTGCTTTTGGGTAAGATTGTCACTTTCACTATGTTGATCCTACCTATCCAGGAACATGGGAGATTTTTCCATTTTCTTATATCCTCTTCAGTTTCATTCTTCAGAGATTAAAAATGTTTGTCAAACAGATCTGACGCTTCTTTGGTTATAGTTACACTGAGGTATTTAATGTTATTTACAGCTATTATAAAGGATGATGTTTCCCTTATTTCTTTTTCAGCCTGTTTATTATTAGTATATAGGAGGGCTACTGATTTTTTTGAATTAATCTTGTATCCTGCTACATTGCTGAAGGTGTTTATCAGCTGTAGAAGTTCCCTGGTAGAATTTTGTGGGTCTTTTATATATATAATCATATCATCTGCAAATAGGGATCCCCTTTGATTTCTTTCTTAATTTCTTCCCTGACCCAGCAGTGGTTCATTGCAGAGATGTTCCGTTTCCATGAGTATGTAGTCTTTCTGTGGTTTTTGTTGTTGTTGAATTCTAACTTTAGTCCATGGTGGTCGGATATAATACAAGGGTTTATTTCCATTTATTGTGTCTATTGATATTTGCTTTATGACCAAGTATGTGGACAATTTTAGAGAAAGTTCCATGGGGAGCTGACAAATATGTATATTTCTTTATGTTTGTTTGGAAGCTTCTGTAAATATCTATTAAGTTCATTTGCATCATAACAACTGTTAGTCCCCTTATTTTTCTGGTGAGTCTGTGTCTGGTTGACCTATCCAATGGTGAAAGTGGTATATTGAAGTCTCTCACTATTAGAGTGTGACTTTTGATGTAAGGTTTAAGCATTAGCAGTGTTTCTTTTACACATGAAGGTGCCTTTATATTAGGGGCATAAATATTCATGATTGAGATCTCATCTTGATTGATTTTTACTAATATGAATAATTATTGTTTGTCCTGATCTTTCTTGACTAGTTTTTTTTTTTTTAAGTATACTTTGTTAGATATTAGGATGAGAACACCAGCTTGTTTCTTGGGGCCATTGGACTGGTAAATCTTTTCCCAACCCTTTACTCTGAGCCTGGGTCCGCATTTGAATTTGAGGTGTGTTTCTAGCATGCAGAAAAAAGTTGGCTTTTGCTTTTGTATCCATTGTGTTAGGGTGTGTCTTTTTATAGGTTAATTGGATCTATTAATATTAAGGAATATTAATGATCAATGATCAATATTTCCTGTTATTTTTAGTGGTAGCTTATGTGTATTTCCTTTCTTTGAGCTTTTCTCCTGTGGGATTATTGATCATTTGTTGTTTCATGGGTGTATCTGGGTTCCTTAGGTTGGAGTTTTTCCTCTAGTGCTTTCTGTATGCTGGGTTTGTGGATAGTTATTATTTCAATCTATCTTTGTCTTGAAATATTTTGCTTACTCCGTCTATAGTGATTGATAATTTTTCTGAGTATAGTAGTTTAGGTTGATAGTCATGCTCTTTTGGTGTCTTTATAACTTCTGACCAGGACTTTCTTGCTTTCATTGTTTGTATTGAATCTGGTGTTATTCTGATGGGTCTTCCTTTCTAGCTAAATTGGCCCTTTTCTTTTGCAGCTCTTAATATTTTTTTCCTTGTTCTGTATGTTTTGTGGCTTGATTATTGTGTGGCAAGCAGACTTTTTTTTGGGGGGGTAGTTTAATCTATTTGGTGTTCTGTAAGCTTCTTGTATCTTTATAGGCATTTCCTTCTTTAGGTTAGAAAAACTTTCTTCTGTGATTTTATTGAATATATTTTCTATGCTTTTTAGCTGATATTATTCTCTTTCTATTCCTATTATTTTCAAGTTTGGTCTTTTCACAGTGTCCCAAATTTCCTGAACATTTTGTGCTATGGCTCTTTTGGTTTTAGTGTTTGCTTTGAGTGATTTATGTATTTCCACTATTGTATCTTTCAATCCAGGGATTCTCTCTTCCATTTCTTTGATTCTGTTGGTTGTACTTGTATCTCTATTTATGGTTTGTTTCTTCAGATTTTCTATTTTCAGCTTTTCCTGATTTTGTGCCTTCTTCATTTCTTCTGTTTTATTGTTTAATTCCTGGAGTGATTCTTTCACCTATGGGTGTTGTAGAAAGTTTCCCGGCCTGTTTGGGGCCAGAAGTTTGTAACCTGGCACGTGGCGGCAGTTTTGAACCTGGTTTGCGTGGCAGCTTTTGTCCCCCAAAGAAATGAATCTGATGTTTATATTACTTCATACTGTTTGGCCCATGTCTCAAGCACATTACTAGCTAGCTCTTTCATCTTAATTCAACCCATTTCCATTAATCTTCCCACCATGTGGCTAGCAGCCTATGGCTCACCTGTTTCTTACATGTCTGTCTTCTTCAGGGGTCAGATGGAGACTGACTAACTCCACCCTTCTTCCTACCTGCCTGTGCTCTGGTTGTCCACCCACTTCTACAGTGCTCTACATAGGCCAAAACAGTCCTTTATTTACAGCATAGAGAACATTTCCACCACATTTCCTCTTTTCTGTCTAATTAAAAAGGAAGGTTTCAATTTCCATATAGCAAAATTACATACAGAACAGCTCTCAAGCAGGAATTATAGTCACAATATCCAGTCTATTTGTATTCACCAAATTAAAGAGAATATTCCATTATCTACCTTATCATTATGAGTCTGAAGTTTCATATCTAATATACCTTTTAAACTAAAAATAACTATACCTATAATTATTAAACCTTCAACCACATCAAAGACCATAGAAGGATATAATATTATCCTAATAAACAGGAAGTGCAAGCAATTTCCAAAGTCTAGAAAGTGACAGAGATGACCCATGTCTGCCTGGACAGTCATCCAAAGTTCCTTTGTAATGTTGGATCATCTATCTTCAGCCATTATGGCCCAAAGTCTCTGGCAAACCTTTCAGTGATACATGAAATCTGACACAGTTCATCAGTTGCTTTTCCTTGTGTCCTGAAGAATGCCTGGCAATGTTTTCTGCAAAGCAGGAACCTGAAGGACCATCTTGGCTTGTTCTGCCAAAGTTCAGAGGTCACTTTCCTATGGAACCTGCATATCCAGTTTATACAGCATACTATCAAGCAGTCAGTACCAGAACAGTTTCTTGTCCAGTGGCTAATTGTTGCCACAAGATAAATTCCACATGAAGTTTCTTCAGTGCCCATCATTTTCCTGAAATACATTGGTACTGCCAGGAGCAGACCTGTCTCACTGTCCAGAAAAGTCTAAGTTCTTAAAATGATTTAAATGCCATATTCTGCATGTCTTTGAAGTGTTTGAAGACTATCTATCTAATTGAAATATATCTTTGTATACCTACAAAAAGCTAACTAACATGACTATAAGTTTAGTTATCATAGATGACTATTAATCTGCATTTCTCAATTACACATTATAATTTTAAATGAGTTACATCAGCATCATACCTTAATCAACAGTAGAAAAATACATACAGCATAACAAAATTAACCTTAAGTTTATATCAATGAATCAAAATCCACTTATCTTTTCTAATCATTTCTATATCATATCCTCCTCCCCCCTTTTTAAGATTGACTTGGACCATTAACCATTTATAATGAAAACAAACATTAATAAGTAATATTTTTGGGAAATTGGGCTTAGTTTTCTTTCTTTTACTGCTTCCTGCTGTCAAAGGACAATGATCCCATGGGGTTTTGAAGCTGGATCATCTCAACTGGCCATCTTGGAAGCTGATCTTCTCATCAGAGAATTTCAGGTGGCCTTGGCAAATGAAACCACATTTGCCTAGAACCAATCCACAGGTTTTGATCTTCTGTGGAGACAAAAGCAGAAACTCTTTTCCCAAGTAACATATTCTTATAAACAGATTTCAAAGTCAAGATATCTTTAAAATATAAGTATTGGTTTAACTTAGCAGCCTCAGCAATCAATTGTCTCTCTGCAATTAGCTCATTAAAAGTAAAAAAATTAAAAGAAAACTTAATAACCCTAGTCCAGACTCTTTGTTTATCTGTCATCTTCATGTGGCCTTTTTATCTTTATTTCCTATTTCTCTTTCTTAAAGGGCTTTCTCTACCCTCTTTTTTTTCTGTCCCTGTTTTGCTCTGAAGCCTATGCTTATTTTACATACATTGTACCCCATTTAGAGGTTTTGAGAGTCTATATCTGTTTCATTGGGAATTCTTCATCATTTTCTAACCCAAAGAGCTTTAAAAATGTTGGTATCACTTTAATTGCTGCCTCTGCCCCTTTTGACTCTGTTTCAATATGGCAGAGGAGCCCACGCCACTCTGCCGCTGCCAGCAAAGAGAGCGGACTCAGGAAATGCTGCTACAAGAAAAACCTTTTTTAACTCTTTTTTTTTCTGTTCAATATAAGCAGAAACCTTAAATCAATCACATTTATGCCAAGCCTTTCACGAAATGTATGAGTTTAAGCTGTGTGCCATGGATGCACCATTTTTAAATTCCTGCCTGAACACCACACTGTCTCTGTACCATAAATCAATTCAAATACACAATCCAGAAAACTCTTTTGGCTCTGTTTCAGTGATCTAGAGCACTCTTTAATCTTTTTAAACTTTCTCAGGCTTTCTGCAGGTTTTGGGGCCCATGTTGGGCGCCATCTGTTGTAGAAAGTTTCTCAATGTAGCAGGAAGTCAGGCTAAGCAGGTAAACTGTGCCAGAGTGTTTTTCTGGTGGGTCGTGGTCAACTGGGGGAAGCAACAAAAGCGGGAAGCGCAAGAAGAGGGAGGCGGACGCTCATGCTCTGGCCCTTTGGCGTGGTGGGAAACGACCGCTCCATTGGGACACTCTTGCCACTCTGCTTCTCCACCCTTTCTCCTCCCCCCATGGGTTTTTTCTTGATTTTCTTTATTTTGTTAATCTCTTCCATTTTTTTGTTTATTTTCTTCTATTTCTTTAAAGGATTTTTTTTATATCCTTTTTTAAGGCTTCCATAATTTCATTAAAAACATAAAGGTGTTTTTAATGTTGTTTCCTCTTTATTGCTCTATTCAGGTCTTGATGTTGTAGAGCCACCAGGTTTTTCTGGTGGTGCCTTTTTGCTCTTTATGTTGTTATATGTAATCTTGCACTAGTATCTGCCCATTGCTTCAGTGGTTCACTTTTAGTCAGGTCTTAGTCAGATCTTAGCCATTTGTAGCTGCAGGGGTTGTGTGTCTGTCTGTGATGAAGCAAGTTGCCTTGAAGGCGGGGCCTGGCCATCTGCTATGTGTCCCCTGGGCTTACTGGAGAAGGTTTTTCCAGCCTCTCACTCCACTGTCAAGTTGCCATGTCTAACAGAACTATATACATGTCTTCCTCCATGCCAATGCATCATCACTTCCAGTTGGTTATATAATGCTTTGGGAACACTATATACTTTGAGTGAGAAGTTGAGAAGGTGGCTACATTTTCTTTACACTAGGATCTTTATACATGCTGTCCAAAATGCCTGAAGACTTTTCCCATTTTTAAGCTCCCTGTGCTTCCATTCATTTTTTTCCCTCTACTTAAAAATGTTAGTTTGAAAGTTAAATCCCCCAAAAGCCTTAATGAAAGGGATTTGAAATGAAGTAGTATTTGTTAGACATGATCTTTAAAGTCTTTTATTCATTTTGATCTTTGAGTAACCCATTCGTTTATTACACAAATATTTATTCAGAGTTGCTGCATGTTCTCTGTGTATAGAAGTTGTTGCTGAGACTGGTAGGTTGAACAGTCTTTCTCTAAAATCATATCTGTGTAAAAACTCAGAATGTTTCCTTATTTAAGAGTGCTTTTGAAGTTACTAAAGATGAAGCCATATTATATTCATAGGGCCCTATATCCAAATACAAATTACTTTATAAGAAGTATGATTATATGCACACAGAAAAATTTTTTGTGACAAATAAGCATGTATTGTATGGATTGGAGTTCAGTAATTAGAAGCACTTGCTACTTTTACAGGCAACCACATTTTAATTCCCAGCACCAATGCATGAGTTTTTAAGTCTATAATTTCAGTTTTGGGGAATTTAATGCCCTCTTCAGGTCCCTGTGACACAGTATGCATGTCTCTTACCTTGTCATATTGTATTCAGCTGCTTTACACAATATCTAAAAAGATAAAAAACAAATACTATATGCCTGTCACATGTTGATGTTTACAATAAAGCCTAGAACCTTCAGCAGAAAATAATTCATCATATGAAAGAATTTTATAGAGGTGAAGGAGCTGAAGAAATATTTGATAAAGGGAGAGCAAGAAGATTTTATATTAGTGCTAATATAATTTAAAATATACTATCTAAACACATATTAAATCATCAGATGGACATTATAGTTCATTTTATGGAATAAAAGATATTGGGGGAAAAAAGGAGAATGTAATTTTCATAAGTCACTCTCTTGCACTACACGACTAAGAGGTAGCTCAGTGGCAGAACATATTATTAGCATATTTAAGGCCCTAGACATAATTCAAGCACTGAAACTAAAGGTAATATTGCTGATTTTTTTAGGTAGACATGATGATGCAATTCTAGCATGAAAGAGGCTGATAAATGTTGGTTGCAAATGTGAGACTATTTTGAGCTAGCAAGTTGAAGGTCAGAGTAAACAACACAGAGAGACAATGTCTAAAAATTAAAACCTCAACAATTACAACAAAAGCCCAGAGCACCAAATAGTTCCTGGTGACAATGTATATCAGCAGCTTTGGGGTGTTCCACAGTCTCATGAAAGCATAAAACTTATTGACATTGTTAGTAAGTTCCATTTGAAGTATAGGCACTACACATAGACAAAGACATATTTTACAAAAAACAGTCAGTTGATAACTTTCAAAGATGACTTAACTTTAACAAATTGTGTAGAGAATTTTACAAAAGTTTAAAACATCTATGCATGTGTAATTTTTAGACTGTAATTTAAAATCAAGGCAAAGAACACATTGAACACACTGGTTTGTGTTTCTGGATGTACCAGAAAAAAATGTTCTTTTTTGGTTTATGCCAAAATTTTGTTACTTATCTCTTATAAGACCTGAGAGTAAGTAATTCTTACCTTTGTATTACAAAGAATTTTTATTTCATTTTTAATGGATTGAATTCCAGGAAAAGCTTTGAATTAAAGTATAATACGGTGAAGTATGCGGAAGCTCACCTTGTTTATTCAATCAACAAGAGGAAAATCCCAGTGGAGAGAACTCTTGACAAACTGGTTCCAGCTGATAAATAATGCTAAGACTGTGCCTTCTGAACAGATTTCCAAGAGTTCAGTTTAGGTTCCAGTTTTTCACATTTTCCAGGTAGAAGTAATGAATACAATTTATAATGATGCCTTTTGGGAAAAATGTTTTAGAAAGCTAAATTAAAATATAATTAAAGAGTTTCACACACATCAGGACCTTCCAACCTGCTTGTTTCCTTATAGTTATTACTTCTTTATTCTCCATTGTAGCAAGCTTCTTTAAAGAGAAGTATGTATGGACCTCTTCATATCTTCTCATTTTATATTGAAACTATCCTGACTAGGCTATCTTCATGCTACTACTGCACCAACCAGTTTGATAATTTTAAGCATCCACATGTCATTGATTAAGTGACTCTATTAACTATATTTCAGGTGTTTGGTGCACATCTACACCTGTTCCTTTCCCCTTCAAATTTTCCCGTTATCTCTTTTTGAAAACTGAATAACAATTGAGTCCCCTTAGTGCTGTGTATGTGTTTAAGGGTATGAGACTACTTATTGGAGCATAGGTAGCCTCCTAGATAAATGTGTATTTGTTGATGGGTTTGAAAATAACTCCTAGAACATGGGCAGCCTCCCAAAGCTAATATTCCTCAAGAAAGCCAACTTTTCTTCTCCCAGTAGCCACATACTACCAATAACTGCTCTGATTGGGATAGAACTTTATGAGCCTCTCCTGAATCCATGGTAGAATTTTGACTGGCTTGATCTTGTAAAGATCTTATGCACGTTGTCACAGCTGCAATGAGTTCATGCATATGATTTTGCTGTCATGCCTGCAAAGTATTGTTTACCACAGATATCTGTTTTCTATTTCTCTTATAATATTTCTGCTTACTCATTCATGATTATTCTTTAGCCTTAGGGAAAGGGCTAGGATATAAATGTCCCATTTAAAGCTGATTACTTCATAGTCATATATTCTTTGCACATTAATCAGTTTGGAGTATTGACTAAATTGCTTTCTAGTTCAAAAATGAAGCTTCTCAAATGAGGGTTGAGAGACACACTTATTTACCAGTATAAAGATAAGAATTTAGGGCCATGTTATTATTATATCTACTCAACAAAATACAAGGTTACTAAGATACTAGGCTACTAGGAAGTACTAAGTTCTTCCCCAGGAAATATAAACTAGTCAGTCATGAATTGAGGATCAGATAATAAACCAGATATGTGACCCATCTAATGCAATTGGCACCAAATTTAACAAGAAAATGTTTTGTTACTCCTACCACAATCATGTCAGTATCACAATAGTAGTGTTCTTTTGTCAGGCTAGTCATTATTGCAGTTCCAAGGATTCAGAGCTAGTTAAAACTAACAATTTTTTTCCTCTATGGTAATATACTTATGAACTTCTAGGATTATGAAAATTAGATATTAAGGAGAAAGCTTTCAAGTTAGTACTAGCTTGATTTCTTCACATCCAATTATTCAGCTATGTAGTATCTTTATCAATAGGATACAACCCAGTGTTTTGAGGGTCTATTAGTTACTATTATGTTTCTGTAAAGAGACATCATGACTAAGGCAAGTTTGAAAATCATTTAATTGAGGACTTATTTATAGTTTCAATGGGCTAGGTCATTATCATCATGGCAAGTAGTGTGGTGGTATGTAGGCAAACATGGTGCTGGAGAAGTAACTGAGAGCTCTACATTCTGACTCATAGGCAACAGACACAGAGAGAAAAATCCTGGCACTGGTTTTTAAAACCTCAAAACCTAGCCACAGTGACACATCTCATCCAACAAGACTAATACTTTCTCTAATAAATTTCACTCCAAATAATTACTTAACAGTAACACTAACTGGGCACCAAGTATTTAAACATGTGAGCCTACAAGACTCACTCTTATTCAAACCATTACAGAGGATAACTAATGTTTGTCCAAGTCTATGGAACCCTACTGACCAATAAATACAAAAGAACTAGCCTATACTTATCTCTGAACTTTTTTTTGATAGTATATTGTAAATGAGCAATTATTCCCCTGTTATAGGGTATCTCCATTTAAACCACCTTTATGTGTGTTTATTTATCAATTTTAAAATTTCAATAGTAATAAGTTTTTAATACATTATTTTAAAAGATTTCTTAGTGTCAGTTATGCTTTTCATATTCCCTACTCTGCCCTGACCTCCAACTCCAAAACTCAGTTATCCCTTCCTGCTGCATCATTCCTATTTACCCTTCTTTCAACTTGTGTTCTGTCTCCTTTTCCTTCAAATCCACCCTGCATAGTATCTTCTCTGCCTTATACAGTTACTTTAATTCAAATACATGTATCTAAAGAGTCAAAGGTAGCATCTACATATAAAGAAAAATATTCAGCATTTGTCTTTCTGTGTCTTTGTTTTTTCACTCAGAATGATTCTTCTAGCTATCTTTGAAATTCATTTTCATTTACAGATAAGTAGAATCCCAGTGTGTGTGTGTTCCACAGTTCATTATTTTCATTTTTTGAGTGTTGTAAATAGAGCAGTAATGAACATGCATGAACAGGTATCTCATCTTTGTAGCAGAATATAGAGTCCTTTGGTAATATATTCAGAAGTGGTGTAGATGGATCATATTCTATATTTAATTCTAGCTTTTTGAGGAAACTTCACAATGCTTTCCATTCTGTCTCTACCAGTTTGTAGTCCAACCAATATGGGGTAGACGTTCTCCCTTTCTTTCATCCACAAAACATAAGATGAAGTTTCAAAGTAATTTTCATTTTATTTTTTTCTATTAGCTAAGAATAATAAAGTTATTCTTAAATTTATTTTTTGCAATTTGTATTTTATCTTTTGAGAATTCTGTTAAGTTCTGTATCTTATTTATATGTAAATAGCGTGTTTTCTTGATACTTAGGTTTGAATTCTTCCTATATTGTAGATATCAGTTTTATGTCAAATGTATATTTGGTCAATATGTAGTCAGTTTTTTCCCATTCTGTAAGCTGCCTCTTCTCTAAAGTTATGGTGCTCTTGCTGTACAGAAACTTTTCAGTTGCCTGAGCTTCTACTTGTTAATCACTGGTCTTACCACCTGTACTACTAAGGCTTGCTCAGAGAAAGTTCTTTCTCTTGTCTAGAAGTTTAAATGTATTCCCTATTTTCTGTTTTTTACAGATTCAGAATATTATATTTGAATCTCTTTTTTTTAGTTTTCTTTTTACATTTATATGTGAATGAATGCTTTGTTTGAATACTGTATGTATATCACATGCATTCCTGGTCCCCACAGAGTTCAGAAGAGAGCATGAGAACCCCTGAAACTATAATTACATCAATCCCCTGAAGCTATAGTACATATGGTTAGGGTTAGGGTTAGGGTACATATATATAGGGTACACATAGTACATATGTGGATCATAATAATCTTACTCTGTCTTCTGAAGAATAAGAAATACTGTTAACTGCTAAGCCACTCCTCAAGCCCCCAGGTCTTACATCTTTTAATCAGGGCTGGAGAAATGGCTCAGCAGTTAAGAGCACTGTCTGCTCTTCCAGAGGACCCGGGTTTGAATCCCAGCACCCACATGGCAGCTAACAACTGTCTGTAGTTCCAGTTCCAGGCAAACACCAAGGCAAATAAATAAATAAATAAATAAATAAATAAATAAATAAATAAATAAATAATCTTAAAAAAAAAAAAAGCCTATGCTTAGCCTTGTTTCCGTAGTGTAGTGGTTATCACGTTCGCCTCACATCTTTTAATCAATGTTTAACAAATACCAAGAAAATGTATTTTCTGAATTATTCTTTTAACTCTCTTCAAGCAAAAAAAACTTACACAACATATGTTTATATAGCTAGGACAAATAATGCTAATAAAATTTAAACATACATTTTTAAAGAAGGTAAATTCTAGACTATTGAGTAGGTACTAATGCTTAAGTACTTGATTTGTCCTTATTTCACTCTGCAATTAGATTTAATATAGGCATTAAGAAATTATCTATTTAATTTTTAAATTACTTTGACTTATTTGGCATGATTAAAGAAAATATACTTAGCAGGTTAGCCAAGAATACACATCTTAAATTATTCCTTGCTTATTTCTAAGGCCTTTATACCTGGATGCTGAGAAACTATTTGTAGAATGAAGGAAAATGTGTAAACAGTGATGTTACATGCAAATGCTGTGAGATCAGTCAGTCTCATGACTAATGTTTGCAAAGAAAGAACTAGGGAATTTTACAATTAAAGTATAATTATATTTTGATGCACCAAGGGTGAAGACTATGTCTTGAATGCTTTAGAAGTTGGTTTTCGCTGCACATTTGGAATCTGGTAATAACAGTGACCCTAACAAAATCGATAAAATCTGTAACTAATAGTGAAGTTAAATGCTTGGGAGAGCTGTTTATCTGCCTTTGTGCTTCAGAATTCTAGTCTGAGTTTTTCTTATTCAAGGTCTTCACTGTTCACAGGGTTAGGAGAGCTTCAGATATCTAATTACAAAGCAGGGTTCCTCAGAGGCTCCACCCAGGAACCACTCCATGCATATTACTATTTCCTACAAAAAAAATATGAGAAAAGGTAGTTTTGAAAGAAGTTCATCCTTTGACATTTTTTTTACTGAGAGCAGATATTAGCAACAAATGCCAGAGACTGAGTTGTACTCACCTGTAAAGAAATATAACCTAAATGTCTTAATTGTTATTTCTTTCCTGGTACCAACTCTCTCCAATGTAATAAACATAATTTTACCTGGAACTTCAAATTAAATATTTTGATTAAAATCAGGCAATTTGCTTAATGAGGTCTTACAGTAAGACCAAATGTATTTTAGTGAATTATGATGGGATTTTAAAGCCAAGTGAAGGCATTAAAAATACTTTTCTTCTTTCTTTTTTTTAGATTTTTATTTTTATTTATTATTTTTAAGTAATAACATTTTTTATTTTAAAGAGTTTGTTTTTATGTATCCTTTCGCTTGCCCTCCCTTCCCCCTTCTTAATTTTTCCAAGTCCTCCCTCAGCCTCCTCCCATCCCATCCCCTCACTTTCTTTTCAAGGAAGGGCAAGGAGTCCCGAGGTGGGCCAGTTCAGTCTGGTTAACCATTTGAGACAGGACTGAATCACTTATTCCAATATTAGGACTGGGTTAGGTGTTCTTCCTTAGGGAATGGGCTCCAAGGTGCCAGTTTATGCACAGGAACATAGTCTGATCCTATTCCACAAGGCTCTACCTACTGCCCAGGCCAATGGATAGTCATCTACCTTTGGAGGGCCTAGTTCCCCTTCCTGATGGCTTCCCAGTTGCTGTTTTTCATTCAGTGAGTTCCTCAGAGTTTTACCCAGCCATCTCTCTGGTACTCTTATTCAAAATTCCCATGCCTTTGCTCATATAGACTCTCCTCTCTCTCTTTAGTTGGATCAGGAGCTGGACTTGGTGCTTAGCCATGGATTTCTGCTTCTGCATCTATTCATTGCTGGATGTAGGCTCTATGGGTTTTTATATGTCAAAGTAAATTTATAGTTACAATGGGAAGGGCTTTATATTAAATTCTAAAGCACTTAATGAAGATCTTTAAAGTAATAGTCATGTATTTTGTGTTCCCAGAGCCACTTCAGAACAGCTACTTTTGAGCCTCAATACAAATATTTAAGTTGCTTAATGTGAGAGCAGCACAATGCTTGACCCTGAAGCTATTGTGTAACTTTTGACTAACACTACCCACTTTGTTCAAAGATACAGAGAATTGGATTTCTGATAGTATATTAATAGTCAACTTTTAAATAATATAATTTTGTTATTCATTAAAATAATAAAACTAATCATGGTATAAACTAGAGAAAAAAACTTTATTAAAGAATATTTTCTAAGATTTAAAATTGAAAGTATAAAATATTTTGGTTGAGCAAGGAAAGATGAAATATTTTGTAACAGTTCATTAAATTAGACATTCAGAACAAGCTGCCACTTTAAAATGTATTAGTTTCTGCTGTGACATACAGCATTTCTCTTAAGTTTAGGCTCAAAATGAAAGTGAAATTTTAGTGAAATTTATAGTGTTTGCATTACTCCACTACTTTTAGAAACATTTTTTATGCTGTTTATATATATATATGGATATGTCGCTTAAAATATATTACTGGACACAATACTGATACATGAGATAATATACTGCTAACATTTCAAGATATGGAGGAATCTTAGTGAAATAACTGGGGAGTTTGCTAATTAAATGCTTTCACACAAGTGATAGGTAATATTTCCCTTTCTCATTTTTATAGCTAACAGTTTTACTTGTGGACCAAACAAAGAAATGGGGCCCATTGTGGCATCTTATACTTGTTTGTATTTGGTCATGTTTGTCCTTTTATGACTCTCCATTTCCCTTATCCCTTTTGGATTGTGGCTCCTCTGCTCCACACACGTCTCAGTTTTGCGCTCAAGAGATATTTATTTCATTATACTCATTCTTCCCTTCCTTCTTAGACCTCTTCCTTACCTCTTACAGTCTTCCTCCTCCAGTCCTCCTTATGACATGAGAAAACCTAAGGTTTGTCTTTCTATGTCTGGTTTATTTTATTTTATGTGAAGATCTCCAATTGTCCCCATTTTCCTTATAAAGACAAAATTTTGTTTTTTTCTTTACACCTGAATAAAATTTGGTTCTGTGTGTGTTTATCTGCTTATTTGTTAATGACTTTCTGGGCTCATTCTACCTCTCTATTATGAATACAATACCAATAACAATGAATGTTCTAATATCCCTATAACTTTATTGCTAATCTGTTAGGTGACTACCAGATGTCAGCAGTCCCACCAGGATTACACAACAGCTTTTCCTTCCCTAAGTACTCACTGTTGTTAGTCATTACAGTGAGAATCATTCTGACAAAAGCGAGATAAATTCTCAAAGCAATTTCAGTTTGCATTTCCTTTATAGCTAAAATGTTGAATACATTTTCAAATACTCACTTATATGATAATATATAAATTACTTTGATTCCTTTGTAGTAAAAGTAACTTTTATTAATTTTTGTGAATTTCATAGATGTACATAATTTGATCATAATCACATCTCACGCACCCCCACTCCTCCCAGTTTTACCTCTTTCTCAACTCTGTGCCCACTTTATTTATAGCCCACTGATTCCAGTTTGTGTTGTCCATACTCATGGTTGTGGGGCCATCATCTGGAAAATAGTCAACACATTAGAAACTGCATCCTTGAAGAAAACTGACTTTCCTCCAAATACTACCAACTATCAAAAACTTTTCAGTTACTGAAGGAAATTCATGGAGTTTCCTTATGCTGTGCTAGAAAATTAAATGATTTGATGCTATACAGGTCTTGTGTAAACTATCTTAGCTACTATAAGCTTATGAGATCGGAGATTATGTTATGTACAAAACGAGCTTATTGTAGTTCTTCCTAACCTCTGGCTCTTACAATCTTTCTGTCCTATCTCTCAGAACTGTTCCTGAGCTTTGGGCGTGATTTGATATACATGTCCTATTTTTGACTTAGTTTTTCACAAAGTTTTTGACTTTGACCAATTATGAGTTTTGGTCAAAAACTTTTCTGATATAGTCTGAAAATGTATTAAAATTATGAGTGAAGAGGCACTAGGGAGCAATTTGGTACATTTTTCATTCATCAAATTACTAGTAGTAAGTTCACACTTGGAAGTACCATGGGATCTTGGGTTCTTGGGCCGAACAGTACCAGCGATTTTGTCTTCTCCTATGGACTGGGTCTAGAAAGTGATTGTTTATCTCATAAATATGCTACAAGTAAGCATGGATCAAACTTGCCATGGTAGATATTATTGCAATTCAGAGGATTCACAGGTTGGTAAAACCATTGATTACCCCTTCCCCACCCTTTACCCCAGAAGCATGTAGAGCATCTTTCTGTCCTATGTAATTTGCAGCAGGGATGAAGCCTCCTGCTCAGTATCAACTTGATTTTGCCATGTCTTGTAGCCATATGTTTTCAGTAACGGGGTCTTACCATAAAGTTTGGGTGGCTAATCAAGAACATCATGTTTTATTTTGTCGTCTCTGGAGGCATTCCTGATAAACATCTCAAGGGAGTATGTCACACTGGAATTGTACAATTTGTTTGGCAATCTGTGGCTTGTGGCTTATGACAGGAGCATTGTCCCTTGTGTAGGGTAAACCCAATTATATATATATATATATATATATATATATATATATAAAATGGTATCTGTTTCAGAGAAGAGTTACTTTACTGCTAAGAAGAATTTGTATTCTGTATCTTGTAGGTATCAGTTTTAGTTCATTTAATCGCTGATGTACTTAATTCTGAAATTTCTTTGTTGTTTAGTTTATATTACCTATCTTAAGATGTTGATAGGATATGGAAGTCATCCACTGTTCTCAGGACTTCTCTGATCTTTTATGATCATTAAGTATTTGTTTTATAAAATTAAATGCCCTAAGATTTAATGGATATATTGAAAAGTTTTACACTTGATTGTTACCCTCATTAATGTATATTGATCTTCTTTATTCTGAATAATATTGGTTAGAATCTGCATTTTCAGATATTAGAATAACTGGACCAGATCGGTTTTTTTACTTTTGTTTGCTTGGTAAGTTAGCTTTCAGTCTTTGATTTTAGGCTATATCTGTCTGTAGTGGTTTAAATAAGAATAGCCCCTTAAGTTCAGAGACATGAATGATACACTCATGAGGGAGAAATACTAATTGAAATCATTATGAAGTGTGGCCTTGTAGGAGGAAGAATATAAACAGGGGAGGACTTTCAGGTTTTAAAAGCCCAAGCCTTGCCTAGTGGCTGTCTTCCTAATGCCTCTGGGTCTTGATGCATAATATCTAGCTACTTCTCCAGCACTATGTCTGCCTGTGTGTCTCCATGGCTCCCTACCATGATGATAATAGAAAAATCTCAGAAACTATAAGCAAGCCTCAATTAATTTTATAAGAATTGCCATAATCATGGTGTCTCTTCACTATAGCAGTACACTTTCTAAGACAATGTCTTTGCCAGTAACATGTGTTTCTTGGGGAAAACATATAGTTGGATCTTACTGCTTAAGCAGGTCAGCTAGTTTATGTCTTTCAACTGATAAATTAAAACTATTTACTGCTACCAAGGAAACAAGATGTAAAAATACAGGAAAGTCATCAGCCATGTGGCAAGACATAGATTAATATAAATGGGTTAATTTAAGGTGCAAGAGTTAGCTAACAAAATACCTGGGCCATAGGCTGAAGAGTTTGTAAATAATATAAGCCTTTGTGCGATTACTGGGACTAAGAAGCTAGTGGCAGTGTGGACCTCAGGAATAGGCCAGGCTAGCAACTTTTGACGACAAATGGCATTCCAATATGGGGTACAATCTACATGGACCAGAAAGTTTAAAACACATTCTAAAAGGAAGCCAAAACAGCTGCCTAGTTATGTCTCTCATGTAAACCATGCTACAGATTCAAACTTGAATTACAAAATGACAGTTTTTCTGACAGCAGCGAGCTGCAGCATGGGTTCCCACAGTCTCCCAAAAGCCTTGGTACAAGCATAAACTGCTTATGAAAGATTTAACGTTGCTGCTCTTACAGGCAAAAAGGAAACAGAGTTCAAGACAGCTTCTGAGTAGCAACATTTTCTTGAGAGGGCTCTTTTTGCTGGTGGTAAGTAGAGGCACAGCTCCTTTAAGAGATGTTTCCTGACTCAGCATTATCAACAAAAAAATCTCATGAGTTTTTTTTAAGAGACTCTGCTGCCAAGCATTTAAATGGTGTTTGAGTAGAGAATGGTGGTGCTCTACTTGGTGGCAGTTTGAACGCTAAAATTCCCCAGAGTTGGGATGGTATATATGGTTTCTGCCAGTAAATTTTCCATGAGGGTAGTATCTCACACACCAAGGAGCTTGATGAAGCTGGATGGAGTCAACTTCAGTAGGCAAGCTTTTACTCTTAACCACACCTTAGCAGATTAAAGCTGTTATTAGAAACAAAAAAGGAATAGAAGGAGTTGGGTGGAATCATCTTGTCTTAGCTAAATCTTTAAATCTAGCAACACATTATGAGATTAAAGACTTGATCAGAAACAGAAAAGAAATAGAAATATACAGTAAAGACAAATTTAGACTAGAGAAAAAGCAAACAAAAAACAAACCTTCTAAATAGTTTACAGTGTATTTAAAATATACATAGGCTTGGGAGAACACAAAGAAAAGAAAAAGGATAGAGAAACTCTTTAAAAAATAAAGTAAAAATAGGCAAGTAAAGATGAAAAATACAGAGTCTAGATACTGTACTCTATGTTGTCTTTGAATTGTGTGACTGCTGAGGAATGGGCAAGAGCTACTAAGAAACATTTGATTATCAATGCTTCTGGATTAACCCAATATATATATTTTTTAAATGCCTTGACTTCTAAATTTAAGTCAAACTATATTTTACTTTGGAGTAGAGTTTTTTTTTTTTAATTTTCACAGAAAATGAGAGGTTGTAGATTCATTCTTTGTCAAGAAAAATAAGATTTGATCAAGGAAGACCCCTTGAAAAGTCTCTGATGAAAACAGATGGTCCAAATCATCCAGAATTTCAGAGAACCTTTTTTTTTTTTTTTTTTTTTTTTCAGATTCCTTTGAGCTCTGCATCCAGAACAACTTCAAGGACACTGGCTAAAATGACCCAGCTTCACAGACTATGCCACTAAGGACTTGTCCATAGTCCTAAATTTTCTTTGGGTCTCCATAAGATTTCTATACCCTCAATGAGCCGGAAGTAGGATAGAGAACTATACCCACATTCTCAAAAAATGGATTGTAGTTTGTTTTTTTGTTTACAGTATTGGTTACAAGTTGTTATAGAAAATGTTGAGAAAAAACAACTATACAAATAAAATTAGATTTGTGGGTTTTGTTTTAAAAAAGAAGAAAAGGAGGTTAATGCTGCAGGATTATGCTTCTGCACATTATAAATATTTGTCTCTCCTATTGGTTTATATTGGTTTAATAAAATGCTTATTGGCCAGAAGGCAGACAGCAAGTATAGGCAGGACTTCTAGGAAGAAGAAGAGCAGAGAGAGACACTGTGAGCTGCCATCAAGAAAATAAGATATAATAAAAGCCTTTGTGTGATTACTGGGACTTAGCAACTGTGAGTGCAGGCCTAGGCCAGACCAGACACATTGGGCAACAAATTACATTTAATATTCATATTAATACAGGTTTTTAAATTCTAATAATTTTATTTAATATTTTTATGTTGAATTTTTCTCTTTTTCCTCTCTAAAATGTTTATTTGTTTACACCATTGAGCATGGTAGATTAACTTCCCAGTCTTTCTTTTGTTTACCTCTCTGATAATATTCATTTCTTTTGTTACGTTTTTGTGACTGAAACTATATTTTTCAGCCACATTGTATTTTATACCATTCAGTATCTTCTGTAATGCTGGCTTTGTATAACAATCTTATTGGCAACTGTATACTTTCAATGATTGAAATACCTTATTTCATGAATTTCTCTCTTTTGTGGCTGCTACTTCATAAATAACTAAAATGGCCTCATCAGAAAGAAAGAATATGAATGTGGGGTCTGTATTTGATTGAAGCAAAAAGTCTCTGAGGTGTCCTTGAAGCTGTATCTCTCATTCTTTCCTTTCATTCGTCTGTTTGTCTCTTCTCCCTGTCTTTCCTGAAGTAAAGAATCTTTTCTGGCATACATTCCTGCTACTATGATGTTCTGACCAAGTCCATGATGTCAAAGAACCCTGTTTCCTGACTCAGTCTTGAGGGTAGGGGGAGAAAACTGGATCTGCCAGGAGTGGAGACTAAACTAAGCAATATTGGGACAGTGGGACCATGGGACTGCGTGCTGCCTTCCCAGGGAGAGGATGAGGAGTTGTGGAGAAAGAATGACCTGATGTGGTGGGAGGGGGAAGGGACCTTGAATAAGGATATACCAGGATAGAAAGTGTGACTTCTTTGTTCATAACAATAATAATAATTAAAAAAACAAAACAATAAAAAGAGATTTGATATTTTGATGTGTATCTTTATAGTTGTTTTGAAAGTCTTTCACTTTTAAATAGTGTTTCTTTTCCTTGTATTTTGATATCTTGACTACAGTATAAAGAGATTCTTCACAGGTCATATGCTTGGAGCTCCAAAGCCTGGATGTTTTTGCATGGCTGTTTTTTTTTTTTTTTTTTTTTTTAAGATTTGGAAAAGTGTGGTAAAAACACTGACTGTCTTCTCTGTCTTTATTCTATTTATATGCTTCTTTACCCTTGTACATTTTTAAGTTTGGTTTCTTGATTATATCAGAGAGTTCTTGGCTGGTATGGTCATGGTTATTTTCACTCTTTATTGATGTTTTAATATAGATTTTTCTCAGCCTTCAACTCCACCTCTAATATATCTCTTTTGATTGGTTGAATTATTGATGCGTTCACTGGATTTTTATTTGATTCTTTTAGTTTTTCTTGCTCAATACTTTATTTTTATAAAATTTCAAGTTCTCTCTGATGTTTTCCATGTTTTTTCTGGCCTTTTTCGTTAGATTTCTTCTTTATACATTCCTAATTTTTTTTTCTCTTCAGGTATTTGTTTCATTTATTTATTTTATTCATCTACTTATTTATAAGCATGTTGAAGCCACCGGCAATTTTTCTAATAAACTTCTGATATTATGATATATTTAACCAAATTTACTACCTCTTAATTCCCTAGTTGAAGAGTTATGATCTTTTTACTTTTTTCTGTTTCTAGTGTGTTTGGCTTGTGATATGTTTATCTTTTTTTTTTTAAAGATATTTGTTCTGGCCCTATTTGGGATTGTTCCTACTTTACTTCTGAAGGTTCAAACTTCAGTACCAGGAAGGAGATAATTATATCTGTTTTTTCCCTGTGAGTAGCTACTCCTATCTGGGTTGAATGGCCCTTTTACAGGGGATGCCTAAGACCATCCCACATTTCATATATATTTACATTATAATTCATAGCAGTAGCAAAATTACAGTTAGGAAGTAGCAACAAAAATAATTTTATGGTTGGGGGTTGAGTCACCACAACATAGGGAAGTGAACTAACAGGTCACAACATTAGGAAGGTTGAATACCACTGGTTTATCTTTTCTTTGATTTACACTTTTTTTTCTCTACTAGTTCATATAGAAGCAACTTCTAGCCTACTTACTTACCTAGAAATCTTAAGGCTTCTTTGCTAAATTAGTGCTTAAATTATATTTTAGCATGTAGACATTGAATGATCTTTATTTATAAGAGATATAATTCAGTATCAGTAACTGTTAAGTTTGAATAGATTGTCATTTTTGTGAATAATACACCTGTTACAGATATTAACTGAATTAGGATATCTTGAACTCTATGTACTACTGATTTTTTCATTGCTATAAGATGACTAGCAAAAGTTTTATAAATATAAAAATAGTTTAAAAGCCCCTAAAAATCTATACATTAATTTTAAATGAAAACAATATTGCAAAAGAGAGTCTGGTGACAATTATTTATATTACCAAAAGAACTTCAAATGTTCAAATCTTGATATGCTATCTCTTTTCAGTTATATATAGCTGTATTTGTCTATAGACTGATTTGCTGATTCACAGCTTCTTGCTTTTCTAACTTTTCTCTTTTGCCTATGCATGTGCATCAGTGTCCAGTTATTTAAATCTGGTTTTGTGACTTCTATTATCCTGTAGTCTGAAAACATTCCTCTATTATATTATGATGGTGGAATTCTGAGGAAGGAAACATTGAACAGACTCTGTTTCCAGTGTTAAAGTTATATTTCTCTTTCCTATACTTCTTAAAAGATATGAACATTAACAACATAGGTTCCTCTATGTGCATGTGTTTTCTCATTAACTGGCCTGAAACCATGAGTACTTTAAACCAGTAAGCATATATTTTTTCAATTTAAGAAATAATTTTTCATTAATATCATTTGTTGAATGATTTCTTGTGTCTTTACCTACATAGCTATGACAATGTTATCTTTTCCTATTTTATCTTAGATTTTTTTGCAGCCTTTCATGTACCAGAAATTCTCACAATTATTTCTACTTTGTTATTAAATTTTCTCTATGTATCATTATATTTGTTTTTTATCAGCTCTATTTTTCAAGTTGTAACTTATTAATCATTTTAATTTAGACTTTCCCAATTTACTTATAACAACCTTGATTACCATAAATAGATTGATAAATTGTGTTTGAAGTTACAGCTAAATTTTCTTAATTTGTGTTCTTCATTTTAGCTCTTAAGAGTAAATAAGCAAAATTTCATTTTTAACCTTTTTGAGATACATGTATATGGTAATATATTGTATATTTAATAAAAAATAGTCTGGGATATCAGAGGACATAATCACCCACAGCCAAGCCATGAAGATCAGAGTTTTGTGATACATGTTTTTAATCCCATCACTCCAGAGACAGAGATCTATTTGGATCTCTTTGAGTTCAATATCTACCAGCCAGGCAATGGTAGCACACATCTTTAATCCTAGCTCTAGGATAGTTAAACCATCAAATGAAGTAGCTGGACTGAAAAAATTATATAAGGCAGAAGAAGGAAGAAGATTTTTATTTTGTCTGTGCTTGTAGGACCACAGTCTGAGGACTCATGAAAGGACTTACTCCATTTGGGCCTGAGAAGTTGCATAGATGAGAATTGGCTGCGGTTTTTTCCTTTTCTCTCTGATATTCCAACTTTCCCTCAATATCTGGGTCCAGGTTTTTATTATAATGCTAAGTAGAATTAATGCAGTGCATGTATTTAATATAATTGCCTATGAGAACATTAACTCTTAGGAATATTTAGGCAAAGTTGATAAACAGAAGACTTAATATTGAGATTTATTTTAAATTAATTAACTTACTATAGCTTATCAAGTCTAAAATGAATATTCTTTTCTGCATTTGACCATCTTTCAAATAGGACTATAGTTACTGAATAAAGTTTGAAGGTAACTGTCAACTGTTACAAATATTTTTACATGTGTTGATGAAAGCATTATCAGAATGTTCCCATGAGGAAAAAGGTTCCTAAGAAAACATTGGTGTTTTATTCTAAAAACGTTGAACTGCATACTCTATTGGTGACAGGTGATGGCAGTGTATAGAAAGAAATGGAATATTCTGATTAGCTCTTCAGAAGTCATGGATTTCTAAAGTAAGAATTTTTAATGGTATAATAAAATATTTTTATTTTTTATTAAAATGATAAATTAATTTGTTTTTTAATTTTTAAAATATCTTTTATTTTAAAAACATACAATTTTTAAAAAGAATGTTTAATTGGTGCTATTTCAATGGAACATAATATTATGTAAATTCAGCTTTCTATGTATTGAAATTGCAAAAAACATTTTAAATTCAAAAAGGGCTATAATGAATTACAGAATATATATGTTTGATTGCTTTTTAAGTGGCTATTTTTTCTTTTGTCAAATCATGTAAATTCTCAAATCTTTTCCACTGATGTGTCAAACATTATTTTTGTAGATTCAATCAAGATGACTTTTATAATTTTCCTCTTGTTTCCAATCACCCTGAAATGTTAGTAGCATTGTGATATTCTATGCAAATCTAGATACACCTTGGTTGACTTGGTAATTTTCCATATTGATTTATTGGTTGATAATAGACTTTACAACCTCACTGGATTGTCAAGCTGTACTAACTGTAGATGTGTATATGTATGTTCTATATTGTTATTGAAGTGCAATGATGTACAAAAAAGCTGATTCAACTATTTTAGCAATAAAACACTAATAAAGAGTAAAAAGCAAAAAACAAAAATGCCTCAAAATATTCAGTAGTTTTTAGTTTGTTAATTCTTATTCAACTAAATGACTATGCACATTCACAATAAAATGCAAACTACTAATAACAACAAAAACACCATCCTAAAAATATTAAGAAAAAAAAATGATCTCCTCTTTGAGGACATGAAGGGACAATGTTAGTCATCTTCCTGCTATTATAACAACAACCAAATATAAAATAATTAATTCCTGATGTTGAAAGGTTTGTTTTGGCTCATGATTTTAAATTGGAAATTTTTGGTTAACCCATCTTTGGACTTCAGATAATGTCAAGTGACTCTGTGGGAGCATAGTAAACTGTGTTACCTCATGACCAAGAAGATAAAAAAGAAGAAGGAACTCGTTCAGTCCCCTTTGAAAGCAACCCTCAATGATCTGAGAGCTTCCCATGGGGCCTGCCTAAAGTTTTAACCTCAGAAAGAACCACCCTTAACTAGTTTGCTATTGTCAAGTTATACCAGACATGAAAACAGTCTAGTACTAAAAATAGAGTACATATTATGCAGGAAAGCAAAACTTTTAAACAAGAGAATTGAGAACTTTTCATTTAATGTGTAGAGAACAAAGGGCCCAAAGCAATAACTCATCAAGAGAAAGTAGTTAAATATTCTTGTTGTCACTGTGTCAGCCATCAGCCTCATGAAGTGCATGAAAGGAAGCAGACGGGGCTTGATAAGTTCAAGGACAAAGTGATAGAACCTTGCTTTGCTTAGTACTGGAAGGGTTGAATTAGATTTGGGTACCAGCAAATTCATAGATTATAACTTTATAGACTGTTTTAATTTGTCTTCTTTTTGTGATAATATACTCTGACAAAAGCAAGTTATAGAAGAAAAGGCTTGTTTTAGTACAGTGTTAAGGTACAGTTCATCATGGCAATGAAGTTCAGAAAGGAAGTGCTTATAGCATTGGGTCACATTATGTCTGCTATCAGAAGACAATGATGAATGAATCTATGGATTGTAGTGTTCAGCTTGCTTTTTCCTTCTTATATAGTTCAAAATACTCTACCTAGGGAATGGTGCCACCCAGGGTCATATCACTGGATCATACAAGTTTCAGTCTGTATTTTTTTTGCTAAGTAAAATGCAACTAAGCTTCACCAAGTTATCGAAAGCCTTAGTTTATTCTTTTTTATTGGTAAGTAGTATTCTATTATATGGTTGTACTGTATTGTTTGTTAAGGCTGGCAATTAAGAATGCACTTACTTAAGAACTCACACCTAATTTTCTCTATGAACATAAATTTTATCTTTTTTAGATAATTTGGAATGGAAAATTTTTCAATCACAGGTAGGCATTTGATTTCTGATAAACCTACTTAACTGGTTTTCAGATAATTTATATCACAACTAAGAGTTGCAGTTTCAGGTTGTGGAGTTTGATCAGTGGGAAAAAAACCAGTTGCCATGTAAGTATGAGGTCCTGAGTTTTGATCTCCAGAACTCTGATGAATAGCCTAAACCTAACCAAATTTGTGAGCAAGAGGCAGAGATGGAATTGTCTTGGGAGATGTACTCATTAGTGGTTTGGCATCTCGACACATGCTATAGTTGTCTGGAAAGAGGAACCTCAACTGAGAGAATACATCCTTCAGATTCCAGGCAGAAGAGCCTGTAGAATATTTTCTTGATTAGTGAATCATGTGGGGAGCCCAGCCCACTGAGTGGTACTGCCCTTGGGCAGGCAGTCTGAGATGTAAGAAAGTTAGCTGAATAGGAACCCCAGGGAGTAAGCCAGCTAGGAGCACTCTTCCATCTCCACTGCTTCAGTTCCTGCCTCCAGGTTTCTTTCTTGAGTTCCTACCTTGGCTTTCCTAGGTGATGTATGCCAAATAAACTCATCCCTTCTCTAGTTGCTTTTGGCCATGATGTTCATCACATTAACAAAATACAAATGAAGACTGTAAAGTAGCCAAAAGGATCAACTCTGGTTTCAGCAAGGGACTTTGCCTTAACAAGCAAGATGAAGAATTTGGAGAGATGCTAGTAGTCAGCCTTGGTCTTCTATACCTGTTCACACCAGGACACATGTACTTGCACACATGTGGGTATTCATACACAGATTAATGCACATCTCTCTCTCACACACATATACAAGAGCAACAACTAAAAACCAGAACAAAACAAAAACTCAATACTTCTAATACCTATATATCTGTGCCCACACACTGCACATTCCTTGTGTATGGTTTCAGCTCTCTAATGACTATATATTGACATTTTGCAGTGATTTGTTTTGTATTTACCTGATGGCTCATTGTGAAGTCATTTCATGATTATAGTTATTTTCTTATTCATCTTCTTTGATGAATTGTTGGTTTCAGTTGCTTGAGACTTACTTTGTGCCTGGAATAGATTCTTCTTGTAAAAGCTACTGGAGGTCTTGAAGAAGCATTATTTTGAAATTGCTGAAACAGAATGTTTTCTATGTGATTTGTTAAAAACTGAAGTCATTTTTATACTTTCACTAATTTTTTGTGTCCTTGTTTTACTATTTTTCCAGTCAATATAAAAGATGTATTCAGAACTCTAGGGCTGTCACCTGTTTGAGCTTCATTAAATTTAATTTTATGTGGTTTGGAAGCTACACTACTAAGATTGTCATGTATTCCTGTTGAACTCAACGCCTTTGTTACTTCTTGAACAATAGAAATAATTTACCACAGTTTTTTTTTCATACAGTGTACCCCTTTACTTGGGATAGAAGCCGTGTGTGTTACCATAATTATTCTTATAATTCTGCACATGGTGATGCTCTCCCATGCACTTATTTATTCTTTAAACCTGTAATTTTACTTGAGGTCCTTTCCCTTTGACTTTGTTTACTACAGTAATCTTGTCTGTGGTTCAAAAACATTGAACTTAATATCTATCTGAAAACATCTATATTTTATCTTTGTTCACAAAGATATATTTTGTAAAAATCCCAGTAGGCACATTATTTTTAAGATTTCAGCTGTTAACAGATGTTGCCACATTTTCTCTTGATTTTCATAGTTTCTATTAATAAACAGCTTCTGCCATACTGATGATCCTTTGAAATAATGTTATCCTTTTATTTCTGGCAGTCTTATAGCAGTTTTTTGTTAATCTATCTTACCAGTTTTGATCTGATAATTCTGTGCTTAGCTATAACTTTCGTTATGAGGTTTTTGGATGGAGTTCTTTGAGCTATCTAGGTACCAAAGTGCTTGTTTTACATATTTCTAGATCTTCTTGGAATTATCTCTTTAACCACCCCCTAGTGTACTGGTTTCTCTGCTTCTGCATATGTGCATCAACTGTTTTGAGACAGATTCCCATCATGTAGTTCTGGCTGAAGTGGAATATCATGTGCAGATCTGATTGGTCCCAAACCACTACACCTAGCTGCATATGTACTTCAAATCATGTCACTGAGCCTCAATCTTCTCTTTTTTTCATTCTACCTCCCTTCTATCCATGCTTCTATTTAAATATTTTCTGTTAACTTTCTGGTGCTATTACTCCTGGCTTCTACTGAGTCTGGTGTACTAATACATCTATCCATCCATCCATCCATCCATCCACCCATCCAACGAGTATTTAATGCTGTCATCTTATTTCTAGAAAGCCCATATTACTTTGTTTTTAATATTCTTATTCATGCTTTAAGTATGCTACCTCTAAAGTAACCTATTGTCCTTTTGTTTTCCTTATAACATTAATGATAAACTTTTTTTGCTAACTCTAATATCTTAGTTTTGTATAGAACTCTTTCTATTGTCTGGGATTTTATAATTAGTTCCATTCTTTTTAGCAGATTGTAAACATTCTACTTCTTAGGATAAACATATACTGTACTTAGTAAATATATATATATATATAGTGGTGATATATGTATGTAGACTTGATTTAGATATTGTATTTAAAAGGCCTATGGAGACATTGAATGAGAGTCTAGTGTCTGCCCTTCTCAGGATTAGGTAAAAATCACGCAGACCTGAATGCAGCAGCTGCCTCCAGACTGAGGTGAGTCCAAGATGAGTTGCAATCAGATGCGCTCTGTTTCTAAACCACCCAGTTCTTGGTGGCCTTGCTTTTAGATGAAGTGTCCAGATTCTTTGCCTTTTCAATCCTCAAAGTGAGCCAGATTCAGTATGGTATGCTTTATGCACTGAGCTGCAAACTCTACTGATGGCTGGAAGAGAAAACAACTGGTAGGCTTATGGTAAACCCCTTCTCTTCAGAGACCTTTATTCTTCTGCTCTCTCCACGACCAGGGGATTTGATGGTGTTAGAGCTTTCTTACCTTCCCTTTATTCTATTTTTGCTGCACCATGTGGCAACATGTTACTAACCCTGACTCTAGTGGACCGTGGAGAAAGTGTAAACAAACAAACAAACAAACAATGGAACACTTCTATATACAGAACTAACAGTATTAGCTTGCTCCAAATAGAGTGACTCATCTCTTTTATCTCAGCACTTAAGAGGTAGATGCAGGACAATCATTGCACAGGTGATATAGTGTAGGCCACACACGAAGTGAGCTATAGAGCTGCCTGAGATACAGAGTCCAGGCTTGTCTGAATAACAATAACTATATCCAAACAAACAAAAACTATACCAAATTAAGAAGAAACAAAATGCTGTATATATGAAGAGTAATGTAACAAAGGAGGTGAGTAAGAAGGGTCATGTTGGAATTAGAGAGAAAAGAGAGGTAGTTAAGTTCAATACACAAATCAGAAATGGCTAATTTTATTTTCTGTTATTATTAGCATAGTCAAAATAGTATGATAAATTTTAGAGAAGAGAATGTCACAGTATTCAGATATCTATTCCTCACAATTGAAACAAATTTTAATTGATGTCTTTTAAAATCAGTGTATATATTTGTGTTTACATTAAGGACTATGTGAAATATAAAAATAGATAAAATCAGAAGAAACCTTCCTCGGTCAATAGCTATGCAAAATATAGATAAGGCTTTAGTTTAGTTTTCACACAAATGTTTAACAAATGATTAAGCTCTATTCATTAGTCAATACTGCTTATAATGAAATGATTAGACACCCATATATAATCATAGTAAACTAGTTTTCTACCTGAATTTTAAAACCACAATCAATACTACCTCTCCTTTTCCGTTTGGAATTGTGACAGTCAGTAAGATTACTCTGGAAACTCAAATAGCTACAAACTGTTGCTGTCATACCCCTGGAAGAGAAAAATCATACAGTGTAGGCAGACTTTAATATGGTGCCTGGGCTAAGTTGCAAGGCTGATTAAATGCAAAACACTGGGAAAGGGTTGGAACAGAAAGTTTTAGAGTTTTGAGTTTAGACTATTTCACAATTGCCAGCTGTCAGATATTAGCAAAGTTTCTTAAATTCTCTAAGTCTCAATTACCTTATCCAGAAACTGAGAGGATAATGACAATTCTCATTATTGTAACAATTAAATGAGAAATATATGTGGGACACACAGCATATGGCCCAGTGCACAGTGCTCAGTAAAAGATAATGATTATTATTCATGAATTACAGGTATAGAAGCAGTAGAGCACAGCTTGGCTTGTTTTCTCTACAATCCTAAACTACAGAGTGATGCTTTATTCCTGTCCTTGGGTGAAAATAAAGAACAAATTCCTTATTTTGAATATAGAATGAGACATTTCTTTTCCTGTTTTCTTCAGGCTTGATAGACAATTTCATCATTAGATGCTCTGATTTGTTTTGTGTTAGACAGAATTCATCCTGCACAGAGCTGCACAATGGTGTTGCTGACTTAAAGGCTCTTTTAAAGCTTAGTAGACTCAATTGGCATTGCTTTTTAATCAGAGAACTTTTTATTACAGACAAATCCTACTCTTTCCAAAAAGAAAGATTCCTGCTGAGTAGAGCTAATCATCAAAGCTGTTTATACCAGTGTTACTTGGTGGTAACTCAAGACCAAGGTCTTATGTGGGAGCTAGCTAGTTTGAACTGAGTAGTTTTGGACCAGTATAACTGTATTTGTTGCAGGTATCTGTTTAAAGTGTCTGGGTTGGTGTGAATAAGAATGGCTACCATAGGTTCCTATAGTTGAATGTTTAGTCACCAGGAAGTGGCACTAACTGAAGGAATTAAGAGGTGTGGCCTTGTTGGAGAGAGTCTAGTCTTATTGGAGGAAGTGTGTCACACAGGGATGGGCTTTGTGGTTTCAAAGGTCCAAGGCAGGACTAGTACCTCTCTCATTGGCTGTTGTCTTTGGATCTAGATATAGAACTTGTAGCTACCATGTCTGCCTTCCAGCTTGTCACTATGTTCTCTGTCTTTATAATGAACTAAACTTCTGAAACTGAAAGCAAGCATCAATTAAATGCTTTCTTTTTATAAGAATTGCCATGGCCAGCAGTCTCTTCACAGGAAGGAACACTGACTAGGACACTGTTTATTATTACAAAGATGGGTCTCATACTATGAAATATATATATCTTATAAATATATTTCACATATGTACAGTCTAATTTTGTCACTGTTCCTTTTTATATATAAATATGGCTTGTCCAGCATACCCAGAAACACAGCATAGCTGCTCCTTCTTAGGAACTAACCTACACCAGCCTAGTGAAGAACTGACTTTATTATTTAGTAAATCTTAAAATTTCTTAAGAAATTAGACAGCATGAAAGTGCTGTGACATGAATATCAGCTCACAAGCCTACTAAGGAGGTCAATGTACATACGGATCCCTAAGCACTCAAAATTTGATAGAATTTAATGTGTTCTCTTATCCAACTATTACCATAGTTTCCTCATGGAAGACACAAGAATAGAGAGAAACAAGGCCCTTGACAGAGTCTGTATTGACGATGATAGCCATCATCTTCCAGAGATAGTAAGGGTGTTTGAAGGAGCTTAGCTATCACCATACAACAAAAGATTGTTCAAGGCTGGTGACTTTGCTGACTATTTCATCAGTGGGATTTAATGTCACAGCAATAAAAACACCCCACCTTGTCTTTAGACTTGACAAAGTAAGACTTGAAAGAAATATCTGTCCACTTCCCAATTCTGTGATTAGGACCTGGTGCTTAGATATTTTTCAATCAGTATTTCACTGAAGGATAGGTTGTATATTCTGAGTTCTATAATATACTCCTTGTGGTTGCCATGAGAGAGAATTTATTTTCAATGTCTGCTGTGATAAAACCAAGATCAAAACCTCCCAGACTATACCTAGAACTTCGGTGTGGGATAAACATAACCTCCTGGCATGGGAAAGTCCCCTTGAGGGTGAATCATACCTCACCACAAATGACTCACTATACCTGATCTCACCTTTTTCTACCTAATGAATTTTTACTCTTTTTTGAATCTCCAGACTAACCACTAACTGGAAAGAAGGTGCCTCTGAACAACCTAGGACTTGGGAACAAAAAAGCCAGGAATTGGTGCTCAGGAATGATGGGTGAGTTTCTTGTTTCACAAAATATGCACTGCTGTGAAGACATCTGCTTTTCATATGTTTTTAAAGTCCTAAAAGAAATGAGTGAAGTTCAGAAACTCACTTAATGAACTGTGGCTCTTCACTGAGCTCTGCTAAAATCCCTTCTGTGCTGCAGTGCCATATTCAAGCAGCTCTTACCAGAGGGTAAACTCAAAATTCACCTGTGAGTGGTGGAATCCGCTCAGGGCATGGGACGCTGCAGATGAGCTTGGAGTTGTCCATGGGAAGGCCACAGGTGTCTGCCTCTCTAATGACAATACCAAGAAGTTGTTTTCTCCGTCTCCAGCATCTGAAACAGAAATAAAAAAGATGGAATAGTTCTTCATATTCTTCCCTGGTCTCCTTTCTTTTGAGTAGTTCTCTCATTCTTTCCTAGCTCCCCTAAGAGATTACAATAGCAAGAAAATAGTTTTCTAACATTCCTACTTTCTTGTCCTTCAACCATACACTTGCTCCATCCTGGTCAACTCCCCCACCTAGTGGTTTAAATTCGCCAGCTTCCTTTCCCACCCCCGTCCAATAGCTTTTAAATGAATGCAGTGGTTAATAAAATAATAAAGGTTTCTAGTGTGGGTGGATGGATTTGGAAGATCTGATTGCGTGTGGGGAACACCTTAAAATGTGGTAGGAAAATGCTTAATACGCTGAAGTTTCTGTCCTTAGAAAAAAGAGTAGTGAAAAATGATTATATATGTAATAAAATATACATACATATATTTATATACATAGATCTTTATAAAAGCTACTGAAATCCGGTAGTAAAAAGGAGCTCCCTCTTGAAGCTTCAGTGGCTTGTATTTTCTTCACCACAGTTGCCGCCAAATGAAAGTAGAGTAATTTAGTTGACTATCATCCACTGACTTTGCCTTTCCTAGAAAATAACTGCTATTAAATTGGATTTGAATTTGCCCTGCTTGTCACCATATTCCTAGCACAGAAAGAAAACCCGGGGTTAAGTAAGCATTCTAATTCAACATCAGTTATGCTTTCTAAATTTTGTCTGCCTGGCTGGCTTAGACGGACATATAACCTTAGGTAAAAGTGTCCCATATAGGTCTAAAATTAATCCACCCTTAAAACTGAATAAATGATAGCGCAGATGATCCCTGGTTCACCTCTGAGATTGAATGATTTGAGTCTTTGAAAACCCACTTGCAGAGAACTCCGTGAATTCAATTATACTGTGGCTTTTATTAGATCCATCCAACATACCAAACACAAAAGTAAGCTCTTGGGACTTATAGTGGGGACCACTTAGTGCTCAAGGCGGAGAATAAATTGCCCTTCACTTCCAATTTTTGATTTGTACGTGTGCCCTGTATTTGATTCTGTTCAGATTGAAAGAAAAACCTAGCACAGGGAATCTGTTCCGGCTTTGGGGACCTAGCTGCCATGTTACTGCCCCCTATGGCAGAATCGCGATCCTTTTGTGGAGGGCAAAGGAGACAGTGTAATGAGTGAAAAGATAATGTTCAGAGGCTACTTTATTTCTCTTTCCCGGGTGCACTAAGGGGAAGAAGTTCTTCCCTGGAAACTCGGGCATTGGCTGCGGAATCACTGGAGCCAAAGGCTGGAGCCAAACGTTTAATTTCGCAAACAGTAACCGGCTTCTCTTTATGACACTGTTTTAAATCTTGCAGACAGCTTCTCTCCTGTTAACTCACAAAGTTAAAGGTGGAAGGACTGAATGACAAGCTCAATTTTCTAAGCCTACATAGAAAAACTGTGGTGTGTGTGTGTGTGTGTGTGTGTGTGTGTGTGTGTGTGTATGTGGTTTATGTACTAAGAGTCAAAGATGTCTCAAAACCCCAAGCATGAAGTATAAAATGCACAAACTGGCTGCTTCCTTATTAGGCAGCATCGCTGGCGCCTCCTTCTAACCTGGGTGTGGCCTTCGGTGTTGGGTTAGATTCCAGAAAAGAGAGTTCAGAGATTAGGGCTTCTCCACCTACCTACAACCTCCAGGAAAGAGGGAGGTGGTGGTAGGCAGAAGCCTAGACCCGGACGCCCGCACTAAGTCTGTGGCAGCTACTAAGGGCGTGGATCGACTGCGGAGCGCTAAGACTCAAAGCCCTCAAAGGCAAGAACAGGATGTCCTATTCTCTATTCCTCACCTGAAAGGCGACTCTGGGTGTCAGGGTCGGGAGAAAGGACAAGGTGACAAAAACTGTGGGAGAGGGCGGTAGGACCCTGCGGGAGATTCTGTGGCCAGGAATGGAACTGGACTGGAGGCAAAGAGGGAGGAAGAGAGCAAAAGGGAAGGTGTTGTGCCAGCGGCGTCTGCACTGCATGAGTTGCAAGGCCAGACTAGGCTGGACTCCACTAGTATAAAAGGAGCCCCACCAGCTCTGAGGCTCACACCCAGCTCCCGGGCTGGCGCACGCCGGGTTCCTTCTGCTCCCCGAGACACCTGCCCCCTCCTGGTGTACGGCTCCAGGTGCCCCAGCCCTGTGCGTCCCGCGGCATGGCTCCCAGCAGCGCTGGTGGAACCCAGGAGGTGGTGACAGCTGCCTCACGGCTGCAACAGCCGCAGCTCCAGCCCCAGAGTCTCCCCTCTGGTGGCCGCGTCTCCGCGGGGCAGCTCGCCTGTGTGGCCAGCGCGTGAAAAGGGAGGGAGTGAGGAGCTCTAGCGCCAGGCGCGGTGCGGCTGGCAGACTTCACAATCCCCAAGTCAGGCAGCAGCCACAGAAAGTGGCCCGACTTTGGGGCGGGGGGCGCGGGGCGGGGATGCAAGCCCAGGACTCTGCACTGGCATGCTGGCTTAGGTCTGCACAACCAAGAAACTCCTGTGGGCAGAGTCTGCAGATTCCGGAGCGCCCGGGTTAGGAAGAAGCTGAGCCCTGAACAATTGGGGTAAGAGGTCCCACTTGACCTGAGACCCCTCCTCAAGCAATACTGAGCCCTTCTCCACTATTTGCCTTCAGGGAGCCTTTGCGGAGCTGGACTGGGTGGGCCACTGCTTTAATAACCCGGGCGAAGACGGGGCGTGGAGAGGAGCTAGCAGACGGAGAGGCAGCGCTGGGCGCACTGGAAGTGCAGGGGACGCGCCTGTGACCTCTCCTTTCCGCTAAGAACCTAGGCGGAGGAGTTACTGAGGAGCCCACGGAACTGGCTAGGCAAAGGAGACAAGCCCGTGGTCTCCATGATCCTCCCATCCTCTGTTCTCTCTCTGGTCCGCTCCATGCTCAAGAGCTGCGCTCCGCAGCCCGGGAGAGGAGAGTCATGGAGGAACAGGGAGTTCAGTGCGCCCCACCGCCTCCTGCTGCTTCCCAGACAGGGGTGCCTCTTGTCAACCTCTCACACAACTGCAGCTCAGACAACTACATTTACCAGGACTCCATCGCCATGCCCTGGAAAGTCCTGCTGGTTGCACTGCTGGCTCTCATCACCTTGGCCACCATGCTCTCCAACGCCTTTGTGATCGCCACAGTGTATCGGACCCGGAAACTGCACACCCCGGCTAACTACCTGATTGCCTCTTTGGCAGTCACTGACCTGCTTGTGTCCATCCTGGTGATGCCCATCAGCACAATGTACACCGTTACTGGACGCTGGACACTAGGCCAGGTGATCTGTGACTTCTGGCTGTCGTCGGATATCACCTGTTGCACTGCTTCCATCATGCATCTCTGTGTCATCGCCCTGGACCGCTACTGGGCCATCACTGATGCAGTGGAGTATTCAGCTAAAAGGACTCCCAAAAGGGCGGCCATCATGATAGCTCTGGTGTGGGTCTTCTCCATCTCTATTTCTCTGCCACCCTTCTTCTGGCGTCAAGCCAAAGCTGAGGAGGAGGTGCTGGACTGTTTTGTGAACACCGACCACGTCCTCTACACGGTCTACTCCACGGTGGGCGCTTTCTATTTACCCACCCTGCTCCTCATCGCCCTCTATGGCCGCATCTACGTGGAAGCCCGCTCTCGGATTTTGAAACAAACGCCCAACAAGACCGGCAAGCGCTTGACCCGAGCCCAGCTAATAACAGACTCCCCTGGGTCCACATCCTCTGTCACTTCCATTAACTCCCGGGCTCCCGATGTTCCCAGTGAATCTGGCTCTCCAGTGTATGTGAACCAAGTCAAAGTAAGAGTCTCAGACGCCCTGCTGGAAAAGAAGAAACTCATGGCCGCTAGGGAGCGCAAAGCCACCAAGACCCTAGGGATCATTTTAGGAGCATTTATTGTGTGCTGGTTGCCCTTCTTCATCATCTCTCTGGTGATGCCTATCTGCAAGGATGCCTGCTGGTTTCATATGGCCATCTTTGACTTTTTCAATTGGCTAGGCTATCTTAACTCCCTCATCAACCCCATCATCTACACCATGTCCAATGAGGACTTCAAACAAGCATTCCATAAACTGATACGTTTTAAGTGCACAGGTTGACTTGTCAATGGCAATGGGGTCGCCTAAGCGACCTTTGGGGACCAAGTTGGGTCTTTCCACAGGTAGGTCAAATCTTCTTTCCCTGTTACTGGGTGGAAGCAAGGCTCTCTCTCCTGGGCAAGGGCAACGGATGCTGAGAATCCGGGCAGCTCTGAGAGAGCACTCTGGAAGGTGAACTGCTGGGACTACTGCAAAGCTTCCAAGCTGAGGAGTTTAGCTTCCTCCTCTCAAAGCCCGGGCTCAGCACAGATTCCTCCTGCAGCCAATCACACAAAAGGTTGCAACTTTTTAACGTTGATGATGGATGGGGGATCCCTGCCCAGTTTTGTATCATGGACATTGCCCTCTAAGTCCTTGGCACTTGTAGGTGTTGTCTGAAGCCTATCTGAGACAGATCTACATACAGCCTGGCAGTACTTGAACTAGACAATTAATACCCTGTGCTTTGGGGAGAACTTTGTGTTACAGATTAATTTTAGAACATTTATGTTGACATCCTTCAGTCTTTATTGTTTATTTAAATTTGCTTGGAGAAACTTGTGGATTTGGTGCTTCAAACACTAAATGTGGCTTGGATGGCACAGAGCAACCTTGAAGAGTTAAAGTCAAATTCAGATGCTAAGATCTCTATTTTTATTACAATCAGAAAATATATGGGGGTGGTGGGTGGGAATGGGAGACAGTGAGTGTTACACTGAGGATCAACACCTAAGATTGTTTGTTTTCTGCAGATTTCTAATTTTTTAAATTTCTGTTTCCATGATTGTCAAACTACAACTCTAACAGCTCAAAGAAAACATAATGTGTGCTAGTGCCAAAGTCTGCAGGCTGCGTTGTTTCCTAATCTTATGTACCAGTCATTTTAAACACTTAAATCCCTACCAATGAGGGTATGCTGGGTGACTCAGCCCAAACTGCTGCTGTCAGAGGAGTTGGTAAAATGGGTTAGAGTTGTATACAGTTTCTTAACAAGAAAGTATCTTTATTCCTTATTCAATTCCGTAATATACGGAGGAGACTGGTGAAACAGACCCTACATCTTATATAATTAAGGAATAAAGGGGGAATGAAAGGATGTATATTTTTGACATGTACAAAATCTTAAATGCATGAGACAATTTTTGATAATCATTTGCACTCTTTCCCATCTGTGATTCCTTTGTGTGCAAATATATAAAGTAAACAAGAGAGCAAGTTTCCCTGTTCAGAAATGCAGCCAGAACCTCCCAAACTATATTAAAGTGTGCATGAAAGAGAGAAAGGGGGAGGAGCCTGGGACTTCAATTTGTTTTTTTTTTTGTTTTTTTTTTTTTTTTCTTACTATTGAAGTTTGGGTAGGAGCAGCTAGAAAAATGATACATTAGAAATTTAGAAATCTAAGAGAGCCTGAAATCTAAGAGAACCTATTTTCTTTATAATTTATAGAGCCAAACCTCAGGCTTACTAAACAACCAGGAAACTGATAAGCCTTCTAGCCTTGGAAATGTGTTGCTGACCTGCCACGTCAGTGACTATAACATCTAAAATAAGTAAAGTGTATCTCTCTTTCTATGATTCAATGATACTTGGTTATTTTGAATTCACTCTGAGGGGTACATAACACAGCAAAGTCACATACTAGAAGATAACAAAAACAATATTGCACTTTCTTAATGAAAAGAAGCAGTCCTGAAGGGTCATCTGTAAGAACAAATGTGTATGTGGAATGCTTAATATGCCAAAGAAGATTCACAGCCCTTGCTTCAGAGGCTGTCTGCACTTGAGATCTTTTGTCTGCAGAAGCAAGTTGTCTTTATAAAATGGATCCACTCCCTGTGTGAAGCTGCCCAGTCCAGATCATCAGACAATAGATGTAGTGATCTGAATTACACTGCTTGCCTACTGTGCAGACCTTCACACTGGGTAATGACTCTGAAAAGATGCTATTCAAAAGTTCACATGTACTGTAGGTAAAAAAGGGAATTTCAACAAACATACCTGACACTGGAGTAAGATAAAAATTTAGGCATTAGATAATCCTATAGATTTCTGCTGGATCCCTAGTTTCTATGTGCTTTGTGACATTTCTCCTATGGAGGAATGCACATAGGGGCATGGTATTTGTTTTTATATTATTAATAATATGTTGGTCTTCTGTTTATGCAGCTGTGTTTTCTTGGGGCCCAAGAGGCAATTAAGTCAACTTCTCAGAGCCTTAGGGGAAAATTAATTGAAACAAATAGCCACTTACAAATGATTTCTTTATAGGGCACCTATAATGATTGTGTCATCATGTTAACAAAACATGGTCAATTTAGTCAAATGGGTTGTCATTTTGTAAATCACTTGTACCTTAACTATTGCTTGAGTACTTGGCTGAATTGACTGAATTTGGGGCATCGTGTATCAAATAGAAGCTTGCAAACCTTTGTAGTGATAAGAGACTTAGGATCATCATCCGACATTGCACAGCACATGGTTATGCAAGGTGTATATTCATCCCAGGGGTATGCAGATAGAACTGTTAATCTCCTTTGCAGTTACTACTGCATATGAGCATAGTTTGTTTCATAAACTAGACACATGGCTTTTTTGCAGAACATAAAATGGGAGATGGGAATGTTTAACTTACATAGAAATGAAAATATATTTTCATTGACTATGCTAACAAGTACCATTTTCCATATTGTTTAATTGCACAAATTTTCACACAAGTATATGAATGTATACTCATCTGAAAATGCCGATATTGTCTTGTGTTTGTAGGAACTTTAGAGTTTCCTTTTTATAAACTGGACACTGCACTCATGGAATGAATGTTTAAGAAGTTTGACAAATTTCCTATAGAACAATATTGTTTATTTTTCCTCTCTATGATCTTAGTTTCACCTTCTTTCCATGGGAAATACTGAGAGGAATATAACTCACTCAAGCAGTGACGTCTCAGACTGTGTGTATTTGGTGGAGTTTTGTGTCTGAAATCGCCTTTGGTATTTCACCTCTCAGCAAATGTGTAATTGGAAATTAAATTTAGGAAAATAATAAAATAAAAGTCCTTTTTGTGTTCTAAATTGTTTAGTAGTAGTTCTATTATTATGGGAATACTGAGTCACTTGATTCTGGGGCTGTTTTGAAGTTTGGGCCTTCATGAGAATGTGACTGATGACAGTTGGCAGTGGAATGGACAGATATGCAGTGCCATGGCTTGAGGAGTTCAGATTATGTGTCTAGGAAGAGTCTGAAAAAAATTTTGTACTGGATAAAATGGGAAAGTTGCATCCCCTATCAAGATGCTTTCCAGATTTGCAATTTTAAAGAAGATTCTTTTCACTGTTCTGGAATCTAAAGATTCTGGATCTTGTAGGGTGATTAAAATACAAAATGAGAGAAAAGAGAAGCTAAGTGAAACTAGACTTTAATATGACCTAGGGATAGGCTAAGGATCCATGATATATCCAGAGATAACTTCTGGAGATACAATGTCCTAGGTTTCAATGATAAATGTAGATGGTAGAGTATGTGATTTTTTTTTTCAACTTACACCTAGCTGTAAGGTATTGCAAAGTCTCAGTCTATAGAAGCTGAACTTTAAAAGGGGAATGGGATTCAGAAATGGTGCCACCTTTTAGGCATTATTCTCAAGTGCTTCCTTTATATGGATGCACTCCACTTGTAGGATATTTGAGAGTGTGGATCAAGGAAGTTTTAATTAGCTCAAATGGGATATTTTCTTTTTTTTTTCTTTTCTAAATTAGAAAGGATTGAGATTAGAAGTTTTCACAACCACCTCTATTGGCTGGTGATTTTTGGTCCAAAGGGATAAAGGACACACAAGATGCTTTGGTCTGTAGTAGCTATACTATCAATGAGGAATTGTCACATATTTAGTTTCATATAGTTTTTCTTTATTTACATGTAAATTTTTTTTCTTGACTTCTAGAGATATGTCTATTTTCTAAAATCCACATTCCCTGGCCATATTCACACTCTATTTTCGGCACTTCATTTTTTTCTTCTTTTAGTCATAACCAACAATGATGCGTATAATTTTAATTTTAGTTCTGAAAAGCTAATTTGGAAGCCAAGAATTTTTATATTATATAAAGGAAAATTGTTGCTCCAAATGCATACATATGTGGAGGAGGCAAAAGCTTTCCACTGGAGCACCTCCTGAGGTTTTCAGAAGGAAAGGGTGTGGGAAGGGTTTGAAGCTTCTGCATCATGTGTCAAACCCACTCTGGGAGTCCACCAGGGGGCAGAATGCCTCTGAAAAGTCAGCCAATGCTGCAGCTCTCAGTTGAAGATGTCTCAAGTTCTTTCTAGGTGGTTTGCAAGTGGCATTAACACCTTAGGGCTCAATGAAAACAAAACTCCCTGAGTCTTGACAGAAGAAGTTCATTACTGATGCTAAAATAGCAAATTTTTCAATATTTAAAACTCAAGCAGTCAGCTTCCCCCAAAACACACTCAAAGTGTTTCTTCATGTGTGCATACACAATTATTTTCTTAGATTATTATTTACAATTTTATGGTCTTTTATTAATATGACACTGAATGAATTCAGAAGTTAAGAAAACATTTATTTCAAAATAATTCATACTATTTACTTAAACATTTTTCACTGGGGATTTTCTCATCACTCTCTCTCTCTCTCTCTCTCTCTCTCTCTCTCTCTCTCTCTCTTTCTTTTTAATTTCTGTGGTTTAATGTTAATATACCCATAATTCAAAGGTACAGCACTTGCCATTTAAAGACAGTTCTGTTCTTTTTCTACAGAAGCAAGGTATGTAAAAATGACAGCCTTTGCCATAAAGCTAAATCTTTAAATCTGTGCAATTAGGGTATTTATTTAAAAGCAAGTATGATATAAATGTCAATAGGGTATTGGGTATCAAAAATGAGATTTTTATTGATGCTCACAAATCATGATATGTAAGCAAATAGATGCTGTGGCACCACCGGCACTGGCTATCAATACTGCTGTTATCCTCAACATCTTCATTGTCACTGATAGGCTATTATCTATGTTCCATTACACACATCTGTGGATTAAACTGGACTTTCAAAGGCAACATCCACATTTTAGGATTATACTAGCAATTGGGCCAACTGACTAAGAGAGTGATTTAACAACATTACAAATATGATTTGTAAAGGAAAATTTTTATTTTTATTACTTATTTGCACATACCACAAAACATACATCCTTTAAAGCTGCTAACCAGCAATCCAAGAATGGGCTTGTAATATTTCCTGTACCAAAAATGAGCAGATGGCAATGGAGGGATTCATTTATAATAAATCCTTTAAAATATTACACATACTTTACTTTTATGATGCAAGCAGGCATGACTCACTTCCTCCCTGATTCTGTGGAAACACACCATACATGGGCAGTCCTCTGGTTGATCCTCATGTTTTGAAATAACAGATTTCATAATATCTCTTGCTCAAAAGTTTGGTGATCATGCTGGTGATGTGCCAACTATGACAGAACAGGGTAGGGAACCTTGTCACCTAGTCAAAGAGCTGTTCCTAGGGTGTTTTGTAGATACTCCTGTGTGTGCTACTTCTTAATCCAGGGTGTGGCAGCTCCCTCTGAATTTCAATTCTTTATTAGCTGAACACCCACTGAGTGATGAACTGTGCTGGCATAAACACTAGTTCAGAGCTTCATCTTTCCATCCAAACTGTGCCCATCTGCTAGGTCCTCCAGTTCCTCCATTTTTGCCCAGCTGCTCTGGATTTCCTTGAGGATTGCTGTATGATGGAATGATTACATAGTAGGAAGTTCAGAACCCTTTGATGGCATGAAAATTCTTAAAAAATGTCCAAGAAAGATACAACTGAATGCATACTTGGTAACCATGGATAAGTCCCTCTGTAGTATAATATGCTCATCTCAGTGTCTTCAGGTAAAAACTATGATATTACAAGTGTTTTAATTAGAGTTGCACATTTAATTTATCAATTCAGCTTCATTTAAATAGTCTTTGTTCAGACCCAATTGTTTATTGCTAAATTATATAACAAATCAAGCATAACATATTATTTTAAGACTTCTGTCCATATAACTCTTATCTGTGGCTAAATTAACTTCTGCCCAGATAACTCTTATCTGTGGCTAAAGTTAAGACTCACTGATAATATGTATGTACTGATCTTAATAGATCCTAAAAAGAAATGGAAAGTCAAAACATTTGAGTTTTCACAATGATGTTTCTTAAAACTAAATGGGAATATGACTTACCTGAAGAGGTGGTTTAGAGGTAACACAGAAGACTCCAATTCAGTGGGTCTGGAGAGGATTGACACTTTGTGTGCCTATAAGACTCTTCTCTGTGGGGCTGGCCCTGATCACATGGCATCCTAGAGAGCTGCAGGAAAACCAAACTTTGTTATGGAGGCAGGTGGAGGATCAGCCATTCCATATGCACATAACCAAAAACCACACAAAATTTGCGTGCTTTTCTTGTGTTTTCTCAGTTTGTTTACATGGTACTTATATTTCAATTTCAGCAACTGTTAAATGGTCCCATTCATTAGAAAATATTTATTTCTACCTAAGAAGTTCATTCCTGTGTATGAATCAGCAATGCATGGCTGACCTCAATACAGCCCATTGTTTTTAAACTAAACTATTTTTAACTAAGAGATTTGCTTTCAAAAAAAGATTTTAAAAATTACTAAAAATAAAAATAATAAAATACAAATTTAAAAGAAAACAGTAACTTTTAATAACAGTAACTTTTAATATCTAGGAAAAGGCTCTGTTTTCTTCATAATCTATTTTATTCTGTATACTCAGACTGCTTTTATAAAATACAGAGCATGCAAACATTTAGATATTATATAGATATTTATATTTTATAAATACAAGCAATTATTTACTTTTATCTCTTTTTACTGTTTTAGAGACGTTAAGCATTTGTGTTAATAACTAAGCATTTATATTCATATTCTACAAGAACATTACAACTAGCACTTTTTTATTAATGCATGTTACTTATATAAAATAATGGCCTTCATTATAGCATTTCCATATGCATATATTATGTATTTTTTCACCTCACTATGCTGTTACCCTCTCTTGTCCCCATCTCCCTCCTGCTGGATATTTTCAAGTAATTTTTCTTCTAAACTTATGTCTAATACACACATACACATACACAGTTACTCATGCACACATACATACCCCCACATATACACTCACACACAAAGACACACTTGTACATACACATCTACACACACACACACAAACCTGGATTGTGCAACTTTTTTATTTCACTTTTTACTCGCAAAATAATAATCAAAGAATCCAGTTTCAAAAACGATCCTTGAGGAATCATTGTTTGTTTATGAATATTTAAAGCTAAGAAAACAGTGCCAGTGAGTGTGCATTTTCATCCCACTTTAAAAAAATGCAGTTTGCAGCCTCCCATATGGCATGCTTCATGTACAATTATGACCTTGATGCTGGATTCCAGCAAAGCTGCATTGATGGGGATTTTGTTTTTGAAGTCTGAAGGAACTGACTTAAATATCTACCATGACTCAGTTCTGACAGCACTATTGTGAGATCGGATTGCTTCCCTTATTATATTATTACCATGATCATGAATTAGGTATTTCAGCAATTGCATCCAATAATTCAATTTAGAGAATTATAATTATAGCCCCAACTAGATCATTTGCATCCAGACTAGGATTGCAAACTGTATGAGTTTTTCTGTTTATGTGATTTAAAAAAAGTGTTTTTCTGAGACATTAAAGTAGAATAGGACTTCATGGAATTTATGGATAAGTTTTTCTGCAATATTGTATTTGGAGAACATAGATTTTCTCTTGGTTTAGTCCCAAAATTCCTGGCCTCACCTTTTGTCTGACTACAACCTCCACCAGCCAGTGCACATTTGGTGCTCATTCCTCTTGCGAAAATGTTATGCATAAAAATATGACCATAACTGCCTGCTGTAGTAATAGTAAGCACAGGTGATTGTGCTCTGTGACTAAGGTCCTATTAGCTGTTTCCCTTCTGGAAAGTTTCTGACAGACATCTCTCCAAATCTTGGGAAACCAAGACATTTTGTCTATTTTTACACAAAGTCAAATTTCTGAGGAAAATGCCAATTTAGGAACAAGTTATTTTCAAATAGTACAGTTATTTCGAATGACCTAGCTTAAATTTCTTAATGCTTGTCTCTTTCTTTTAAAGTTGGGTCTTTTATTAATTCTACTCCTTTAATAACATAATTTGTAGACTGGACATAAAAGGAAGTTCTGCTTTTGTTAAGAAGTAAGTATTGTAATAATGAAAGGGTAAGGATGGACAGCTTCTTCCCTATTTGGAAGAAATTCTTTCAAAATATTATTGTATATCTGATCATTATCATTTGTTTTACATGAAAGATAATAAAATAAATGATACAGGAATATTGCTATATTGTAATTAGAATCCAGACTCAGAATGATTTGCATGTGACCTCAGCCTTCCAAGACTGGTCTCTTTGTGTACATGTGGACATGACATGCCCTACTCTGTGAGTATCATGAAGACAAAAGAAGCTACCGAGTTCTCTCAGTCAACAAGGTCCTTAGAGCTTTAGGGATATTCATTAAACGTCAGTTTCCTGCTTTTCAGACAAAGGAAAGCAGGTACTAATTGGCATTTGAAGTCAGCAGAACATTTTACTTTTTTAGATTTATCTGTTTTATTTTTTAAAAATTAGCATGCAAAACACACAGATTTGCTTGTGTGGCATTTCCAAACAAAATTAGTCTTTGTTACTTCTCCTCCCTCTCTGCTTCAGCATCCTGCTGTCCCCTTCTCCAGGCTTCTCTCAGAATCCTCCCAGTTGCTTTCCTTCTTAGTAACTTGGGTTGTGGAACAAGTGATCTAATCTCTAAACACTTCAGCATTTTCTCTAAGCAGAACTAAGAGATCTAACTTAGAAGACTAGCAATAAGAACTCATTACTATTATGTACACAGATACCAGAGAAAGTTCTTGAAGCATGGCAGCTCCTCAGCAGAACTTTATTCTCTTTATCTTTCCTAGAAGGTACCACTGCCTATTACTGTCTGTTTCAAATCCATGCTTGTTAAAATCTCATTTCTGGTTGGAATGTGAGATTTGTAGAACTTTATGAGATCAGACCAATTTTATTGATCCTGTTTGAAAATTGCTTGTGAACTGTGATTTAAGAAAAAAAATTGCTATTTTCTGGCTGTATTTATTAATTGAAAAGATATCCTTTTACTTATTTTAAATAATAAGCAGTTTTAAAAGTTTTTCAAATTATAGCAACCATCCATCTCATCCTTCTTAGTACAAGTTAGTTTGTTCATGTTATAGTTCATTTGAGTCCAGAACATTGAAATGGTATGGGCTTTGAGTATAAGAGAATACGAAATGTTAGCTTCTGGTTTGTAATATATTGTAGATAAGTATAGATGCAAGGCAGCTTCTCTAGGAGCCTGGGGGAGAGTGAAATTAAAGATTTTTTAAAAACAAGAGCTATCTGTACTTTTATGGGTAGTGATATATTTGCATTTTAGACTACATGTTTTCCTAAGAGTTTTCATTTTAGATATGAGCACTCAAGTGTAAAGTAAGGAAAACTAATTTGTGATGGTCAATATGTCAGTATATTCAAGACCCAGGACACATAAGCTGTGCTCTCTGATGGTCACAGTGCATTTCTAAACATTTGGAGTGGCTGTTCAGCATTTGTTGCTCTGAGCAGACAACTCTTGCCAACACATGGTACTGTTCTTTTTGTAGAAGCTGTCTTGGGTGGCACAAGTGCATGTCAAGTGGATATCTGTCCACAGTAATCCAAAACACTACCCAGAGACAACAAAATAATTTTAAAGGTCACTTAGTGTGAATTTAATCATTTTGAACTGCTTCAGTTACTCAGAAATATCCAAAGGACTCAGATATTTGCTATAACAACTGTTGTAGGTAAGTACCCCAGGGTGGATGAACAGGTCAGATCAACTTGCCTTTGCGCAAAGATATCTGAGATCTACTTCAGATCAAAAGGAGAATAAAAGTAAACCCTTATGGACTTCATTAGTTAGTATTTTTATGTTCTTATTTTAGCAAAAATCTGTTTTTCCCTTGAAGGATACCAATACATATATAGTAAATAAAAAAAAAACAAGGTCTATAAGGTATGAATTTAGTCTCTCCTTCTCTGTCAAGTAAAAAGAGAGCAGGATTATTTGTATGAAGCTGATGTATCTCTGCCCCTTTCCTGTATCTGTTGAGTGAACTGTGATTATGGTCAGTAATTCCTTATAGAAATTATTTTAACTACTGAGTTCATATAGATAAGGACTTCTCAAACTTGGCTGGCACTATTGACATTTTTGTGATAGCATTCTTCAGTGTGGGCAGTCTTTGGTATCTTAGAGATTTAACACCTTGAGCTCTGCTCTAGATGTCAGGAGTAACCCCGTCTTTCTGCATCTGTCTGGTTTTCTTCAGGTCATCAGAAGTGACTGTTGATGGGAAATCTGGAAAAGCAAACAAACAAACTGTTAGGAGGGAGGCTGAAGGCTGACTGGGAGGGGTTGGGAGGGGGAGCAAAGGGATACATGGATTAAAAACTTTTATTTTATTAATAAAAGTAAATAAATAAGGAAGAAAACCTTAGAGACAAAGACAAATTAGAAACAGCAGGAAAATCTGTTTAAGTATCAGAGTCATATTTTTATCCTTTATTTCCATATGAGAGTGTGTGATGTTTATATATGTCCATGTGTGTACTCATGTAAAGGCCAGAAGATCATGTTTGGAGCTTTTTTATTCTATAACTCAAATTACCTCAGGAACCTCTAACATATTACCCTCCCAACATCACATCATATTCTATTTCTTTTTTCCAGTATTTTTGAAGGCACTGATTATGTCAGGGAACCAAGGACTCAAAGCAAGTCCTAATCAGCAAGTCCCTATATCGTCTTGACCCTGATACCCAGATCTGAGTAACAGAGAAACAGATTCCTGCACCTAACTTTTACATGAATGCAAAAATCTGAGCTCAGCTCCCCATATTTTTTCAGCAACCACTTTTCTCTCTGAACTATCTCTCCCAACTCCCCATGTCATTTCTCATATCACAATATTGTTGGTATTATCCAGATAATTACTAAGTATTTTTCACTACATAAGCACAAAGAAATCTGCTCAACTGTATATAATACAGAAAGTCTTAGAGAGGTATCCATGAGTCTCTAGAAACTTCATGCTAGCCTTAAGAAAGCAGCTGAACCCCAAAGAATGGCCCCTATTGGCAAGTATTTGAATGCTTGTTTTGTAGCTGGAGCTATTTGGGAAGGATTAGAAGGTGTGGCCTTGATGTAGGAGGTAATTCACTGAAGGTTGACTTTCAAATTCTAAAAGCTATGGAATTCCCAGTTAGCTTTCTTTCTTTCTCTGTTTCCTGGTTGTGTCTCAATGTATAAACTCCCAGCTACTGATCAGCACCATGCCTGCCTGCCTGCTCTTGTGCTCTACATCATAGTGCTCATGTACTTACCTTCTAAAATTGTAAGAAAGCCCACACTTATATGTTTTCTTTAAGATACCTTGGTCATGGTGTCTCTTCACAGAAGTAGTAACCCTAACAAAGAAAGTACATTTGTCCATGAATATATAATATGAAGAATGTCAGATGTTATGTTTATATCACTTCTCCTCACCCTTTTTTAAAATCTAAATTTCTCTCTGATTTGAGTGTGCCTTTTATGTAGATAGGCTGGCATTTGTGTTCCCCAATGTCTGCTAATCCCTGTATCTTCTTGTAAGGAATTACATTGTATGTCTCTGAACCCAGCTTTCACATAAAAGCTGAGAACACAAACTCAGTTCCTCATAATTGACCAGCAAGCACTTTATCTTCTGGGCCAATTTTCTGGTCTATATTATCATTGTAGTTATTTGACCAAATACCATATAGACTATGACAGTGGGGACACTGTAGTAAAAGATGAAGAAAGTTATGAAGTCTCATCAAGGAGCATAAAAATGGATTTAGCCAGCAATTGTCTTTTGGTTTTAGTGTCTCTTGCCACTTTACTCTAAGGCTTGGTATTTCATAAGTACTCAGCAAATGAAAAAAAATGAATAAATGAATGGCTTTACTTTGCATAGTAATGCTCAATACATTTAGTTTACTAAAACTCTTTTAGGTATAAGTATACAACCAAAAGAAAGAATTGTTACCTTATATTTGCTCTAAGATACCAACAGAAGCTGAGTCATCAGAAATGATTAAATGGCATAGCTTCCTTAAAGAGAAGATACACTAATACATCTAGAAGGTCTTGTGTAAGAAGGTTCACAGCCAAGGGTCAAGTTACTTGAAAGCCAAGTACTTCTTAACACTAGGAAGCAAAGTTAAAAGAATAGCTCACTCTCTAAGCTTTCTGCATAGTTGCAGTTTTCTTATCATTAAATGTATTAAATACTAATTTCCACATTTATTTTTTCATAGTATTTCACTTTTCTTCTGAGATGAATTCTGCACTTCTAAAGTAATGCAGCATTATTTAAGGAGTTCATGGGAAGAATTCCTGAATACTCAAAGGAATGCTTTATTGTGGTTGTTACAGCATTCTGGGGTGGTGGTTCTCAAACTGTGGTTCATGACCATTTTGGGTTGGATGACCTTTTCAAGGGATGCATATTAGATATTTTGCATGTTGAATATTTACATTATGATTAATAACAGTAACAACATGGCATTTAAGAAGTAGTAATGAAATATGGGGAGTGGCCACAACATGAGGAACTCTATTACAGGGATATAGTATTAGAAAACTTGAAAACATTGTTCTAGGGACAAGGTCATAAGTGGAAAGGTAATTCTTATCTGAAGGAAGGCATTATTTTGATTCTTTTGTTCACTCAGGTTTCCCATTGAGTCTCTCATCTACAAGAGAAATCAGAATGCAAAAGAGATTGGTGGGAGATTAGAGCACTGGTGTGGGTGGAGGGGTCCCTTGTTCAGTTTACAGGTACAACAAAGTCTTAGACAATACAACCTTACTCTGATTCCAAAGATGGCATCCTCTAATCCCTGTTTACTGAGAGAAGCTTTTATATAAACTGGAATGAGTGCTTCTTTTTTCTAATTTGAAAAGTAAATATTTATTCAGAAAGAATTCTAAGTAATTTTTATGAGGCAATTAATGTCAATAAAGGCCTGACCTCTATTAAGATTAGCACGTTCTTTTCCTCACACAATCCTAGCATTAATAACAGCTTAATATGAGCAGCAGCAGCAACAGCAACAACAACAAAATTTGGTGCCCTAAATAATTATTTTAGATGTGCATGTTATATTGACTGAATTTACTCAATAAGTACACATTTTACTTTCCTTTCACCTCTAATGAACTTAATGGATCAAAAATTTGTACACATGACAAATGATAGAAAGATACCATTCAATAGCAAGCATTATGATTCTTGTTAGGTGTCTGGCATGTGAAGAAAAAGAAAGTGACCCCTTTGCCATGCTGACTGACACACATTGAAACTATTTAAGGCTGTTCTCTGTTACCAGAAATACCAAGTTGCCATGCAAATATCCACAGAAGAGTTTTCTAGGATGAAACAGTTGCTACAGAGATGAAAAAAATTAAGACTGATCAGTTTGTTATAGTGAGCTTTATTGTTTTGATATTAAATTGGTTTCTTGGATCTGCAAGAAGAGAAGACAGGGAAAGAACAGAAGAAAGAAAGGAAAGATAGGACAAGCTGTGTGGAGGAGTAGTGACCGCCCCTTGTTTATTATTCACATTTCCAAATGAGTCTTTGGGAATTAAATTATCCTCTAATTTCTCAATGATTGAGGTCAAGGGCAATAGAAAAAGAAACCAAATTCTGTAAAAATCATCTAGCTACCTACATCGGTGACATCCCAGGCATCCAGTGGGTTTTGATTATACAATGGGTAGTTTCCTCTGTTCTCAGACCCCTCCCATGTTCTTGGCTCACCCTGTTACATAGAAGCACTGCCCTAGTCTTTGGTGTTATATAAGGCTTTCTAAAGAATGCATGCCATTTTCATTATGTGAGTATCAAGATAAAAGAATTTCACTAAGTATCCAAGGACAATCTTTTTTATACCTGGAGATATTCATCTTTCTTTGGAACTGTGGAGATATAAAACTTTGGCATATCCTGTTGCAAGACCAGCTATTTTCTGCTCAGCAAGGCATCATGCTGATGCTTTTGCAAGACATGTCGACCGAACTTTTTCAACATCACCTTGTTAATTTCCTGTATATGTATTGATATGGTTCTCAAGCTACCACCTTGAGAATCCTGTGATATGAATATTTAATTTTCTAATATGTGAGAATCTATAATACTTCTAATTCTCAAGTGCATATGCCTTTTGGTCCTTAAAATCCCTATCATGTGTCAAGATACTTAATTTCACAGACAGTGTGGCCATAGATTTCCTTTGCTAAGAGAACACTCATTTTATTTGTTTTGCTGAGAGTTTACAAAAGTGCCTTTTCACAGATTTTATCCTTTCAGTAGCATGGACTATCTGGTTATTCAGGGTCTAATATCTGACTCATCAACACTTACTCAACAAACATTTATTAAATTAAATGATGTGGTTAATTTTATGGACTTACACTTCTATACTAACTTCCAGGCTTACCCCAAAAATATGAATTGTTTTTGTTGTAATTGGATGTTTTCTGTCCTGACTGTCAGGTCCCATACAACTGACTTAGAGGCTGAATATAAATTATAAATGCTTTGCTAATAGCTAAGGCTTGTTACTAGCATACTCTTACATTAAATTACATTAAATTATTTACTACCTGGCACATGATGGTACCTTTATTAGCATGGTACATTTATCTCCTTCTTCCTCTGCATCTGACTGGAAACTCATGAGTTCATCTATCTCTTCCTTATCCTTAGTTTAGTCACCCCACCTATATTTTCTACTTGACTGCTGGCCAATCAATGTTTTGTTAGACCAATTTGAGTGACAAATGTTTACAATCAACAAGAGGATTATTCTATAGCATTTCTGTATAATGATGATTATATAAATTTTCTCAGATATACTTGCATATTGTGAAGAAAGTGCTTTTGGTTGCATATATGAAGGAGAAATAATATCTAATTAGATATTATAAATATCTAATGAATACATTGAAAAATACACTTACTTTTAGAAAGATAGTTCACCACTTAGTCTAGATAAGTATTTTCAGATAATAGTATCTCACACTGTCAAAGAAATGGTATAATTGAAGGTATGTACAGTCCTGGGTGTTCAAAGGTATTTATTTGAAATGTCTCCACAGACCAAACAGTATTGGGAAGTTCAAACCTTTTACTGTTTTTTTTTGTTTGTGGATATGTTCATGAGAATGTATGTACCTGGCCATGTAGTTGCACAAGCATGTGTAGTTGGTCCACAAGTAAATTCTTGCAATTTACTCCTAGCACTAATGTTACACACTCATGTTGCTGCCTGACTTTTACGTAGGCATTAGTATCTGAATTCAGGTCTTAATTTTTGCAGGTACATATTTTAGTGATGTGGCATTTATTGCTTCATCCCATTACTTTTTTTTTTATTCTTTAGAACCATGAAAAGGCCTAAATAGAAAATGGACATTGCCACTGTTTATTCTTTTGACTCAGCAATTTCAGAAAGAAATATGGCTTTTATACAACTGTTCAATTTATACCTTTCTGGAGCTGTAATGTCAAAACAAGCATTCAGATAATAACCAAAAACGATAAAATATGCAGTGTTTATGAGTGGTAATACAGGAAACAGGAAAACTCACATGTGTTGTTTCAATGACTCTGAATGAGGATATGTTTGAGCAGGGCTGAAGGGTGTGAGAGTAGGCAAAATATGGAGGAGGTGTTCCTTTTGAAGAGGCTCTTATCTTCCTTTCCCCTGTGTTGAGTGTTCTGGAATGTGGCAGTTGTGTTATTGAATGACTCTGGGTTCTCCTGGGTACTGACCTTTCACAATGTGCTTTGTTTTGAGTTGGCTGAATTGGCAGTCAAATCATTTGACTTTCTCCTGCCATGGCCCATTTTGGAATTGCTAATATAGCTGTATTTTTCCATGTGTACTCCTTGTATTAATTTTAAGCTTCTATATTTTACTAATTTTGTGTTAAAGTTGATATGTTTCCCATTAATGTTGGCAAAACTGTTTTTTTTGTTTTTTGTTTTGTTTTGTTTTGTTTTGTTTTTGTTTTTGTTTTTTAGAACATACCAAAAGAAGCAATAACAATGCTATGTATGAACATCTACCATAAATGACGATTTAACACTGCAGCTTTGAATGTGTGGAGAACTTCGGAGAATCTTGAAAGTTTTATTAGCCTAGGGTGGCACCTTTACTCTTCTGTAACAGGTATTAAAAGAACATTGGGGTTTACCAATTTCCTTTAGCCTCTGGGGTAGCATTATTTTATTTCTAAATGCAGCCTTAATAAATTGTGTTTAAACTTATTTTTTGTTGCCTTTGCATTTTTATTTTTTTTATTACTTAAAAAGTTATTTTTTTTATTTCACTTAACATCTACAGTTCCCCTTCCCTCCCCTTCTCCCACTCATTCCTTAGCTTCCCCCCTCCTCTCCCCACCCCCCATCTACTCCTTAGAGAAAGATGGAGAATCAGCAAAGTCTGGCATATCAAGTTGAGGGAGGACTTGCCACCCCCATAGATACCATGCTCTGCCTTTGCATTCTAATAGACCCCCCCACCTAACACCATTTTCTCTTGATTAGTTTCAGGAATTCTTTTGAGTTTTAGCATCTGAGTTTTCCTAGCCTTTTGCTTTCTATTTCAGGGGAGTGTGCAAATCACACTACCCAATTTGTTTTCCCAAGAAGCAATAAAGCCATATTCTAGTTTCACTGCTACAAGTTCTTTACAATATCTGTTGTTGGTTGCTATATGGAAAGTCCTAAAGCACAGCCCTTCACATATGAGAAAACCATAGAATTCAAAAGAGAAATTGATTTTCACACCTGGATGAAATGAGTGTGAATTAATGCAGTGTTTCCTGGACCAATGATGACCAGTGGTAAAATAATTTTATGTGACAAAAAAAGAATAAATGTAAGTACTACTAGTAATAGTTGAATACATAGTCTTAAACCAACATTAGGTCATTTTGTTTAACAACACATTGATTGATTTTTATAAATGACAGGGAGAGTAGATGGTAATTGTAATGACTTCTAAACTTAATATAATAATTAATATTCAATTTTTGATGAATAAATAAACATGTCCAAAACAGGTAAAATTAATTCTCCTTTACAGCTATCTCCCACTGTGACACTTCTTCCCAGGCACAAACACGCAGGCAATCACTGCTACTAGCATCCACTTAGATTGTGTTGTACATATTCAAAGAGAACTAAAATATTTACATTGTGTCCTGCTTCTTCCCAAAACAATAGCATACTACACATACAGTTTTAAACAATTATTCTTATTACCTTTTATTTTGAAATAAATATCAGTGCCTGTGTGAGACTTACATCAGCACAATCAATCAAGCTAGTCAACAGTCAAGAATGGATGGGGAAAGGGCTCATAATACTCTACCCTTAGCTTAGGAGTATTTGCATATTGACTGCTGAATGGGAAGGTGAGTCAGTTTTTTCCAAATGTGCGAAACTTGGTTGGTTGCTCATGCTTCAGTGGCTGGCCAGTTCTGTACCCATGTGCAATATAGACAGCACTAACTGGTTTCAATAATTATAAATGGGAAATGAAGAAAAGGATATGGAGAGGTGGTTCAAGGATGGATATGATTAAAATATTTAGTACTTATGTTTGAAATTCTCAATGAATTAAGTTTTTTTTGAAGACAGTGAATTGGTGTATTTTATTCAGATATGTATGGTGAATACATAGAATAAAACACAGTTGGAGACTTTAAAAACTGGTTAATAAAACTGCCCAATGTCATTGTATCTTTTCTTTAAAAACAATAATATATCACCACTGTTCCTATCCCCTCCCTTTTCCCAGTCTTCCCCAAGCATTCCTCAACCACTTTCCCCCATTCTTTCCTCAGAGAGGGTAAAGACTCACAGAGTATGTCAATGCAGTCTGCCATATCCAACAGAGGTAGGACCAAGCACCTCTGCCCACTATCAAGGCTGAACAAGGTGTTCCTCTATAGGGAATGTATTCCGAGAAGCTAGTTCATACACCAGGAATACATTTTGGTCCCACTACAGAGGCACCACAAACTGCACATGCCATTTGTCTGTCAACCACAATGAATTAAGTTTTTAAACAAGACCATCTTAAAGTCTACTGATACATTTTCTGTTGAACCAGTCATGTGCCTTTATAAATAACTGATTGTATCTGCAGACTGATTTCTGGTTCTCTGTCCTGTGCATACATGTCTATGCTAACTTTACATGCCCAGGAGTAACACAGATCATAGGAAATCTTATGAGGCAAAAATGAGTCCTCACATTTTCGTCTCTATCAATATAGGTTTAGCGGTTTTTGGTCCTTTGCTTTTCTATATCGATTTTACCAGGACTTATACATGTGCATATATATGGTTACATATACACCTCTAAGCAGAAATTTGCATGAAGAATTTGAGGAGAGTTGCAGATTTACTAAATCACACCTATATATAAGGATTATGGGCCTCTAAATTTATTTAGATATTCTTTTTATTATCTCTACCAACAGTAAATAACTAAGCTTGTATGTATCATTGATATATTTGTTCAAGTTTAAATTTAAATTTAAATTTAATTTAATTTATAATTATTATTACTGTATGTTGAAATGATTTTTATACTTAGTAATGTTTTTAGTAACATCACAATAAACTAAAAAAATTATGGAGGAGCCATTATTTATTTTTGCAATTTCATAGAGGATCATTATGGATAAGCATTGTAGTTTAATTATTTTGGCTTTTTAAATTGATTTTTACTTAAAAGTCAAATGTACATGGTACATTAATTTGTAACAACAAATGTATTATATAGCCCCAGAAGTGGAATAATTGAATCAAAAGATATATGAATTAAAATTTTTACACATATTTCAAACTGCTACCTATAAAGTTGATACCAAATGGTGTTTCCATCAGCCTTATACTTTTCTCTACAGTTTAATAGAATTTCATATCAAACTTCATTACATTCTTAGAAAGTTTTAATATATTTATATTATTAGGAATATGTTTTTAAAAGATAATTTGTATGTTTGTTTGCTTTTGTTCTGTGTGAAGGCTAATTTTAGGCTTCAAACATACTGGGTTAAAATGCCTACATGTACTAGTTGTCTGTTCTCTAGTGTTCAGATGACCACCAGGTGAGTTAGTCTGAGCTGGTTTCCATAGAACAGTCCCCTTGTATGTGCCTATTTACCTACAGGGTCTGTTTCCAAAGAGCTCCTACTCATGAAGTGCCAGAGTCAGCTGACACGTCATGTCTTTGTCTCTATTTAATATTGCTTCTTCTGGGATGTATAGAAATTATATAATGAATTAGCAACTTTAAATCTATCTGTGCCAATTGCTCATGTTTCTCATCCTGTGATTTGCCTTCTCATGTTCATAGTTTACTCTGACATGCGAAGGGAAACATCACATGATCATACTTGTCCTCAAGCATTTTATATATGTGCACCATTGGTTGCTAATGCCACAGGAATGGTAATGGTTTTTTTAAAGAAATTTTGGCATGTAGGGCTTGTGATGATGTTTGTGAAGACAACCAATTTAATCACAATTTTATTAATTTATTTTGCAAGCTAACCCAATGTTAACAAAATCCAAGAGGCTTCTCTTTTAGTTGAAAAGAACTAAACTAAAATCCAACTGGAGAAATGCACTGAAATCATTACAAAGCTATGTAAAAAATAAAATGTCTGAAATTAGTTCTACTATGTTCTACTTGGTGTGAGAAAGATATTGAAAATCTTTTATGGTTATAGCAGGCTATGACTTATACATGAAGAGACAGATAATGAAATGGATTAGAAAAATCACAATAGATTTGATCACATGAAATCTGACTTACAAGTTACCTTGACTCACATTATAGAAGAGAAAACGGACTAGGTCATGTTAAGATACCACATTTTTCTTTTTTTATTATGAATAAAATCATATTTTATTATCCATGTATTCCCTTGTCCAGACTCCTTTCCCCCACCCACCCCTCCCAGTCACTCACTCTTCTCCCCATCACTGTATCTCCTTCCCAGCAAGGGCAGGAGGTCCCAAGGACCCAAGGTGGCTTAGTTCAGCATCCACTCCAGGCAGATCTGCTTTCCTCACCCCAACATCAAGACTGGGTCAGGTGTTCCTCAAGAGTGAGTGGCATCCAAGGTGCCAGTCCAAGGTGATTCAGATCCCAAGTGTTCAGTGGTTGTGGTTTGCAGCTTGGATATGCTTTGCTTTTGGATTAAAGTCCACTAATGAGTGAGTACATCCCCTGCTTATCTTTCTGGGTTTTTGATACCTCGCTCAGGAGGATATTCTCCAAATCCATCCATTTGCCTGCAAATTTTAGGATATCATTTTTTCATCTTGCTGTGTAGTACTCCATTGTATAGAAGTATCACAGTTTGTTAATCCATTCTTCAGTTCAGGGGGCATCTAGATTGTTTCCATGCTTTTGCTACTACAAATAATGCTGCTATGAACATAGTTGAGCTAATGCCTTTGGAGTGCAGTTTAGCATAAACCAAGGATTTTAGCATTCTCTGTAAGCTAAATTTTAATATAACTTAATTGTATTAAATAACTAGATTTTTTGTATATTTCTGTAGATGTCCTGGAAGTGATAGTATTTGTAAAAGACTATGCAGTGATTTCTTTTCATGATTAGGGATGTGTATTTCTCCTAACACTTAATAATTATGTCCTTATTTTAGAGTTGTCATTGTGAATATGTATAATCCCTTTTAAAAACTACTGCTTGGAATGTGGCTTTTTAATATATCACTAGCCATAATAATATACCTGTTTCTTTTTCTTCCTATCACCCCACTCTGTTCTCTACTGTTCAATGTTATCAATTAATAGTAATTCCTGGATATTGTACATTGTATCTTTGTACTGTCACTTCTCTTGGTCTCTCCAGAAGTCTTCACCAATCTACTTCAGTCTTTGTCCAGAGGTCTTGATCTGTCTACAAAGATATATCCAGAGCCCAGTCTTCCGGTTTCTAGTTAGGTAAAGCAGTAGATTTGAAGAAATGATGGTAGAAATGTCTGAACTCTGCTATGGAGTCATTTCAAATTTTATTCTCCTTGATTTTGCAAGGTAAATCTCTCTCTAGAACATTATCATCAAATTTCCTTCCTTTCATCTTGGTAGTCCTGGGTGCAAAAGAGCTATACTATTAGTATTTTCATAGTGCCTGCCCTTTATTAAGACACATACTATTCTCAGGATGAGGAAGTGGCTCAGTGGATAAACTATGTGTGCCATAAGAATAAAAACCTGAGTACAAATCAGTATAAGCCATGTAAATGTGTGTACAGCACAGCATATCAGTGCTCTTATGATAAAATGGGAGGGAAAACAAGAAGCTCCAAAAGTCCCTGAATCAGCAGCTCTTGTGTAAGACACCTTGTCACAAAGTAAAAGGTGAAAACAGATACCTGAAGTTGACACCATTATACACATATGCACCCACACACATACACACAGGCAAGCACTCTCTTTACTAAGCCTTCATTGATGGGCTAATCTGAGTGTGTAGTCTATTTTCTATTGGGCCTCTGAATAATTATATTACTATATATTTGGATTGTCCAAATTATAAATATAATTTTAATATATAAATGTTCCAGAAGCTAAACTTCAGTTTTCAACAAATTTGAGCACATGCTTTTGGTAGGAACAATTTGAGTTGAACTTTTTCTGTTTTTTTTTTGGCTATGATTCACTATGAATATTCATGTTTCATCACAGAAAAACACTTAGAAAATCTGCATTTAGTTGTCTTTGTTTATAAATATTTTTAAAGATACACAAAACAAAGAAGTATAACCAAGCATTTGCTGTTATCAACCAATACAAACAACTGTAACTCATGGTCAGTCTGGTCCCATACTACTACTCCCTCCATTCCAAGCTCAACCAGAGGCCATAATCCAGTAGTAACTGTAACAAGAAAGTACTAATAAAAGGCATTGTTTGCAATAAAAGGAGATTAGGATAAGGAGAGATTATGAAGTAAAAAACAAAACAAAAAACAAAGCTTTATCAAATCTAGATATAGTAGGTACAAACATCAGCCACTGACCCCAAGATTAAGATACATGCCCAAGGAAGAGATGTAAGACTAGACTCCATGCTTTACCACAGGTCAGAGGTTTGCTAGATCTCAGAAAAGTCACTGTGTGTTAGCTGGTAAAGATTACTTGGGATCCATCGTGTAGACTGTGAAAGGTTATTACAGGGAGGTATCTTATCACAGTTCCACTGCTCTTGCAGCTGCTGCTCTGCTATGACAAACTGGTGCTGTTCTTTCTGATATTTATAGTCTAGTCTTGAAATCCAGCATTACTCTCCTAGTGCAGCTTTTGTCTCCCTTATGTTAGATCCAGCATCATTTCTCCAAGGATCCCCAAATCCATTCAGTAGAATCTAGTATTTGGAAAGTCCTACCAGTGTGCTGAGTGGTTTTTACTTAGTTATTTCTTCTTGAGACTTTTGTGGACACAAGAAGAAAATTATGTGGCAAATAGTGAGGAATTCATATTGATATTTGTAATTCAAAATTAGGATAATTACCAACTTTTCCTTTTCCACACATATTGAAAAACTTGACTCTCAAAAATATTGAGGGTGACATAACTGGATTTGTCTTATATTTTCTCATATGTTTTGTTTCAAGTTAACTATAAAACAGTCTCAGGATACCAACAGCAGTTTCACAACCAACACTATTATTGGTACAACAGTTACTTGGGTTATCTTTGGTTTTTATCTACTACTTTGTCATTTTCAGTTCCAGTACCACACACAAAATTCCACATCATATTCTTTCATGTGATTTGTCCTTCTTGTTTGTAACAGTTGTCATCACTGTCTTTATGGCTTTCAATAGTTTAAAGAATATTGACAAAATATTTTGTACACTGTCCTTCAGCTTGCAATTGCCAAATATTTGATTATAGTTAAATTGATATGTTACGCTCTTAAAACTATTACACAAATGATATCTGATAATGTATTCATTTGGGAGTTTTGCCTGTCTAAGACAAATGAGATGGAAACTACAATTTTCCTTATAGCCAAAATGATGGTCATATTTTTGAGAGCATGCAAAGTAATCAAAATGATGATGATGATGATGATTATGATGATAAGGATATAGACAACATGAGTTTATATTAATAGGAAGAAAGGTCAGTAGAAAGAAGTGGAGAGGCAACATTTTTAGGGAAGAATTACAATTAAATGAATTAAGTAAAATTACCTGAATAAATACTTCTCAAAAGTAGAAACTTAAATAGCCTTGTAAATATTGAGAACAATTGTTCAATATCATTAGCCATGACAGAAATGAAAATCAAAGTTATAATGATAGTCTATCCTATCTCATTTAGAATGACTATTGTCGCAATAACAAAATGTAACAAGTGCTTGTGAGATGTAGACAAAAGAAGTTTCATTTACTACTGAGATGAATGTAAATTAATATAGTTAGTATGCAGAAAAAATTGAGGCTCCTTGAAAAACTAAAAATAGATTTCCATGTGATCCAACTGTCTCATATCAGGGAGAGAGTAGGGAGAGATTAAGAGATGTTTTTATGTTCATGTTTACGATCATATCATGTGTGATTCTTGAGGTGTGAAATGAGCTTAAGAGGTATAAAATGAGCTTAAGAATCCATCTAAAAATGAAATAATCTAGATTATTATATGTATATATAGTTAGTGTTTTACTGCTGCATTACATCTTCATATGAGATATCAGCATTTTATTTTTCTCAATTTATTTATTTATTTATTCTGCTCTTATTATGTATTATGTCCTGACAACAGCTTCCCCTCCCTTTTCTCTTCTCACCCTTCCACCTTCCCTTTCCCCCAGATCTACTCTTTCTCTTCCATTTTTCTTCAGAAAATAGCAGGCCTCCCATAGATGTCAACCAAACATGGCATAATAAATTACTACAAGACTGGGCATATCCCCTTAAAGAAAGGCTGGACAAAGCAACCCAGTGTGAGGAAAAGGACACCTCAACAAGTGTAAGAATCAGGACATTCCCTACTTCCATTGTTGAGTCCCACTAGAAATTCAAGCTACACAGGCATAACATATATGCAGAGTACCTAGGTCAGGCATATGCAGGCTTCCTGACTGTCTGTTCAGTGTCTGTGAAACTCTATGATCCCTAGTTAGTTTGTTCTGTGAGCCATGTTCTTGTGGTGTCCTTGAACCCTCTGGCTTCTACAATCCTTTCATCATGTCTTCCCTTCTTCTACAGGATTTTTGGTTGTGGGTCTCTATCTCTGCTATTGCCAGTTGCTAAATGAAGCTTCTCTGATTATTATTATGCTAGGCTAGGCTCAGGTCTACCAGTATAAAAAAGAATCATTAGGAATCATTTCACTGACTTTAACTTTTTTTTGGGGGGGGGTGTCAAGTATAGGTCTCTGGGTCATTCAGCCTTGGTTCTTTGCCCTGCAGGCAATGTAAGACATGAACTCCCTCTCCTGGCATGGATATCAAGTTGGATGGGTCATCGATTGGCTATACCTACAAGTTCTCCCCAACATTTACCCTCAGCACATATTTCAAGTCAGAGAAATTGTAGGTCTAATGCTTTGTGGCTGGGTTTGTGTCCAGTCCCACCACTGGAAGCCTTGCCTGGTTACAGAAGATGGAAGGTCCAGACTGTGGATATCCAGTTACTAGGAGTCTTCACTAGGTCACTCTCATATATTCCAGTGAGTTTCCATTGCACTAGGCTTCTTCCTTGCTCTTAAAAGGCTCTAGAAGTCCTTCAACTGAAGAGTGGATTAAAAAAAAGTGTGGTACATTTACACAGTGGAGTGTTAATCAGCAGTTAAATAAACTGCATCTCAAAATTTTCAGGCAAATAGATAGAACTAGAAAAATGCATCCTGAGTAAAGTAACCCAGAATTAGAAAGACAAACATGAAATGTACTTACTTCTAAGTGCACATTAGCTGTAAAGTAAAGGATAATGATACTGAAATCCACAGGCCCAGAGAGGCTAGGTAACAAGGAGGGCTTAATGGGGAATGCCTGTATTTCTCTGCAAAGGGGAAATAGGAGAGATTTGGGGGATGGAGTAGCAGTAGGTGGGAATGGAAATAGGTGAGATTGGGTAGAATTGTAGGGATGAGAGAGAGGGGAGGTGGGTGGGAAAGAGAGAGAGAGGAGAGAGAGAGAGAGAGAGAGAGAGAGAGAGAGAGAGAGAGAGAGAGAGAGAGAGAACTGGGGAGACCACTAGAATTGTATATGTCAACACTTTTCATAGTTTCCTTGATATAAAATGTGGTCTTGCCTATTTCTGAAGCTATGTTGCTTTGCTATATGACTTACCCTTAGTTTTAAGCTAGAAACAAAAATCTTTTTAATTATATGCATGTATATTCCCACTATAAATGAAACTTTTAATTTTCTGAAACAGGCAAAAAAAAAAAAAAAAGGCCAAAACAAGAGAATTGATTGACTTGAATGTAGAATAGTGATTAATATTTGGAAGAGGGGAGGCAGAATAAATAAAAATACAGGCTGAATTTTATTAATATATAATTCATATATGTGTGGAAATACTACACTAATCTCCATTAGTATGTACAGCTAATGTGTTATTAAAAGTAAAACAGAAAATACATATAGAAAATTGTTAAGTGAGAAATCTCCCATTGATTATGCCATTATTGTACAAAAATTATACAAATCAAAATGATATGGAAAATTTAGAGAAATGTAGCATATGTTTTTGATGATACTTCCATAAACTCTTGCATATGACTTAAGGTATACATGAATAATAAAATGAGACCTTATTCATCAATAAAAAGGATATAAAGCTGTGTACATTAAAATGTGTAATCTTAGTTTATAAGTTATATCACCATAACAACTTCTAAAAATCAGTGAAACTACAGGTAATTTTCAAAGAAAGAGAAAGGAAAAAGAAGAAAAGGAATAAAAATAAAGCAATAAGTATAAAAGCACCATGGAAACACTAGGGTAATTGTCCCATCAGGTAAGATGAAGTAATGGATCTTAACAGGTGTTTTGCTTTAAAAGACCAAAGGGAGCTTCAGCACTTACTTTTCTACATGTGTTTTTGAACTTCAAATGCAAATGTTAGAAAACAAACACAGTATAATTTTATTTATTAAATTTCACCTTTAGTTAGAATTATTTTCTGAAACCACTTCTAGTATATTTTAAATCTTTCTATTGCAGATTTTTTTCACTCTTAAGCTTAAATTTTCTACTTAGTTATGAGGCATAAAGCACACAAATCAGTGTGCAGTAAACAAATCATGGTAAAAGAAATATTTGTTCATATCTTTTCAGGAAAAGTTATGTAATAATGATTCTTATATAAATATGTATCATTGTTAATTAATTTGTTTATATATTTGTGCTCTTACATTTATTTTATATGTAATATGTCTATATTAAAGGCATACATTTTAATTTTACAGAAGATTTGGTTTGTGACTTTTTCTAAAGAGTAATGTGAAAATATATAGCATAAAACACAAACGTTGACTATTTTTGCTTAATGAGCAATTTACTAAAATAGTTGGACTTTTGTTTTAGTTAGTTCAGAAATTAAAATGTTTTTAAAATGTTATTTATAATAATAGACTTGAAAAAATATTCTTTGGTATCTTAAAGCAAAATAAAAATTTACCTCACCTTTTACTGGATTATTGTTAATTAAACAATATACATTTTTCCTTCAATAAGATAAAAGAAACAGCTACATAAAGAAAACTATAGCATTGGCAGGATGGCTCAGTGGACAGAAATACTAGTGACTAAGCCTGATGACGTGAATTCAATATCCAGAACCAATGTGGTGCAAAGAGTTAGACCAAGCTTCCAGACCCTTCTCTGACTTCCACACCCGCACTGTAGCATGAGATTTTCTCTCCAATTAAAATGAAAAAGAATATTTATATATGAATAAAATTAAGAAATAGAGCTATAAACAAAATTGATATTATTTCAAAAATGGAAAATTGTCCTCTACTGTGCAGTATTGATTGTGTGAGTTTTTATGCTTAATGGAGAGGCAAATGACACAGAATTATTTTCTTCTGACTTTATACTTCCTTTCAAATATTCTTATGTATTGTCATATTGATTTTTTTCTTTCCTTCCCTAAAACAGAGAAACTGTAGTTTTATATATCAAACTGTCAGAAAGATCTGTACATTATATTTCCCTTTGCAGAAGGTGCCCAGCACTATGTAAATCCAGTCAGCAGAACTGAAATCACAGAGAAGCAGCAGGAAACATTCTCAGTGACCTATTCAGGGGATTTGCGGTTTTCATAGATGAAAGGAGGAAGATGACAGTGATTTTCTACCACACATCACAGTTTTTAGAGTACTCCTGGGTAATTCAACAGCATCTCCTTGATGGCATCCTTCCCTGAAATGTATAGCTTCACTTTAATCATAAGAAAACACTAAATACGAATGTAAAGACTGATCAGTATAATGATAGTAAATTCTACTGAACTGTGGAAAAACTTGGTTTATCCATTTCCAAAATACATTACAACTCAATCATAAATCCTGGACTTTTGGGTTTGAATCACTCATATTACTTTTATTTAGCACGTCGCAGAGTCTCAGTGGGAGAGGATGGGAAAAATGGAAGTGAGGAATAGCTGATGAATATTTGTGGGAGAATCCCGATTAAAGAGAGAACCTATTCTAGTTCATGAACTTACATACAAGTTATACATATGTGGAGGAAGGATAGAATAAATTAAAGCCATTAAATACCATTGAGTAAATAATAAAGAAAAGCAGCATTCAGGAGCTAGCTGAAGCCATGGCTCCACGATTAACAAAACACTGACTGCTTTTACACACGACCTAAATTGGAATGCCAGCAACACATGGATACTTATGACAGTTCGTACTGACCAAATTCAAGGGCTTTGACTTCCATGGGTACCATGTATGTATGTGTGGATAGTTACAATGCAGGTAAAACACTTTCATACTTTAAACACAACTACTACTATACTACTACTAATACCACTATGTATTACTATAACTACTACTACAGTACTACTACCACTACTACTAAACAATGTTGCTTGAATATTTCTCTTGTCTAGATGGTCTGTTATGATTCTTGTCACTATGCCAAAACCTTTGACAAAATGAAATTTAGGCTAGGAAAAAGTTCATTTCAACTTATGCTTCTTGGTTCTGGGATGTTAGGGTAATGAGTAAAACAAGGACTGAGGGATAAAACATGGAAGAACACTGCCAGTTGGTTCATTCATTCACTAGATCATCCTCAGCTCACTCTTTGTATAGCCCAAGACCACCTATCTAGTGATGATGTCACCCACAATGGGCAGGGCCCTCCCACAATCAAGATAGTCACTCAAAAACATGGGCACAGGGTGATATGACAGATCCAATTCTTCAATTGATTCTAACAGGTCTCTTTCTCCAGCTGTGTCAAGTTTACAATAGAAGGGAAACAGCACACAGCATCATTGTAGGGAAAGAAATAAAGAAAGCAGCACCGAACAGAACATTAGTGGTTATCTAATTGCTTTTCTGTCTGAACATTTTCCTTTGGAAATATTCCTTTCCATTCTCTATGACCACCTGTCTCCATCTGTTCTTCACCCTTGGTAAAATCATACACATGAAACAGTTCGAACAAACATGACGATAACTTACCCACTTTCTGGTGAATATTAGGAATCAAGGCTGTCAGATCACTTCTCATTTTGGACTTGAAATTAAGAGAAAATTATGGAGTAAAGCAGAAAAACTTTTTATAATAGTCAAGATCATATTTTATGTCATAGAAATTATAAAAAATTGGCTTGTCTCATATAAAAATATAATAAAGCAATTAACCAAAAGTGGGTGAGAGAAAGTCAAAGTGCTCTAATGTTTAAATAATTTTCCTTCAGTTACTCTTTTTTTGGTCAAAAAACACACACTATAGTGTTCTCAATGTAAAATCTCCAATTTTTCTCAAAGTATGTTTTTGTTACTGTAAACCAGAGAATAAACTAATACAGCAGACACTTATTTTAGAAAATAATTCTCACAATGTTTTTTATAAGACTGTTCAGAGGCAGGAACTGGAATTAAGAGAGCCAGTTGGAAGAATATAGAATGTAGTTAAGAAGAGAGGTTATAAGGGCCTGAGCAGTGGAAGTACTGGGGAGAAAAAGTAGAGAATATGTGTTCTGGACCTTGTGAATATTCAAATCTGTTTATGTACTGACACAATTAAAATAAAATGGCAATTTGAAAGTTAAAGAAAAGATTTTTTGTTTTAATCTTATTTTGAATTGTTTTATATGGCCACATCTAGTCTCGTCTCCTCTCATTGTCTCTTCTTCTTTACTTTCTTTTGTGTTCTGTTTTTATTTTATTTTATTTTGAATAAAGTCATATATTTTTTTTATCCATGTATCCCTTGTTCAAACTCCCTCCCCCCTCCTGCCCTTCCCAGTCACCCTCTCTTCTCACCATCTCCTTATCTCTTCCCCAGCAAGGGCAGGAGGTCCCAAGATCCCAAGTTCCCAAGGTGGCTTAGTTCAGCATCCACTCCAGGCAGCTCTGCTTTCCTCACCCCAACCTCAAGACTGGAGGGAATGGGCTCCAAGGTGCCTGTTTAAGGTACTTCAGATCCCAAGCTGTTCAGTGGTTGTGGTTTGCAGCTTCTTTACTTTCTTTCCCACCAATTTCTCCTATTTTGTTCTTCCCTCTCTCTCTCCCTCCCTCTTTTCCCCCTCCCTCCCTTCTTTCCTTCCTCACTTACAAGGAAAAGCATCAGTAGTACAGATGACAAGGAGATGGTAATATACAGAAACTTGAAGGATACTGAGAAAGATGTGGATCAAACATGACATATTTCATATGGGAGAATAATTCTTCAACTTTTCATTTCCTCACTCCAAACATAGTTACCTGTCAAGCCTTAAGGCACACACACACACACACACACACACACACACACACACACACAAACTTGAACAAAAACATATACACTAATCAGTGAATTATAGCAATTTATTCCCAGAGAAGGCAGAATTTAATGCCAGTCCCCCGAGGAATCATTTGTATAATTAAAAAAAATGTGAAACTGTACACTCTTGCAAGAAACAGTAAATATTAAAGTTTTTGATTATTAAAAACATACTTCTAGGTTGGATACAACTGAGACACTATGATATTTTTGAGGTTCATGAGTACCTTTATTTAGGATTCATGAGAACAACATCCCCTTTAAAATGAGTGCCTGCATATCTTCGATTGTTTATGTTTTATTATTTCACTTTTGCAGAGTGACAAGCATAGGGGTGACTGAATACAGCATCAGATAACTGGCTAAGCTTCTAAGCAATATTGGGACCTTGGGATCTTGGGATCACCTGCCCATGGAGGGGATGGGGAGATGTGTAGAAGAAAGAATGACCTGAAGTGATGGGAGGGGGAAGGGACCTTGATTAAGGATTTACAGGAACAGAAAATGTGACACTCCAAAAGTATTAGCTCAACTATGTTCATAGCAGCATTATTTGTAATAGCAAGAACCTGGAAACAACCTAGATGTCCCTCAACTGAAGAATGGATTAACAAACTGTGGTACATCTACACAATGGAATACTACTCAGCAGTGAGGAAAAATGATATCCTAAAATTCACAGGCAAATTGATGGATTTGGAGAATATCCTCCTGAGCAAGGTATCACAAACTCAGAAAGATAAGCAGGGGATGTACTCACTCATTAGTGGTCTCTAAACAAACAAACAAGAAAAAAGGCAAGCATACCCAAGCTGCAAACCACAACCACTGAACAGCTTGGGATCAGAAACACCCTGGACTGGCCTTTCGGATCCTACTCTAATTATAGGAACACCTGACTCACTCTTGAGGGAGGGGGGATAAAGCTGGATTTGCCAGGAGTGGAGACTGAACTAAGCATTATTTGGTCAGTGGGACCATAGGACTGTCTGCTGCCTGCCCAGGGAGGGGATGAGGAGTTGTGGAGAAGAAAAAATGACCTGATGTAGCAGGAGGGGGAAGGGACCTTGAATAAGGATATACAGGGATGGAAAAAAAATTCAGAGGGAAAGCTGAACACAAAGTAAATATATGTGTAGCAATCTTATTTGCATTATCACCCTTGATAAGTCATGCTTATGATTTTTATCTTCCTCATAGTTATTGTTAACTTATCAGCATTTTAAATTCATTTTACTGTTTTTCTTGATAAATACAAAATAAATACGAAGAAGGGAAAAAAGAAAATGTGACTTCTTTATTCATAATAAATAAAAGAAGAAAGATTAGGAATCAAACTTGAATCTTGCATTTGATTGGTGATGTCTGTCATGAGTATAGCTTGGTCAAGAAGGAACTCCTACGGCAAATATGAGGGATTGGGGACAGTCAGGGAGAAATTTCTGTAGAGTAGCAATAGTTAATACTTGCCATTCTAAACCCTTATAATCTAACTGGAACAATGTAAATCATTGAAAGTGGTGGATAATAGACCCTACAAATTTAAAGGATGATGCTAGTGAGATATTTGGGGAAGGGTGTCTTGAAAGCTTTGGTGGTCTTAGAAGACATATTTCCTTAGGGAAAGGCATGATTCCCACTATTCCCATGAGAGTGAGGTTTATGCTAAGACTGTCCAGCTTTGGGTGATGATGAAAGCATCAATAACAATTTCCTAAGAAAGGGAAGGTCACAAGAGGAGAGCTGTGCCCCTACAATTGCTGTTTATGAGTTATGAGAGAGTCAGGCCTGGTAATGTAGTGTTGTAATCCTAGCTGTTTGGGAGGCAGAAGGAGGAAGATTATAAATTCATAGCTGGCCTGATTTGCATGGTGACTTCAAGGCCAACATAGAAACTTAGTGTGTCCCCATTTCAGATAAAAAAGAGGGCCCAGTATGTAGCTCAGGGGCAGTGTGCTTTCTCAGCAGACATAATATTCTAGATTCAACGTTCAGGCACCATCAGCCAAAGAGCAGTATGAAGAGATATAAGCAGTGAAATCAGAAGTATGGATGGAGAGTGAGGTCAGGTTTGGGTCAGCAGAGTGGGACAGATGCCTTTAGGAAGGGGAGGAGCAGTTGCTGGAGAAGTAGGCAGCAATGGTGACTGCACAGCCGCCAGTGTCACAAAAAAATAAAAAAGAAAGAAATCACTTCATTTCACTTTCCTCTATAGCTCTGAAAAATTTAAGACTGCACATTTTACATAAAATAAGGAGACCATTAGCTGGCACACCTTTTCTCCCACATCAGTGGAAATCTAAGGAAAATAATTATTGCACATCCATAAAACTACAGCAATTTATATAATACATTTCACATTTTTGTTTTTACTGGCAGAAACAGTATAAACTATAGCAAACTTGAGAATTTGAATTAAAAAAAAGAATTCTTGGAGAGGGATCAATCTTTTAAGTGTTGTTTCTGTAAGTATGTGAGCCTCAATTTGATCACAGCACCCAAGGAAAAAAAAATCTTGGCAAAGCAGCATACATTTGCAATCCCAGTTCTGAATCAATGAAAACAGTGGGGACCTGGGAGGCAGAGACAGAGATCTGGGGCTCATTGATAAGGCAATCTAGCCTGGTCAGTGAGACGTAGTCCAAGTGACAGACACTGTTTTGAAAAACAAAGTTAATGACACTTTGAGAGCTATTTCTGAGGCTGGTCACACTTCTGTTCATGTACATATGCATCAACATAGAAAGGCATAGACACCAACATATAATCTCTCTCTCTCTCTCTCTCTCTCTCTCTCTCTCTCTCTCTCTCGCACACAACACGCACACACACACACACACACACACACACACACACACACACACACACACACAAACACACTGATTTTTAAAAAGAGATAAGCTCTAACATGACCCCAACTGTAGACATTTGAGTTGAGAAGATTAATATTACCAGATATTTCACATTTTTAGAGAAAGTTGAAGGTTGAGATTTGTCTATGAAATCCAGTTTTATATATTGAGAAATAATTCAAAATATGCAAGTGAAAATATTCTGGAGCTAAATATAGTTTGCCAAACAAAATATGCCAGACCATTTATAAAATTTATATAAGACTGTGATGGATTCTAGCATCTAAGTTAGTTCCATTGCTTCACTGTGAACCTGTTCTTCAACAGTGCCTTTGTCTAGCATATAATTGAGAAGTTAATAACAGAAAATCACTAAAGCCAGGCTTTATGTTAAATGACTTATTTAATCTTCAAAATGATATAATTATTGTATTAATAAGTTTATTTCAGATGAGAAAATTGAGTTGGAAGTAAGAAATATATACCACAGCTTACCAAGATAGAACTAAAAAGCTGTGGACACCAAGCATGGTAGTCATAGTTACTTCTAGATGAGTGGCCCTGGCCACAAGGATGGTAAGTGACATTCCTTAGATTTAGGCAAGTGGTGAATGTCTCTCTCTTCCAAGCTATGCTTTGTCACTAAATTGCTGTTTTTAAGTGTTCAGAATGTTGCCCTGGATGCTAATGTACTGATGAGTTTTACCAAACACCACCAGGCTTCTCATTTTGTTGCCTTCATCTCTATTTAATCAACTTGTTAACAGTGCATGGAACTATTTCAAACTTTTCAATGAGCACACAATGCTGCTCTGATACATTTCCTTAATCCTATGCTTATATATCACAAAGAATTTTAATGGACATATTTTTTTCTAGTACTTCAAAGACTTAAGAGGAAAATATGGGTTTACTTACATACTTTGAAAAATACATCACAAATCTTAGAGAGCCTTCAGAACTTATCTTGAGGGCCTCATAAAGGAACATAACTCTTACCAGAAGACAACTTCCAGTCTTTGGAATAAAATGTCAAAAATCACCATTGTGTTGAAGTGAAATGTCACCTAACTGTGCTTGTTCTCTCTCTCTCTCTCTCTCTCTCTCTCTCTCTCTCTCTCTCTCTCTCTCTCTCTCTCTCTCTTTCTCTTTCTCTCTCTCGTTAAGAAAATCAGCAAATCTGAAAACTTCTGTGTAACAACCTGTTTCATCTATATCATGATGGATATAATAAAGCTTATCTTTACTATCTAGGCATAAGTATTAATGTTCACCTACATATTTTTGTATTTGCCTCCCTTGTTTAGCTCAGGATCAGAATTGAAAGTCCAATTTAATGGAGTTAAAATGAACTCTCTTGCTTTGTTGACACACTTTGCATGTTTGGGGCTTCATAAGATACATATCCTCAATATAAATGGCAGAGTTAGAGTTTTCCTGTAGTCTGATGGGACTTGGAGAACCCTCTGACTCTTCCAGACTTGGTTTTTCTGCTTTTGTGAGCACTGTAAGCTTTACTGCTCCCTATAATTACAAGTGTTATGAGTTTTCCAAAATCCTTTTTTTTTTTTAATGAGGGCATATATCTTTGTTTGTAGTCATATTTTATCTGTTGATTTACTGTATTTCTTCTTTACAAATTATTTAAAGGGACATATTTAACTTCTGTCATGGCACATTCATGCATCATTTGCATTTTGACTTTTCAAAACATGAGCTACTTTTGTATAACTGTAGCTTTGAATATTTTCCTTCCTGAAACATACCATTCCTTCCTCAAAATAACATTCCTAAATAAAAGTGGTCCAGAATTACTTGGATAACTATTATAATCACTAAAGCTAATACTTACTACTATACAAGGACCCTGGGTGGTTGTATTCTTTGGAAGGCTGTTTTAATGAAATCAAAATTATAGATTGAAATCTAAAGTAAAATAGTCTAAGTTGTTTTATTTAAGAATTTTATATTTTATTTTCAATGTAGAGTCAAGAGGAATCATTCTTTAAAAATAAAATTAGTAAAACTAGCCAATTGTCATTATGACAATCCACTAGCATTGGCACCTTCTAGTTGTACAGCTATGGGATCTGAGGTCCGGCTCATTGGACCCATCCAACTGTTTATTGCACATTGAATGCTGCCCAGTCAAGGTCTCCTTCACCATTCTTCTAGTTGAATTAGGGCCTTAATAGGAAGCAGTTTTAATTACTGAGATGTTATTGCTGAATGCTGAAATAACTAATGTCCCCTAGAATAGTATTAGAAGTTCAGTTTCCTCAAAGTGCTTACCACTATCCACTATCTACATGGGGACCTTTCAAGTCCCAAGATGTAGTTAACATCATGATTGTAAGTAAATTTTTATTCTAACAATGAATTCTCATAATCACTTTGTAAATGATATAGTTCAAATTCTATTGTCATGCAAGTAGTATTTCCTAAAACATGCTACAGTTTATCAATTTATCTTTTAATAAAATACCCAAAGTGACTGCTCTGCTCCACATATACTCTGACTGCTATACCTCCTGGGACTAGCACTTTTTATGAGCTAAATATATGCTTCTATTATCAGTTCCTAAGAATGAAACTTTACTAAGAAGTATTATCATGTTGTTTATTAACCTTGTATCCAAGGTAACTTATATCCTTTTCTTATATAATAAAATTTGGTTAACTGGCCATATCTGTGTGTTTGTGTAACTAGATAGTCAAACATATTAGTTTACAAACACCCATGTTAGGCACAGTTATTGCTCCCTTTACTTTGTTTTTTAAAGTATGCACACACAAAATGAATGGAAAATAAGGATAATCAAATGAAAAAAGTTGGGTGAGAATAAAATTAAAGGACTATTTCTTGCAATGTTTCATAATTCAATTCTAATTTACTTTTTCATCAATGAATTCTATATCAACCTATACCATTCTATTCTCCTTTGCCAATTATTTTTTTGCATATACAATGCCCCTTTCTATCTGTCACAATATTTTTTTCAAAAATCAACTTATGCACTATACCAACTATTTATTTTCTCTGATTCATGCTTATAAGATCTACCTTTTAATCTTTTTGCTACAAGTCTATATACTTTGTTACATTTTGCTTGTTGACAGTCTGTTTAGTCAAAACCACTCTTCTCATAGCTGACTTTAATACACTGATAATTTTCATACCTCTATTGAACTAATTATTTCACTTCTATCACCTTGAGTTCTAAACCTTCTACTAGATTCTTTTGCATAGCCTGTGTTTCCTTTGGAAATTGTAAATATTACTAATAGTTTCAGAGATATTTTTAATTGAACATTTCTGTTTTGTGGACTTTTGATTGGGGGCCGTCATAGGATAATTTTGCTTATTATAGCTCCATTCTAACATTATTATCTTCTTTGTACTTATACCATTTTGTTTTATTTATTTTTTATTATGAATAAAGTCATATTTTTTATCTGGGTATATCCTTGTTCAAGCTCCCTTCCCCCTCATCCCTTCCAGTCACTCTCTCTTCTCCATATCTCTTTATCTGCTACCCAGCAAGGGCAGTAGGTCCTGAGGTCCCAATATGGCTTAATTCATCATCCACTCCTGGCAGATCCACTTTCCTCTCCCCAACATCAAGACTGGGTCAGGTGTTCCTCTGGAGAGAGTGGGATCCAAGGTCCTGGTCCAAGGTTTTTCAGATACTAAGCTGTTCAGTGTTTGTGGTTTGCAGCTTGGACATGATTTGCTGTTTGCTTTTTTTGTTTTGAGTCCACTAATGAGTGAGTACATCCCTTGCTTGTCTTTCTGGGTTTGTGATACCTCGCTCAGAAGGTAATTCTCCAAATCTATCTATTTCTCTGCAAATTTTAGGATACCATTTTTTCTTACTGCTGAGTAGTACTCCATTGTGTAGATGTACCACAGTTTGTTAATCCATTCTTCAGCTGAGGAGCAACTAGGTTGCTTCCAGGTTATTGCTATTATGAATAATGCTGCTATGAACATAGTTGAGCTAATGCCTTTAGAGTGTGACTGTGCATCTTTAGGGTATACGCCCAGTAGTGATATTGCTGGATCCTTGGTGAGATGGATTCCCAGTTTTCTGAGAAACTTCCATACTTCATTGCAGAGTAGCTGAACCAGCTTCAACTCCCACCAACAATGGAGGAGTGTTCCCCTTGCTCTGCATCCTCTCCAGCATAGGCTGTCATCTGTGTTTTTAATGTTAGCCATTCTGACAGGTGGAAGGTGGTATCTCAAAGTTGTTTTGATTTGCATTTCTCTGATAGCTAAAGAAGTTGAGCACTTTTTCAAGTGCCTTTCAGCCACTCATAATTCTTCTGCTTAGATTTCCCTTTTCAGTCTGAATCCCATTTTTTGATTGGGTTATTCAAAGTTTTGGGCTCTAGTTTCTTGAGTTCTCTATATATTTTAGAGATCAGTCCTCTCTCACTTGTGGGGTTGGTGAAAATCTTTTCTCATTCTGCAGGCTGTCATTTTGACGTATTGACTGTGTCCTTGGCTTTACAGAAGCTTCTCAGTTTCAGGAAGTACCACTTATTGATTGTTGTACTTAGAGTCGGTGTCATTGGTGTTATATTTAGGAAGTGGTCACCTGCAATTTGTGGAGGGTATTTCCCACTTTCTTTTCTATCAAGTTCAGTGTAGCTGGGTTTATGTTGAGGTCTTTGATCTACTTTGATTTGAGTTTTGTGCAGGGTAACAGACTTGGATGTATTTGCATTTTTCTACACACTACCTTCTAGCTATGCCAACACCATTTGTTAAAGATACTATCTTTTTTCCATTGAGTATTTTGGGCCTCTTTGTCAAAGATCAGGGGTTCATAGGTTTTTGGGTTAATGCCTGGATCCTTAATTTGATTCCATTGATCCACAAGTCTGTTTTTATGCCAGTACAAGGCTGTTTTTATTACTGTAGCTCTATAGTATAACTTGAAGTTGGGGTTAGTGATGCCTCTTGAGATTCTTTTGTTGAGCAAAATTGTTTTGGCAATCTTGGCTTTCCTGTTATTCCAAATAAAGTTGAGTATTATTCTTTCAGGGTCTGTAAAATATTGTGTTGGGTTTTTGATGGGAAGTGATGAGTTGTTGGAGGAGCCTCTCACAGCTAAAGCCTTGCTCCTGTCTGCTAGGGAGAGTCTGAGATCACACACTAGGCATTAACCACAGTCCCAAAGAGAAACTCTCCAGATGGGTGGTCCAGGTGCCAGGATGTGCTCACCTCTGACTCTGCTCTGGAAGGGACCATTTTTATTTTAAATAACACATTTATCTGCAAAATACTTATTCAGCTTAATTGACAGGTTTTTGTGTTTAGTAGATATGTATATATTTGTTTAATATACTCATTCAGGAGGAATGACTGAATCAAGCTGATGAACATATTTTATTTCATGCATTTTTACGTAAAATTTGCATGTTATTAACTTTCCATGTTTTACATTAGATTCTTGACCTTGCTGTCTCCAATCTGGGAAACTACCAGTCCACTCAGTATTTACTGAGTCCCCCTTTCTTCCATTCACTACATGAGTACAATCCAGATGTGTTCATCTTGTTCTGACTTATTTTATTTAGTACAATGTTCTCCTCATTCATCTATGGTGCCAGAAACCACTGAATTTACTTTTATTTTTAGGCTGATTGATGCTCCAGAATGGGCATATATGTCACATTTTTCTATACTTAATTGTTTTAGTCTCTTTAGAATATTGTAACAAAATATACCACATTAGATAAACTATGTAAAGGGAAACATATATGTCATATTTCTGTAGGTAAAGAAATCTGAGATTAAGGCACCAGCAGATTTGGTATAAAGCAACAGCCTGATATTTATAAATGGGATGCCTTGCTGTTGGGCCCTTAAGAAGGATAGTCAATGTGTTTCCCTTAAATTATTTTTAATAAGAGCTTGTGGTTATTAAAACATGTACTTATTCTCAAGTTCACATAAACTACAGTCATTTCAGAAGAGGGCACCTTATGTGAAATTTTTTTTTATCAGACTGGCCTGTAGTTGTCTGTACGTTTTTGTTGTTATTGCTGTTGTTGCTAAATGATGTAGGAAAATTTAGGTGTAACCCCTATAGAAGTGGTAGGTCCTGGGTTGTATAAGAAAGGTAGTTAAAGAAGTTATGGGAAAGAAGCCAGTAAGAATTCCACAAAATTCTGTATCAGTTTTGGCTTTTTGGATCTTGCCATGAGTTTGTGCTTAGCTTTGCAATAATTTTCTCTTTTCAAGCTGTCTTTTGATCATGATGTTTATCACAGCAACAGATAACAAACTAAGACAGGACTGTAACTCCATTAGTGTTGAAAACAAAAGGAAACTAAATATATATTATTCCATGAGTTGCAAATAGACATCATCATATTATGCATACTAACACTTTTTTACATTTTATATTTTCTTTTCTTTTTTTAATTATTTTTATTATGAACAAAGAAGTCACACTTTCTAACCTCGTATGTCCTTATTGAAAGTCCCTTACACCTCCCACCACATCAGGTCATTCTTTCTTCTCCAAAAATCCCCATCCCTTCCCTGGGCAGGCTGCAGGCAGTCCCATGGTCCTACAGCCCCAATATTGCTTAGTTCAGTCTCCACTCCTGGTAGATGCAGTTTTCTCCCCCCTCCTTCAAGAGTGAGTCGGGTGTTCCTCTAGGGGGAGTGAGATCCAAGGTGTTAGTCCAGGGTGTTTCTGATCCCAAGTGGTTCAGTGGTTGTGGTTTGCAGCTTGGGCATGCTTTGCTTTTTTCTTGTTTGTCTGTTTGTTTGTTTGTTTAGAGTCCACTAATGAGTGAGTACATCCCTGCTTATCTTTCTGAGTTTGTGATACCTCGCTCAGGAGGATATTCTCCAAATCCATCCATTTGCTTGGAAATTTTAGGATATCATTTTTTCTTACTGCTGAGTAGTACTCCATTGTGTAGATGTACCATAGTTTGTTAATCCATTCTTCAGTTGAGGGACATCTAGGTTGTTTCCAGGTTCTTGCTATTACAAAAAATGCTGCTATGAACATTGTTGAGCTAATGCCTTTAGAGTGTGACTGTGCATCTTTAGGGTATATACCCAGAAGTGGTATTGCTGGGTCCTTGGGGAGATTGATTCTCAATTTTCTGAGAAACCACCATACTGCATTTCAAAGTGGCTGAACAAGTTTACACTCTAACCAACAATGGAGGAGTGTTCCCGTTGCTTAGCGTCCTCTCCAGCATAAACTGTCCTCTGTGCCTCTTATCTTAGCCAATCTAACAGGTATCAGATGTTATCTCAAAGTTGTTTTGATTTGCATTTCTCTGATGACTAAAGATGATGAGCATTTTTTCTTGTGCCTTTCAGCCATTCGTAATTCTTCTGCTGAGAATTCCCTTTTTAGATCTGAACCACATTTTTTGATTGGGTTATTCAAGGTTTTGGGCTCTAGATTCTTATACAACAATGTATAAAAAATATCATCCACCATAACCAAGTAGGCTTCATCCCAGAAAAGCAGGGCTGGTTTAACATATGAAAAACTGTAAATGTTATCCATCATATAAACAAATTAAAGAAACGAAACCACATGATCATATCCTTAGATGCTGAAAAAGCCTTTGACAAAATCCAACACTACTTTATGATTAAAGCCCTGGAGAGATCAAGAATACAGGGAGAATATCTAAATATAATAAAGGCTATTTAGAAGAAGCAGACAGCCAGCATCAAAGTTAATGGAGAAAAACTCAAAGCAATCCCACTAAAATCAGGTACTAAACAAGGATGTCCTCTCTACCCTTATCTATTCAATATAGTTCTCGAAGTTTTAGCTAAAGCAATAAGAGAATGAAAGGAGATTAAGGGGATACAAATTGGAAAAGAAGAAGTGAAGCTATCTCTATTTGCAGATGATATGATTGTATACATAAGTGATGCACAAAATTCTTCTAAGGAACTACTTCGGCTAATAAACACCTTCAGTAATGTATCAGGATACAAGATTAACTCAAAGAAATCAGTAGCAATTCTATACACTAAAGATAGAAGAGCTGAAAAAGAAAAAAGGGAAACATTACCTTTCATAATTTCTGCAAATAGTATTAAATACCTTGGAGTAACTATAACCAAAGAAGTAACAGACCTATTTGACAAAAATTTTAAATCACTGAAGAAAAAAATTGAAGAGGATATCAGAAAATGGAAAACTCTCCCATGTTCCTGGATAGGTAGGATCAACATAGTAAAAATGACAATTCTACCAAAGGCAATCTACAGATTCAATGCACTGCCCATCACATTCCCAACACAATATTTTTTGGACCTTGAAAGAACAATACTCAATTTCATTTGGAATAACAGGAAAGCCAGGATTGCCAAAACAATTTTACTCAACAAAAGAACCTCAGGAGGCATCACCATCCCTGACTTCATGTTATACTATAGAGCTACCGTAGTAAAAACAGCCTGGTACTGGCATAAAAACAGACTTGTTGATCAATGGAATAGAACTGAGAATCCAGACATTATCCCCAAAAACTATGAAGACTTGACCTTTGACAAAGAGGCCCAAAATATTCAATGTAAAAAAGATAGTATATTTAACAAGTGGTGTTGGCATAGCTGGATGGAAGTGTGTAGAAAAATGCAAATAAATCCGAGCCTGTCACCCTGCACAAAACTCAAATCCAAGTGGATCAAAGATCTCTACATAAACCAAGCCACTTTAAACTTGATAGAAAAGAAAGTGGGAAATACACTTCTACGAATTGGCACAGGTGAGCACTTCCTAAATATAACACCAATGGCACAGACACTAAGACCAACAATCAATAAGTGGGACCTCCTGAAGCTGGGAAGCTTCTGTAAAGCCAAGGACACTGTCAATACGACAAAACAACAGCCTACAGAATGAGAAAAGATTTTCACCAACCCTACAAGTGATAGAGGACTGATCTCTAAGATATATAAAGAACTCAAGAATATATTTTAGTTTTATACCCAGTAAATTTTGCACTTTGAGAATTTCATACATGAGTATTAAGTTAAAGCATGAATTTGGGGCAGGCAGCAATATTCAGTTCATAGCATTTTACTCATGTTCCCTAAATTCATGTTGATTTTACATGTAGGACACATCCATTTCATTCAGGATTTAAATATTTTCAACTTATTCCATCATCGACTGGAAGGTTACACCCAGGGTCTTATGTAAATGCTAACTGAGGACTCTATGTGTCCACACTTACTGGTGTATACAGTTTGTAAGCTCTGACAATGAAGTATTGCCAATGGAGCGGGGAAACATCAGAACATAACACTCACCATGAAATTGTTTCTCAGATCTCTAGCACACAACAAATTGGCTTTATTGTCTCCATCTTTCTGGAACTTCTTTCACTTCTTCTATAGCTAATCTTTAGAGGTGCATGTGGACAGGGTAGTGTGGAGAGCTGCATGTAGCCACACCTTAAAGATGACGCTGGCTTCCACACTCCACCGTCCACATGGTGAGTGCTCTCAGTGACAAACTATCCCATAATTGGCTAGGCTGAGGATCTGGCATGCTTCAGTGTACCTGGACCTATAGGCAGTGCCCACGTGGCGTACTGGAGTTGGTTGCCCAGAGGCTATTTAGGCTGCGGGCGCATTTTCCCCAGGAGAAAGAGAGAAGATGTAGTAAGTCACTCAGTTCCCGTCTTCGTAAGTAAGTCAGAAGTCAGAATTCAAGATTCCTGAATAAAACTGCTGAAAGAAGAGCTGGGTGTCGCGTCTTCCTTGCGGGACAAGGTTGTGCATGACAGGGTATAATAAAATACAGCTAGATTTTAGATAACTGAGATATCTATCTCACCAATAGAACCAAGTCTCCTGAAGTAGTGTGTCAAGTTAGAAACACTTACTTAGATTTTCCTTCCCATAGAGGTGGTCAGGTGATCCAGCTTAGGTCCATAATGAACGAACCAAGACTTTCTGGGTAAGGCTTCAGGGAAAGCTATCATTCTAATAAAAACAGACACAAAGTAATAAACAACAATACCCTTTTCTACATAGTTTGTCTTGTCTTTCCTCCTAAAATGAGAAAAGATGTTTGGATAACTAATAGCTATTTTATACACAAAACAAAAGCCATATATTAAGTTTAATTAATTAAGAAGCTCAGCATAACTGAGTCCTTCACCAGATTTTTGAGCAACTTCATTATCCTCAAACTTTTTAACTAAGACTGGTTTATTATGTAGAAACAAAAGAAGGCCAAACCTATTCCTGATGTCTTAAGTTGTGCTGGCTCTACGTTCTACACACTTATTAACTAGTTTGTCAAAGGACATCCACTGTTCTGTTACCTACCCAACCTGAAGTCAAATAACTGGCTTTCTCCATTAGAATTCATCTACACCACTTATAAGATACCTCTGCATTTCTAAAACAAAGGAGAAATTTATTTCAGCTGCTGTTGCACCAAAAGCCACCTACTTATTGTCCCAAATTAGTGTATATAAGTCTGTCTTTTTCACTAGCCAACCTCTCAAAGACAAGCAATATGCTTGGTATCAGATATTGGACAAGATGCTATAGTTGACCACACAATAAAAAATTGTCAAGTAGGCAGATCAACATTTCTAGGTTTTATTTCTATCATTATAATTCAACTTTATTGTTTCCAAAGCAATCAACCTCATAAAATAAGGCTATGTTGGCATATTTCACTTTTCTCAGCTCAAAATAACTGAGACACCAGGCAGAAAACATCGCCAGAGTTATATTAAATACATTCAATTAAAGTAAAACAACATTAATTCATCTATTCTTTATGAAGTTGGCAAAAGTGGCCTTCCTATGGTGCTGAAGTTTGGATGTTTGTATATTTTTAATCTAAAACTAGTTTACAGTGCCTGAAGGTATGAGACAGCTCCCTGTGAAGAGTTTTTAGATGTTCTGCTTCCCTGAAGTTCTTAGGCAAGAAGCAGAAATGTCCTCTGGGGACCCATTGTGGAATAGCATGGGCTTTCTGTTTGTCTGCCTATGCAATGCTAGGATGCTTTTATGGCCAGACTAAACTCTCCCTGATTTTTCCTGAGATGGGTTGAGCTACTTTTCCTTTCTACTGATATCCTCACTTTTTTCTTTTACTGAAGACTACTTTCCATTTTTCTGCTTTCTTAACTCCTGGTCAAGATTATATATATAAAATCTCCAGACATTTCAAGTCTAAGGTCTAAGACCACCCACCCCAGAACAGAAAGCTCTTAGTATTGTGTACTAGAATATTCTGTGGACAGAAGAAGCAGCAGAGTCATCAGGAATAACACAAAAGGATCAAGTAACTAAAGTAGCTACTTTCTGTCTTCTAGATTCCTTCCTTTCAGATCTGAGTCTCTTTGTTATCTTTTTTTCTATATAGAAATACATTCTAATATATTAAAAAATCTCCATCAGAAATATAAACTCATCTGCATTTTTATTAAAGTAGATGTATTTTGAAACTAATACACATTTTAAACACATTAGACTGAAATTTATCAAAACAGATTCCAACATTTAATAGTGGGTAAGCAAATGTAATAATAGTTGAAACAAACAAAAGTTAACTGTATAACCCATACCATTTTTATCAAAATGAAACTTATAGCCAGAAGTTTTCTGTCTTGTTTGAGTCCTTCAGTCTGGACAAAGCTCTTCCTGATACTGATTATAGTCTGAATAATGTTCTTCTTAATTTTGCTCGATGTTCTTTATATATTTGAAATAATAAAAGTAAATTTAATGACAAGATGAAAAAAAGTGATAATTTAACTATGAAGCTTGAATTAGCAATAAAGCTCTTTTTTCTTTCTTAAAATAAAAAAATAAAATAATTGCTCAGAGATTTGAATTAATTATAAACTATTTGGCCTATGGCTTAGTCTCATTCGTTACCAGTTAGCTCTTACAACTTTACTAAACCCAGTTTTATTAATCTATGAAATGCTATATGGCTCTGTGGTTTTACCTGTGAGTCTCATTACATCTTGCATTCTAGGTGACAGCCTGCAGTGTCTCCCTGACTCTGTCCTCTTTCATCTTTATCTCTGTCTAGATTTATAGTCTGCCTCTAAGCTGCCTTGCTATAGGCCAAAACAAATTCTTTACTGACAAATTGTAATAAAACATATTCATAGCAGATAGAAAGACATCACACACCAGAAACTATATTTTGAAATTTCAAAGTAAGATAAAATCCTGCTTCCAATGAAACAAACAAAAAAATATATGGTGGTGATGAGAAAGAAGCAAGAAGCAAAGTATTCTTTGTAGGAAAAGCATGATTTTGAGTTCAAACTTAATATTATGAAACTAGATTTTTTTTATCTATAACTAGAATGTTCAGTGTTAATAACTGACACCTGATATTTGCTGTGCCTTCACCACAGTCATTAGAAAGATAACAACAAATATTTTGTACATGGTACTTGTAGGTGTGTTCCAGGTATGCTTCATGAGTTTGCCCCACACCCCAGCAGAGCGTACTCCTAGGCACACCGTCCAGAGAGGCACGCCCCTAGGTGGCAGTGGGTCCTTCTGCTTTTTTTTTTTCCCTTCTTCCCCTTCTTTCTCTCCCCACCCGTCTCCTCCGGATATCTGAACCCCTAAATAAACTCTGTGTGGCATCTGGCAGTGAATGTTTCCTGTGTCTCCCATGTGCAAAATACTAACAGAACTACTTTGACACTTCCTAAGCATCAAGAAGTCTAATTTTATCTGCTATAGCTATAAATACTAAGAACCAAGTCAAGTACCACTAAGAAAAAAATAAAAATTAAGAATTTTCAATTTGTTGACTTAATTGAAGGTTAAATAAAACATTTATTTTAATAGTTATAAGAATTCATCTTAGTTTTTTGTGCTAAAATAGTATTTTATGACAAAAAACTCCTTATATTTAATTTTTAATTCCAAAATATGCATGGTGGTTGCAAAGTTCAAAGTTTAAAAATACAGGCACGTTACAGTAAATCAAATGGTAACAGGATAATAATGAGAAAGGATGGTTTACATCCAAATCATACTTTTCAGAAGAAAAAAATTGTTCATTTGTTCATTCTGAGTTTTTTCTGAATATATTTCTAAAATTATTTAGTGATGAAATGATTGTTTAGTAATTTGTCTACTTAATTTTTTTCTAATAAAAACCAAAAGCTCTCTCCTGTTTCCCTATGGATTATTCACTATGAGGTCTGTGCAGTCAACATGCTCTTCAGCAAACCCAGCCAAACCCTTCCTAGAGAAACCCTTTGTTTGTATTATCATGGTCCTCTTTATATGTCCCATGTGTGATTCACTGTATCTAATCATGGCTTTCTCTCTGTAGACCATGATTCTCATTCCACATTCTGCAACCTGCAACATGTCTAATGCAACTGCTTTTGTTGGGCCTCTTTTGCTGTCTTCACATTTACCTTCTTTGCAGATTCAAGGTTCATTTCAATAACTCTCATGAGATTTAAAATTTTCTTTCTTCTGTGCCATAGAATGATAAAGATGTCTTTTCTTTGACTTAGAGCTTTTGTTCATTGTGCTGATGCTAGCTGGGCTTTTCTACTGGACAGGGAAGTTACTTCAGGAAAATTAGCTTGAGTTCTTCAGCAATTTTTCTAATACTCACTCTTTTAAATATATTCTTTCTGTTTCCCTTTCTTCCTCTTTTATGCAAGCTTATATTTTCTCTTCCTTACTCCTTTTTTCTTTCATAATTTTTTGAATATTTCTACTCATTATTATTGTTATTATTATTATTATTATTATTATTATTATTGTTGTTGTTGTTTATACAGTATACAGAGGAAGGCACCAGATCTCATTATGGATAGTTGGGAGCCACCATGTGGTTTCTGGGAATTGAACTCAGGACCTCTGGAAGAACACTCAGTGCTCTTAACCTCTGAGCCATCTCTGAATATTTCCACTCTTAAATAGCAACAACAAAGGAAAATGGCTGCAAATGTCAATCAAGGGGGCAGCTCTGTTCCAAGCAAGCAGCCAAATGGCGCTGCTGTCCACATGCTTCTGGATTTAGAGACATGAAGGATGCACAAGTTTCTTTCATGCTTTTTTAAAGCTTCTGCTAATTATTATTATTTTTTGCAATTGCATTTTCAGTGTTGGAGAATTAATTATTTCCAAAGTATGGGAGGCAAAATTCTATGATGAGCATAAAATTCTTGGTTCCTTAAGTACTTCTTCTATAATTACCTTCTCTTGAATGCAATAGGATGTTCTGATGGGACTCATTATTTCAAGTATATTATATTACAGAGAGAAATTTGTCATATATAATAGAAACTCCTCATCCATAGAACTTAGGTCTCTTGGAATGGAGAATGTCTTCACATAATATGATACGATCCTTGTTGGGTCAGCAGCAGAAGGCAGAGAATTGGACGGTAGTAGCCTGGGGAATAATAACTTTTATGTTGTGAACTTCTGGGCAAAGAACTGTGGATACGCTCTATGACAATAGTTTTCAGCTTTTCTAAGCAGTAACTCACAACTATAAAATTATTTCATTGCTACATCCTAACTGTAATTTTTTCTTTAGTTATTTATTGTAATGTAAATATGTATTTTCCAATGACTTTAGGTGACCTCTGTGAAAGCGTCAAGACCCCCAAATTGAGAACGGTTGCTCAAGGTAGTCAGAGTGGTCTTGAACTTTGCTACAGCTAGAAAACAAAATGGTGAAGTAGATTCTATGACAGAAACAAAGGGATGCTATTATCTTGCTTTCATCTCTAAAGAGGGGTAGAATGTGAGCTGAGAGCATATCTCTGGATAAGTCCTGATTGTAGCCCCATAGGACCTTAAAAATTACTGTGAAACTTGAATGTTAAGTAAGTTTTATCCTCCCATTTCTAGAAGTTTATTCATAGCAGTAGAAGTGAGATTTAGCAATCTGCTCTTATGTTGTGGATGAGAGAGTTTCCTTACCACCTCCTGAGAGTGTTGTATCAGTTCTTTTCTTCCCTCATTGCTTTCATTTTTTCTTTACTATTGTAGGCAAGTTCTTGAGCCAAAAACTCTTTTCAAATGGTACTATTCTTAGTCTTTGCTATGCTTAGACACAAGGCACTAAAGGGAAATCAGGCACCTGAGCAAAAGACCCTCTAACAAACAAGTTTCCATTTTGGTAAAATAATAAAAGAAACACAAATATATTTTCTCCCTTTGTATTGAATTTCTCAAATAGAAAAGTGTTTTATCTCTAGCGAGGTACTAACACCCAACTGTGTTCACTCAGCTTGTGAAAAGAGAGAAAGTCGGAGCACTTGTCAAACATAGGCTGACCATTGTTAACTAAGCTTCTGGAAGGCCATTGCTGTGGTCTTGCTTGTTGCACTAGATCCCAGCAGATCAAATTAAAGAAAAAAAGAATCACTCCTGCTAAGAGTAAAGAAGCAGGCACATCCTTAAAATAAGGAGCTTCTTATGAACACGGAAATTTGAAATTGCTTATCAAAAGGGATCTTACATTCTTGAGTCAGTGCTGTGAAGAGGCCTCTTGGCCTCTTTACTCTTGCTTTGACAGGAATGTAAGCTGTCTTAACCCGATTGTGACCAATGCATATTCTTTTTTTTTTTTTTTTTTTTTTTTTTGGTCTAGGTTCTTTTTCTTTTTTAACCTTGGAAACTCAACCATTTTTTCATGTTTAGTAAAACTCATTCTTACTGTCTATATGGAATGAAGTGCTTCCAGACACTACAACTTGGAATGAAAATGAAAGCCATTTAGAATTTAAAATGAAATTGATAGTGATTTTACTCTTCCTTCCCTTCTTCCTTTCTTCCTTCCTTCCTTTCTTTCTTTCTTTCTTTCCTCCTTTCTTTCTTTCATTGTAACAGTGATGGTAATTGATACCAGGGTTTCCTTGGTGCTAGGCAAACACTTAATAGGAACCCACAAAATTTATGTTTGTATAAAACTAATACCTAACTTCAGTTCTAGGATATACAAATACCTCAGGTCTCACTTCACCTGGTGGTCAATAGTCAGACATGAGTTTGTGTTCTGTGCACAGCTGCCTTGGCAGCACAGCCTGCAACACAAGGTAGCACACATCTCCCTCACAGCTCATGAGACAGGCTTCTGATACCCCCTCAGGTCTTTGCCCTTAATCGATGTTCTCTAAGTATCTACTTTCTTCTGTACATATTTCAGATTAGAATCTACAAAAATCTTAATAATTATCTTTAAAAAAGAAATTAAGAAAAAAAATGAAAAAATAATTAAATTCAGGTTAGCATTATGTGAAACTTAACCAAGGGCTTTTTTTTGTATATGATGTAGTTGACCCAGTCTTGATGTGGGGGTGAGGAAAGCAGATCTGCATGGAATTGATGCTGAACTAAGTCACCTTGGAACCTTGGGACCTCCTGCCCTTGCTGGGGAGGAGAGAAAGTGACTGGGAGGGGTGGCAGGGGGAAGGGAGTTTGAACAAGAGGATACATGAATAAAAATATGACTTTTTCATAATAAAAAATAGTGCATATGTGGTAAGCTTTTAAATTGTGATGTAGGAGAGACACTGTTTGTTAAGTATGTTTCAGAATAAGAGTTTGATCAGGGAACACTATTATATATGCTGTGTTTCTGAAAGCAGCTGTTAACCATAGCATTAAAAATCAATTATCACGGCTCTTCTCTCCTGAAGAGGTCAACATTTAACTTCGGGCACCATTGTACTTATCTAAGAACCTCTTAGTTGATGATTGCCAATGCTTGTAATCAGCTATACCCTCTGCTCTTCACATCACAGAACCACACTTTCTTACTTCAGAATTCCTAATTTAAAGGAATGAAACTTTGAGAATGAAACTGGACATTTTTCACATCTCCATGTAAGCAGCCATTGTCAATGGCATTGAAATCTGTTAATTATTACAAAATTATTATGTGGTTTCTCTGTTTTCTAAGTATAGCAAAAAACAACAGAAAGTAAAATAAACCATTTAAAAATTTTTTAATTTAGAAAGAAGTTATAGTTATTAAATATTAATATGCAAATAAGAAATTTATAGGGTCCATACTAAGAACAACATATACATTAAAGTTGTAGAAGACCTATGATTTTAGCCCCAAATTATAATAAAACCTACAAAATTATAAGGCTTTGTATATAAATACTCATAGTTAAACTGTTACTAGAGATTTGAGTGGATAATTAGGTAACTGGAAAGAATCTATAAACGGGCAGGATCTGTGCAGATTTAATAATGTTTAATAAGTTACAAATGTACTGTATTACTGTAATATTCCTTTTATAAAGGCAGAATGTATGTCTTCATAACAAAAATAAAAACAAAGACTTTTATTTATATTCAGAAGGGTAAAAGAAAATTTAAAATAATAATCTTAAATTGACACATAACTCACCCTCACTTCCAAAGAACTTTTGTTCTTTGAGAAAAGTTCCATCAAAATTATTTTTGAATTGCTAAATTATTTCAATGGCATTTCAGGGCTTTTGAAAATAAAGAAACAACATTCATATAATTATGGCATTTTAGAAATGAGAAAGAAGGCAATAATTATTATTAATATTAGCAATAAAAACTTGACATGCAAAAATTAAAATCAGTAGAGACAGGAGAAGGATCACATTTTATTTATTGGGCTTATGAAAATATGTTATTAAATTGCTTGTAGGCACATAAAGATATGAAAGCCAATTATAATTATAGATTAAAGCACAAATGCAGAAAACACAAAGACAAAACATGGAATAGTACAAGAATTGCAGGAGTCCATCAACAGACTGGAAACTAAGACTAGGCTGGCTGTTGGCTGGTGTTTTATAATTTCAAAACACCTTGCTTCACCTCGTTACTAATAAAATGGAAAGAAAGCTATCTAAGCCCCTTTCTTTTTAAAAAGTTATATTATTAAAATTTTTTCACACAATGTATTCTGACTTTCTCCAACTTTTCACAGATCCTCTCTACTTGACCACACTCTAAATACAATTGCCCCTTGTTTTTTTTTTCACTCTCAATAGAAAACAAGTTAGAAACTAAAAACCAACCTACCAACAAACTAAACAAACAACAAACTAGAATAGGACAAAACAAACAATAAAGAAGAAATGGCACAAGGAACAGAAGCAGAGACACACATTTGTGCAATAGAAATTTCATAAAAACACAAAATCTGAAACCATAATGTTTAAATAAAAGAACAATAAGATAAAAAATGCTAAGACAAGAATTATGAGACAAAACCTGTTTTAAAAAAACATTGGGTTTTTGTTGTTGTTGTTGTTTTTTGTTTGTTTGTTTGTTTTTGGCCATCTACTTCAGGGCATGGAGCCTGCCTTTGACTATGGTTTCTATACCCAGTGAGAATCCTTTAAATAGTAAATTTTCCTTTGTGAGTAATTGTCAATTAGAGATTGCGTCTGGATTAGGGATTGGGGCCTGTATCCATGTCAATCAACTCTGAGATCTCATCTGTTTTATACCCATGCAAGCGCTAGATGCATTGTTCTCTTTTTATAAGTATTTTTTTTTTAGGTTTTTCAAAATAATTTTATTTTAAGTGTATAGGTATTTTTCCTCCATGAGTTTGTAGGCATTCTGTGATTTTTGTGGTTGAATTCTAACTTTAGGCCATGGGGGTCTGATATGATACAAAAGGTTATTCCCATTTTTTATATCTATTGATATTTGCTTTATGACCAAATATATGGTCAATTTTAGAAACAGCTCCATGGTACTGAGAAATAGGTATATTCTTTTGTGTTTAGATGGAAGCTTCTGTAAATATCTATTAAGTCCATTTACATCACAACATTTGTTAGGTCCCTAATTTCTCTATTGAAGTCTTTATCATCATGCATAAAACTAAAATCCAAGTGGATCAAAACCTCAACATAAAACCAGCCATGCTGAATTTAATAGAAAAGAAAGTAGGAAATACCCTCCAACGCATTGGCACAGGTGACCACTTCCTAAATATAACACCAGTAGCACAGATAGTAAGAACAACAATCAATAAGTGGGACCTCCTGAAACTGAGAAGTTTCTGTAAGGCCAAGGACACAGACATTAAGACAAAATGAAAACCTACAGAATGGAAAAAAGATTTTTACCAACCCAAGAAGTGACAGAGAACTGATCTCCAAAATATATAGGGAACTCAAGAAACTAAAGCCTAAAGACCTAAATAACTTAAATAAAAAACAGGGTTCAGAACTATAAAGGGAAGTCTCAGCAGAAGAATTACAAAAGGCCAAAATGCACTTGAAAAAATGCTCAACATCTTTAGCCATCACAGAAATGCAAATCAAAACAACTTTGCAATACCACCTTACACTTGTCAGAATGGCTAAGATTAAAACCACAGATCATAACCTATGCTGGAAAGCATGAGGAGCAAGGGGAACACTCGTCCATTGTTTGTGGGAGTGTAAACTTGTTCAGCCACTCTGGAATGCAGTCTAGAGGTTTCTCAGAAAACTGGGAATCAATCTCACCAAGGATTCAGCAACACCATTATTGGGCATATACCATAAAGATGCACATTTGCACCCAAAAAGCATTAGCTCAACTATGTCATAATAGCATTTTTCATGATAGCAAGAATGTAGAAGCAACGTAGATCCCTCTCAAGTGAGGAATGGATTAACAAACTGTGGTCCTTCTACACAATGGAGTACTATGCAGCAGTAAGAAAAATTGATATACTAAAATTTGAAGGCAAATGGATGGATTTGCAAAGACTAAGCAAAGTCTCACAAACACAGAAGGTTAAGCAGTGGATGTACTCACTCCTTAATGAATCTTAAGCAAAAGCATTCTTATGTCATTGAAAGGGGGGGAAATCTTTAGCATGAGTACCTCAGATCTTCAGGTTTCCTTACAATGATACTATTTGGAACCAGTATCCATCTGTATTTGGTCTCCTAAAATTTCACTGAATTTACTACTGTGCCCTCTACTTCTAAGAATTAAATACAATGAATAAATGAGAAAAATAAATGTTAAGTGACAGAAACTTTAAAAAGGCACAGAATACTGGCCCAAACTCTCAGTCCAGTCACAGAGAGTGAGGAGGGATTATATAAGCAAAGGGGTCAAGGTCATGATGGGGAAACCCACAGAGATAGTTGAGCTTCTGGGAGCTCATGGGCTCTGGACTGACACTTGGAAACCTGCATGGGACTGAACTAGGCACTCTGAATGTGGAAGACAATGTGTGGCTTGGGCAGATTGTGGGGCCTTTGGCAGTGGGATCAGGATTTATCTCTAGCGCATAAACTGGTTTTTTGGAGCTCATTCCCTATAGAGAGATACTTTGCTTAACCTTCATATGGTGGATGGGTTTAGTCCTGCCTCAACTTGATATGCAAACTATATTGATTCCCTGTGGGAGTCCTTACCGTCTCAGAGAAGTAGATCAGGGGTAGGGTGGGGAGAAGCTGGGGGCTATGAGGAGGAGGGGAGGAAAGGGGAACTGTAGTTGGTATGCAAAATTAAAAAATAACTTTTAAATAAATTAAAAAAAATAAACAAAAAAAGTCATTCATTCCATTAGGCTTTGTTTTGAAACTAACTGAAATTTAGTTCATCATTCAGAGAACTCTTTGTCTTCTGCAACAGACAAATAGTTTCAGGGCTACATGGTAAAACATGGCAAAGGTGATAAAGGCTGTAAATCAAAAGTGCCTCTGTAGAAGAATCAACTGTTGTGCTGAATGTGGAGTGATTAGTAATACTTTTCTAAGTAAATGATTGTTAGAATGGCACAGAGTTCAAGAAAATCATAAGTTAATGCATTAGGAAGTCAAAATATGACTGCAAGAATACATGGGACAGTTAATATCACATATAAAGTCAAGGTATAAATAGCATGCAAAGGCTACTTATTGATTAGATAAAGAATAGACTGAGGTCAGAGTTTTGTAGGATTAATAAAAAAGGTTTCTGAAATTTGCATTTAATACAGAGCAAAAGCATCAATACTTTAGTTGAATTTGAAATATTTTATAATTTAAATGAAATGTCAAAATGACTATGAAAAACAGAATTTTTAAACATGTAGTCTCTCTATTAGGAAAATGTAAAATATAAACTACTCTAATTTAAACTAAGACACTTAATATAAAAGAAATTACTCATAGAAAATCACCACAAGCCAAGGTGCTCCAGGAGAAACTACGTCACCACAGAAGGGTGGACAGAGCTGCACTGTGTAGTCTTTTGCTTTGGTAAATCTGTGTTTCATTTAGAATCTAAATATTACTTCATAACTTCAAGTTTGCTACTGTTTTAAATTATAATAAACATCTGATATGTGAAATACCTGACATCTGACACAAAGGGTCACCACCTACAAGTGGTGATTTAAATACACTTATCATTTGACAATATTTTCATCTCAAGATTCTGTGTAAGAAAGCACCAGCATTTTTCAAATGCTGTGGGGTTATGCTCTTGTACACTGTAAATATTTTTCACTGTAAATACTGGTTTAATAAAGTACTGATTGGCCAGAAGTTAGGAAGGCAGAAAGCATAGGTGGGGTGATCACACAAGACAAATTCTGAAAAGAGGAAGAGCAAAGAGACACCAGCAAGACGCAGGAAAAGGAAGATGACAATGTTGCACTGAAGCAAAGGTATCAAGGTGCATATCTAAGCAAAAATAAAACCCTGGTCTAATTTAATCAGAAGAGCTAGATAGTAGTAAGCTTGAACTACTAGCCCAGCAGTTATTATACTATTAAGCCTCTGAGTTAATTACTTTATAAGAAACTGTGGAACCTCAGGAGAGAGAGATTGGTCTGGACCTCAGGTCAAGATAGGACAGAAAAGTCAGACTATAATAGTAAAATAAACTATATATAATATACTATATAGGTATAGAGTAATAATTAATTTTAGAAAAAGGCTTTATCTAGCTTCCTATACATTGTTTTGGGTTTGATTTTTTTTTTTATCACTATTCAGAAGTGAACCGTGGCAATGCCTAACTGTGACCATTAAGATCTCTAAGAAGAAGATGGGGAATCACAATGATGATATCACATGGACTATGGCTAGGCTGACAAACACCAATAATAAGTGTTTTGGACTACAAAATTCTCAGGACAATTTCAGTTTGGTTGGTCAAAGCTTTTTTTCTACAATTAATACTTTATTTGATCATTAATATTGTGGCAAAAAGTTTAATATATATAGTATTCTTATAAATTTTATCTATAATTTATATAAAAAATTTTAATAGTAAATATAAAGCTAAAAGATTATGAGATTAGTAGTAACATAATAGTCCCTTAATTTTGATTTTTTTTTGTACCTTATCAAGTTGCTCTTTTGATATGATACAGAGGTTTGCACTTTCATTTAACAAGCATGCTTGGTTTAGACAAGGAGATTGCTACACTACAACTCAAAAGCCAGCTTTAATTTTCAAGTAAACTACGACCTCAACTTTTCTTAGAAGTAAAGAGATACAGATATTAGGCAGGGAGATTGTACCCTGTAGAGTATATTGCTACCAATAGATCCATTATTTGCTTATACATTTTTCCTGTATAGCCTTCCCTTCTGATTTAGTTGTCTAGATGTCTAACATCTTTTGACTTCTTGAAGATGGGAACTTCTAAATTTTTGGAAAGACAAAAACAGACCCCAGCCCAGACCCTTGTTTTGTAAATTTTCCTTACAATTTATATAAACCTCTAAAAAAGTTACAATGTGTACATAATATACTTAGGCTTAAAATGTTTAAAAAATTCTTAAAAATAAAATAATAACAATAAGCCACATAAAGATAAAAAGTAAACAAAAGTCTAAATTATATATACATATTGTGTTTTCTTTTAATTTTTAACTGCTAATGAGCTAACTAATGAGCAAGAAGACATGTAATTATAAAGACTACTAAATTAAGCCAGCATATATACTTTAAAAGTATCTTGACTTTAAATTTTAAAACTAAAGATATATTACTGTATAAGCTAGACATACAAGACCCATACAAAAGTAACCTCTAAACTTTGGCAAACAAGACAACATAATCTTACAAGTTTCTGCTTGACAGAAAAATCTGCCAGACATTCTGCAAGATATAGGGAGAAGCAACTAGCAAACTATACTAAAGTAGATAAAATAGTCTTTCAAATTTTCTACTTCAAGAAAAGTCTGCCAAAGACTCTTGGTGCAGGCTAGAGATTAAAACCTCAAAATTATAAAAAAATTTTTAGTGACTTCCCAGTCATCTCTGTCATTTCTAGACTTTCGAAGTTGCTGCATGTCCTATTTACTTAGGTAATAACATATCTTCCTGTAGTCTTTAATATAGTTAAATATTAAGATTGTTATAATTATAGTTTATCTTAGTTATAATAAAAAGTAAATTATATGTAAAACTTTAGACTCACAAAGATAAGGTAGATGATAAAATATTTTCTTTCATTTTGCTAAATACAATTAGACTAGATATTTTAACTATAATTCTTGTTTGATAGTTGTTTTCTTATATAATTTTTCTATGTTAAAATTAAAACCTTCCTTTTTGATTAGATGGAAAAGGGAAAGTAATGTGAGATGTCTTTCTATACACAGTGTATTATCAATAGATAATAAAAAAACCTATTTTTGTCTATGGTAAGCCAGCATATTGTCAGGTGAGAAATTCAAGCATAGATAACGGAAAATGAAGGCAGAGTCACAGGAAGACATGATCTAGCTGCCCAAAAGCAAAATTTAATAGAACCCAAGTAATGCTACTAGACATGTGGCAAGACATATATTAATAAAAATGGACTAAGTTGTAAGAGCTAACTGATAATGAGCCTAAGTCATAAGCCAAAGTGTTTGTAAGTGATATAAGTCTTTGTGTGATTATTTGGGACTAAATGACAGCAGGGCTGCAGGTCCAATCTTGTGGGCTAAGCCAAAACAGACACATCAAACACTTGATACTACATTTTGAATTACTTCCTTCTGGTGATGGAGTTTGGTTATAGAAGGAACAGATAGGATATCTTTTTACAATTTTTCTGGCATCAATAACTTATTGATTTCATCATTTCTTTGTGGTAGAGGGTCTGGCAGACATGTATAGGATTGGGTATGTGCTATATATAAAAGATGATTTCTATTCTTGATTATTTCTTTTAACAGAACAAATAATAAAGTTAATTCTGACCCATCATTAATAAAGTCAGCAGTTTTGATATGTAAATCAATTCTTTTTGCATACTGAGAGTCAGTATCTATGCTAAAAGTTTTTGTAAAATTCATTAATACTATCCATATAATTCTTACTTTTGAACAGACTTATAAGGGCTTTGAGCCACTTTACTTAATTTTCTTTTATTTGTAACCTGCCTTTCCTGATTTGTTTGTATCAGTATAAAATGTAGAACTCCAAAAATTTGTGTTCCTGGTACAACATAAGAAAGAAACCAGTTCTCTTTGTAAGTTGATTTCTTTTACTTTGTGAATATATGTTGTTAATCTCTCCCAAAAATTACTGCAAGATTTTTGCCAAGGTTCACTTCCTGCCCATAATTGATCAGTCCTTTCATTAGTTAAATGTACTACAATTTTTGCTAAGTCCATTCTTGTCAATTGATGAAGTCTTTATTTTTATTTAAAAATCAAATCAGAAATTTTTCTACATGTATTTTTAATTTCTTACCTGGTTTATGTGGTACAAATATTCATTATAAAATATTTTCTCTTCTCTCTAAATTTCTGTAGAAAAATGTTTAGAGAGTAAAGCACAGAATGCAATTAAGGTCTGCATGCACATATCCAGATGTGCATCTTCTAATTTCTTTTTCACCAAAACCAATTCTCTTTCAGCTTCATCTGATAATTCTTTATTTATTTATTATTATTATTATTATTATTATTATTATTATTAACAAAGAAGTCACACTTTCTATACTTGTATATCCTTATTCAAGGTCCCTTTCCCCTCCCACCACATCAGGTCATTCTTTCTTCTCCACAACTCCCCACCTCCTCCCTGGGCAGGCAGCAGGCAGTTCCATGGTCCAACTGAACCAATATTTCTTAGTTCAGTCTCCACTCCTGGCAGTTCATCTGATAATTCTATTGGACTATTTAAGTCTTTTTTACCATCTAAGGTTTTGAACAAATTATCTAGTTCATAACTTTTTATTCCAATAGTGGGCTATATATAAAAATGTCTCCTAGAAATCTTTGCAAATAAGAGTTCACAATCTATCCCTCCTGATTTTAACCTTTGAGTGTCTAATTTTTTGTTGACATATTTTATATTCTAAATAATTAATTGAATCTTTTCTTTACATTCTTTCAGGAGCAATTTTAATTCCCCAGCAGCCACTTTTTTCACTTCTTCAAAACTTCTTTTTTAATGTATCTATATTTAAGTCAGTCAATAAGATATTGTTCATGTAGTAGTAAATGATAGATTGTGAGAATTGCTTATGTATCACTTCTAATGGATGTCATACAAAATATTGGCACAGAGGGAGAACTCTTTATTGATATCTTTTTACAGGCCAAGAATTATTATAAGTAGGCACTATAATAGCATTTTTTGTACTTGTTCTGTACTTGTAGAGGTATAGTATAAAAACAGTCTTTTAATTCAATAATTATGATAGGCCATTTTTTAGGTAATAAGCTGTCATGCCTTATTTTTTATAAAACCTGAATGGTTGGTGTCTGTTTTTCACAATATTTGCAAATATTATTCCCAAAAACCTAAGTTATTTTATGGTTTGTTTCTGAGACTGGAGGAATGTTAATTGAGTATTTCATTGTTGTAATAAATCTTGTACCCATAAATTCATGGCATTGTTAGCTACATATGACTTTAATTTTTCTCTATGTTATTCTGGCACTATACATTATAGCCATCTCACACTCTGTTTTATCTGGGATAATGCTCCAATCCCCAGAAACTGAAGAATTTCCTCCTGAAGCGGCCAATTTGGATGCTAAGATTTTTGTGAGGTTATTGTTACAACTGCACCTTTGTCTATCAGATTTCCATTGACAACATCTTTTATCTGTATTTTTAATTTTGGTTTTTGTTCACTTTTATAGAAAATTTCTAAATTATTTGATTTATAATTTTCATGAATTTTTGTTCTCTTTTCTATAGTTGTTCTATTGTCCAGTGTGGCATGAGGTTTTTTGGTGTTGACTAGTTTTAGATTGTTTAGTTTTATGGTTTGGATTTGTTTGTCATTTATTTAGACTAATAATTTTAAAGGTTTAAAAATATATAAATTAATTTTATTTTGCTTGGTTTATGTTTTAGGCATATTGTTAGTTTTTCTTTTTAATTTAACTTATTTTTATTAATTTGTATTGTTATGTGGCCTGTGGCTCACTTGTATTTTTTAATATGTTGATTTGAGGGTGGTTAGATTGTGGGTTTTAAAATGTTTTTATGTTTTGATATCCTTGCCTACTATAGTCCAGAGCACTATAATTTTTTAGAATAGGATTTAGGTGTTTTTATTTCTATGGGAAGATGTTTCCTCCTAGATCACAGAATAAGATTAAATTGGATTTGACACAGGGCCTGTGAGAGTTCCCTAGAGGTGTTTCCCAAAGGCCTGTCCTCTTTTGACTGCACTCATTGTCCAATGCCTGGCTTTTCCACACTTTCTCCATCTTCCAGAAGGGAGTGGCATTTTGTTGGGGTTATTTTTAGTAAAAACATTGTTTCTGGGAATGGCTTGTTTATAGTCCCCTTTTAGGTGAACTTGTTTTTCCACAGTTGTAACATTTGATATTTAGTTTTTTCTTTAACTCTCTAAAATTAATCTCTCTCACCCAAATGCCATCATAGTTATGAGATTCCATATTAATTATATCCTTGATCCAATCCTCCAAGGGTACTTACGTTGCCTTTAAGGGCCTAGTTATCGTTTTGCATTGTGAGTTAGCATTTTCAAACCCAGAGATTCAATTATTATTTGCCTAGCATCTGAAACTGGTACCATCCTATTTGCCACTGAATTCAATCTTTGTAAGAAATCTGTAAAGGTTATTTAGGCACTTGCATTACTTTTGTAAAGGAAGCAATTTTGTTTCTTACTTCCTCAATTCCATTCCAAGCCTTCAAGTCTGCCATTTATCATAAATCCAGGATATGGTTATTATATAAAGATTGCCTTCTTACATTAGTATATAATCTTCCTTCCCAAGAAGTTGGTTTGTGAAGATTTCAATTCCTCTAGTTCTATTGTGTCATTCTTTGGTTTTAGCTTCATCTTTCCAATAAATCCTACATTGTAATTGAGGCTCTAACTCTAGACTGTTGAAGACATATTTTTCTTGTTATATCAATAATTATATTACAAGTTAACTATGAGTTTAACATTTGCTTCTCAAATGGTGAATGCATGCCATATGTTACTGGTGCTCTGATGAATCTCCTTAAATCTAGCATTTGTACAGAATCCATTCAGTCTTGCACAGTTTCTGTCATTTGGCAATTCCTTTAAGGATACTGAATATATTAAATTTGGCTGTTTGAAAGCCTTAGGCTGTTTCTCTGTAACCATATAAAGGAATGTTGAGATTGGTTCTCCTTTAAATTTCTCTGTGTGGGTCTGAATATTTCTATGATTTGTTTTAACAAAGTTTTCTCTCTTTTTTTTGCTTTTATTGGGCAGTTTATTAATTCAAACAGTTTCGTATGCCAACACATTTAAGGTTTGGATGGAAAGAATGGGGAGATCAACTAATGACATGCTGGTTTCTCCTATAGGTTATATTTTAGTTGATGAAGCAAGTGTTCCACATTGACAAAATTTATAGCTTGTAATAAATATCAGTAATGTTTTAAAAATCTTGTATGAAAAATGTCCTATATTCATCTCATAAAACTATAGGAAAATATTTTTGTTTTTATACATCATTTGATGAATTTCAAATAAATTTTGATTTGCAAAACTAAATAAAAACTGACCTAAGATTGTAATTATTCCTTTATAGTTATTACTGATTTGTATATATGAATATGTTAATACCTGTTGGAAATTCTTTTTTTTTTTAACAAAGTTTTCTACTAACACCTATCTTGCAAATATTGACCAAATTGACACTTATATCAACCAAATTGTCACTCACAAATACCAGTTATTTTTAATAGCTAAAACAAAAAATGATCAAACAAATAATGTTTATGACATTAATTACTTCAATCTCATCTACATTAATTATCCTTTTTTACTAGTTCCATTTTCAAACCATGTAGAGTATTATCAAACAAAGACCAAATTTCTTCCTTGTTAATGTTTTCTGTATTTTAATGTGGGAAAAACTCTTAATCTGTCTTAAACTAATTCACCTTTTTGAGAAATCTCAATTAACTCACCAAATTTTCTGTCAATGACAATTCAGAGGACTGTGAAGTGGAGCAGCCATCTAGTGTTATAGCAGCCCAAGGAGGGGTGTCCAGAATGAAAAACCACAACCCACCAGGTAAGGTAAATCACAGTTCAAAAAACTTTCCCAGGTGATTGTGGAGAAGAAACACATATGTTGTGAACTGCCTAAAAGAGAGCTAAGTGAATGCTAACTCCAAACAGAAAACCTAATCAGCTCGGTAGTTTCTTCTCCAGCCATGTGCAGCTCCTGTCTGTACTGTGCCACAAAGCCACAGGCAAGTACCTTTTTTTGTGAATACGTGCCCCAAAAGTTGGGAACCAGTTATTGCATAAATTCTATTTGAAATTATCATAGAAACCTGCAGCCAGATATTGGGGAAAAGCTGATATTATTTAAAACTTTACAAATACTGACTCTTGTTGCTAAGTTCCCTAAAGTTCAGGTCTAGTCTTATGATTTGGCCTTAGGCAAGATAATAGACCTTTCCTGCTTCTGATTTCACATCTATAAAATAAATGCATCACTACTAACAATTTTGTGTATCTTATGGAATTGCTATGAAGATGAGAAAATTAGTGGAAATGAGATAAATATTAAGTGTAGATAATGTTCTACACTTAAAAATTTACCTTATCAGGATTGAGAGGATAGCTCAGTTGGAAATGTTCTTGCCTTGTAAGCAACAAGGTTCGATCTCTAAGTCCTATGTAAAAACTGTGAGTCATGATTGTAAACACAGAGGGGAGAGACAAGTGATGAGGAAGCAAATACTGTGGTATTCTTGAATTTGTCTGGGCAACAAATATACCAAATTGATGAGTTCTAGGCTAATGTGAGACTGTGTTTCAAAGGAGGAAAGTAGTGGTTATAGCAAGAAGATTTTCTGTGTCCTATATCTGCTTGGTCTGAAATAAACAAACAGAGGCTTATATTAATTATAGATTGTTTTATCTATGGTTTAGGATGCTTGCTAGCTAACTCTTGCATCTTAACCCATTTCTATTAACCTATGTTTTGCTACATGGCTCATGGCTTACCTGTGTTCTACTACATCTTGCTTCCCTTGGAACTGGCAGTATCTGCTGTGACCCTTCCTTTCTTCTTCCTTTATCTCTCTCGAATTTCCTATCTGTCTGTAAGCTGACTTACCATAGGTAAAACAATTTTCTGATTAATCAGTGGTAGCAACTCATAGTCACAGTTTACAGTAAAGCAACACAACTAAAATATTCCTAAGAATGATTCCTGAGGTAGTCTGCTGGTTTGCACATGTATGTACACATGATTCTCCATATATCTATATCTATATCTATCTATCTATCTATCTATCATCTATCTATCTATCTATCTATCTATCATCTATCTATCTATCTATCTATAAGCTCATTAGGGATTTTATTTCATTGCTAGAAATGGTTTATTTTTTACTTTACATATTTATTAAACTATCAACAAATAAATATTAAAACCACAGATACATAAATGGAATTGTACTATCCTTTGTGAAATATTTGAAAATGCTGATAAAGCCTTAGGGCAAGCAGTACAATCCATTGGTAGAGAAAGCAAGGACATGCTGGCTTACTGTGTGCTCTGTTCTATTGAGGGACTGTTTCTTTAAATGTCAATCTGGATATTTACTTGTATAGCTATTTTTAAGAGTAGCTGACTAAACACACTTTAAATATAAAGTAAATGTCTCATTTTCTCTTGTATTATTTTTATGAAATCATTTTACATAGAAGAGGCAGGTCATTTATTGACATTTTAATTTTATATTACTTTGGAGTGGTGTGCACAAGGACATGCTCTTGAGCATAAAACCAACTTGGGTTTAATTCTTGATTAAAGCCAAACTCTGGTTATAAAGACATGATTTAGGTTCTGGTTTTTACACATATGCAAAACACAGAGAATAACTATTGAGTTTCTTTTTCTTTTTTAGATTCACTAGATATAAAGATTTGCAGATTCACTTGGTATATAAGACATCAAAAAATAATAACTATCTTGTAATAGCTACTATCATTCTGTGACCAGTGGTAGATTGAATCCTACAATAAAGTGAGACCAGCTGTGTATTAAAACATAAATAAAAGAAATTGAAACTAAATTAGAAGATGATACCAACAAAAATGGTAAGGTCCTTCACACTTTTTTCCTCCATAATAGTATTTTCATTGTTATTTTGTTGTAAATATCTTTTTCAAAACTCTAGAAATTTTAGTGTTAGATACCCAGAAAACAGTGGAACTCAAATGATTTGTTAAACCCTTTATCGCCTCTATTTAGTCACCTGAACTCCTCTCATTGTGGAGGAGGCAGATTTTTGTTCCTACGAAGAAAGACATGAAATTTGAATAATGTGCCATTTCTTACAGTGCCTCTTCTACAATTCTAGGTATATGAAATGTTTTATTCATCTTCTTGATATACCCTTAAAATCACCCTCAATCAATACACCTTTTTGCTGAGATAGTAGCCTCAATCCCATAGTATTTACTGGACTAACTGTACATATAATGTACAATATAGCTGCCTTAAACGAGTAGTGGGAAGGCCTCCCAAATGCTGAACTGTAAGATAACTGGGGAAAATGTCAGGATCAGCTGCATTCAAGTGTTGGCCTCACATCAGTGTTATTTCTTAGGAAGGGAATACATGCTATAACTCAATTGAATTTTTGTTTTCTAGAAATGTAAAAAAAAAAAAAAACAAAAAAAAACTCTAGAAATCAACCAAAGGGTTATCAGAATCTAATAATTCACCTGAGTATCAATAAAAATAGGCCAGTGGCTCCTTAATGTTCTTCTATCCTATGGTTTCCTGTCCAAATGATCTTCTTTAAAGAGTCTACACTAACAAGGAAAATAGCAGCCACACCCATTAGAAGTGCGACTTGTGATAGTACTCTTCATGAGATACTATTCCTCAGGGTGAGGGTTGTCATGATCTTACTCATGTAATATATGTGGTGTTAATTTTTTTTTGGCTTATGGTGGAGGTCACTTAACAACAATAGCCTTTTTCTGAAAGCAAATGTCTCAAATAATTAGAAATGATTGTGAAAGATTTAGACTTCTCGAGACTACAGTTATACTGCAAGAAAAGACAATGGGATAATCAAATAACTTATGAGTAAAATTATGGAAGGTTTTGAATTTTTTTAACCTAGATGTCTGAAAAACTATATATATATATGTATATATATATATATATATATATATATATATATGTATTTAGCTACTGACATATCCATGGCTGTGTTTATGCTAAGAAAAAAATCACCTCTAAAAACAACATCAGAAGCCCCATACAGAGAAGATCTGTGCTTCTTTCTATCTATGACCAACTTTAAAGCTGTTTGCAATTCAAAAAGTGAAAGCTATAGTAGAATTATAAATGTTGACTGAATAGAAACATGTTGTTCTGGAGTGTGGCTGCTTAAGACTTATGAAGTAAATAAAATTTAGAAGGCCCAGGAAGCAAACAACTCACAAGTTAGTAAAATTTACAATTTTCTTGAGCCCCTGACGTTATATAATTTTTAAGAACTGTTGGAAAGGATCAGAAGGGAATAGAGAGGAGTAGAGAGGCAGACATTCAGAACTTGTTGAGATGCTGATAATTTGTGTAGGTATCTCCAAGCTCCAGAGATACTACTTTCATGAATTATCACCCATGGTGATGTGGGCTTCTCAGGGATACAGTTGATTTTAGGTAGTTTAGACTCTTGTGAGTGTCTTCTCAATCATACCCCTGCAAACAATCCAAATAAACTGGCTGGTTCACCATTCAAGACGTGGTAAAATGGCATCTTCATTTGTGTGAGTTGAAGAGGTGTTTGTTGGTGTTGCAAAAGAAATGACATAAAGTGTTTAACACATTCTCTAAAATCATGCTGACTTTTGGAAGATATTGAGAGAACCATTTCCAGCTACTCAAGGAGGACTGCTAAATCATGAGATGTCTTCTGACAACTGAAAGACACTTCAGGTACTGGGCAGAGAGTGTAGACTTAGCAGAATTATTTAAAAATATTAATAACAAACAGCAACCACAGAAAATATTAAATACAGGGAGACCCTGGTGATCTGTGTTAGTTGCTATATTATATCATTAAAATGACTATGTTTCAACATGGATAAATACAGTAAATGGAGATGGCCCATGAAGGTCAGAAAAAGTTAACAGAAACTGTTTGATGGAAGCTTAACCATTTAATTCTCTAAACAGACATGCTATGCTTTTTGTTTTTCTAAAGTGTAAACAATGAAAGGAGAAAATGTTCAAATCACAGAATAAAAATTTTATGCTCAAACTTTAGTCTGGAAGTATTAAGGTCTTTGGTATAATGATGTTAGAAGGGTAGAAGCTTTAAGTGTTGGATTCAAAGTACAAAGTCATGAGGTCCCTGGTATTGGTGTCATAGGAATATATTAACAAAGTTCTACAGATCTCTAGCAAGTTCTTGTAAAGATTGGTTGTTCCAAAAAATCAAGACTAACTTGTTTTTTTTTTTCCTATCTGTATCATGATGTGATCACTATTAAAGCGCTGCAGCTCTAATGAAAAGATATCCTGGCAGTTTGGAGGCTAGGAACACCACAAAGTCACTATAAACATGGCAGCTTCCAGCATTGCTCCAGGAAAAGGTTTCCTCAATATAAGTATAACAACCCTGCTTCAGCAAGGGAGGTGATCCCCAGTAGTCATTATAGCTCTGCTCCACTCTGCTCCAGTGAAGTGTTACAACTCTGCTCAGGTTCCCCAAGGTGTAATAACTCTGCTCTGCTCGGGGAAAGTCTGCCCTAGGAAAGTGTTACAGTTTGTCTCTGCTTTACTCTGCTCCACTTCAGCAAAAGTTGTTATAACTGGCCTCTGCTCCATTGAAAATGTCATACCACACAACAAACCTCATTCTAGATATTTATTGGGGAGGGGAATTCAGGGGGGTGGTTGACTCAGGTGAAAAACAGCAACAAACTAAACAGGGTACAGACCTTATATAAAATTTCTTGGAGGAGGTGGAGTTTTTCAGGGTGGTTTGGAATTGGTGGATTTTTGTGGTCTAATTCTGGGGCAAGCTCAGGGATTGGTGGCATTGCCAGCTCAGGGACCTCAGGGATTTGTGGGATTCTGTGTCAGTAGAAAGCTGAATCCATTTACTTTGTACAGGGAGACACAGGGGATCTTAAGAATATTTCAGACCAAGAACTGATGAGGGCTGTGAGAGTGAGAGTATAAAGCATGTGAAAAGTGGTATTTAACCAGTTGACATACTAGATCAGTAACTCCCTGAGGGTGAACTCCATTTGGCAAGGCCATGAAATTACTGACTGCAAATGATCAGTTGTTTCTGTCTGTAATTTCTCTACATTTTTTTTTCTAAGGACAGCTATGGGTATTTTCCCATTTGTTTGTGTGTTTATCTCATAAAGATTGTTTATCTATTGGGATACCTTCCTGTGGATGGTAAGAAAAATTATTTATGCATAATCTATATAATTCAAGTGAAAAAATAATGCTAGAATATTTTTCATAAACTCAGACTAAAAAAAATTCTCAGGTACGAGGACAGCTTTTATACATTTAGCTAAGAGCTTAGAGCAAATTCAAAACAGACTGTCTGTTTCTGTAAATAAAATACTCAAGGACAAGTTCCCAAGAGTCTGTTTAAGCAAAGTCAGGCTGTTTACATTGAAACATATAACCCCTTTCAGTAATTGACTGCACATACTCCTAGGCTTAAGGTTCAGCCAATTAATTGTATATTGCTAGTTCTGAATTTCAATGTCATTTTCTGTTTGAGAATGCTAACTACTCAGGCTACATGCACAACCAACTCAGCTAAACTTTATTCACTGGCCATACAATGGACCTCCCTAGTCTGAGAAAAGCTGTGTGACTTATTATATGTTATGAGACTGGGTCAGACACTGGAAATGTAACCTATAGTTGTTCAGAGTTTGGCAGAGAAGTAGAAGAGGTGTGTGTGTGTGTGTGTGTGTGTGTGTGTGTGTGTGTGTGTGTGTGTGTGGTGTGTAAAAGCTACATAGAAGAGTTGTGTAAAGGAACTGTACAAAGAGCTGAGTGCATGAATATGCAGGAACTATATACAGGGCTTCATGGTGAGATAGTTATGTAAATAAGATTTATAGCTGTGCATGTGAGGAGATTTGTAACTGTATGATGACAAGAAAGATGAAGCTATATAGAAAAGAGATATGACTGTATAAAGGTGGTAAGTGGCTGTATAAAGAATAAAACAATGTGGAATGTGACAATGTGGAGACAGATTTTCAGAAAGAGGTTTTTTTTTAAGTGAAGTAAAATAAAGTTACCTTCAAAACAGTTGAGTGCTTTCTTCCTAATACCCTTCTGATAGAAACAGTTCAGCCTTGCCACATTTTACACATTTTAGGTTTTGTTTAGGTTTTTTTTTTTTTTTTTTTTTTTTTTTTTTTTTTTTTTTTTTTTTTTTTTTTTTTTTTTTTTTTTTTTTTTTTTTTTTTTTTTTTTTTTTTTTTTTTTTTTTTTTTTTTTTTTTTTTTTTTTTTTTTTTTTTTTTTTTGCATAACTTGTAGGAAGTCTTGGAGCAGGATCCCAAAGTCTGTTTTTAAAGAACACAGTGTTATTGACTGATAATCATAGTCCTGTATGATGGGAATAATTTAGTTCCCAGGATTGAAAGCAACAGCTTCCCCCATGCCATGGGCTCAAGCCATTCCTGGATTTTACAAACACATTTATATTTTAGAGATGAAACAGCATTTCTTCTCTATACATCAGGGAAAATCTTGAATCAGACCATCCCTCAACAATAAAATATTGATAAAAAAATCAGGAGTAAATTTAATGTGAAGAAACTATAATTGAAATTTAAAACATTAATCATAGATATGAACTTATAAGTAAATTAATTGAAACCCTCCAGTCTTAGAAATATATTGAATAAAGTAAAAAAAGAAAGCCACAGAATATTAAGTTTATCAACTCATGCATAGAGGCATTCCCCCAAAGAGGAATTCAAAATACTGTTTTAATAAGAAGTAGTTCAAATCTTGTAAACTTTAATGAAAAATTGACAACTCAAGGATCTCAGCAAATGTTAAATAAAAGATATAAAACTTAACACAAGCAAACAATAAAAAGCCTAAATCCTTAAAATGTGAGAATGTTAAAATCAGGAAGAGAGAAACAATTCATTGGGTGTGAGAAAATCTCTACATACACATGTGCTTTGTTATTAAAGAGAGCTAGTGGACATCATGGTGGAAAGAAGTTCAAAAAATCCTTCATGAATGAAGTTAAAACCAAAATATTGTTAATTAAATAAAACTAAATTACTTATCAGTAGATCTGACTTATAATAATTGTGGTAGAGGCCTTCTGGATGAATTGAAAGGACAATAGATAATCTTAAAAAAATGCCAGCAATTTTTATAATAACTAAATTAATAAAAATATAATAAATCAGAAGACAAAATATGGCAATTATATGATAAGTAGACAAAAATATGGCTACTTTTGTCTCTGAGTTTTTTCTGCAGGAATTTAAACTACAGTTACATAAAGAAATAGTTATACATTTTAGTTAGTAGTATGATCTATGATATAATTTATGCATAGGTAATAATTGAAAGGAAGAAGGAAAGAACGGAAATGTACCTGAGTCAAGCTGTGCTATGTGGTTAAGTTATATTAAAATAAGCCAGAGTGTATAGATTGTTCTTAAGTATAATCAACTGAAATATAAAGTATAAATAATACTAAAAGAAAGGAATATTTTATATTAAAACATGCGTATTTACCAAAAAGTATTAGGCAACGGAGAACATATAAGCAAAAATGCATGCAAATATAAGACAATTAAAATGATGGAGATGCATTTTATGAGTAGCTACATTAAGTATAAGTTTATTAAATGTGCTGATTAAAATGGAGATTGATATAGTAGATAAACACAATGCAATCACATATTTACTATATAAAATGCATTTCAGCATCAAAGGTAAAACACAATAAAATTGAAAATTAATATTTTGCAAGAGGCAAACAATGGAATGCTTTAGTAACTACACTAATGTTAAATAGGTTTTTTAGGAAAACCATTAATTAGTTACAAAGTCAGACATTGTATAATGATGAAGAGATCAATATATCAAAAATATGATAATTATAATCATGTAACTATCATATAGCCCAAAATACATGTAGTAGAACATGACCAAATTAAGGGAAGAAAAGGATCAATCAATGAAATAATATTTGAATACTTCATAATTACATTTTCAGTTATGAATAATATAATTGGATTTTTTAAGTCAGGGATCATACTAAACACTGCTAATAAAGATCCAGGTTTTGAAGATATCTACCTCGCATACTAGCCATTGTCAGAAGATGACATATACCTTTCAGACTCAACAAATACTCTTCAGGATAAAGCCTGAGGTATAGACTAAGTCTAGGCAGATGTTAGATTATAAAAAAATATTTTGGTTTACTCTTCTAATATGATGAAAAAGTAAAATGCTTTGGTGTTGTTGCTGTTTGTTTATTTACATTTAAACAATATATTTGATCATATTTTACGCTTCTCTAACCCCTCTCATGTTCTCCCTCCTTTCTATTCAACTTAATTTATATTATTTCTCTCCCTCTCTCTTTTAAAAATAGAACCATGCAAAGCACAAACACCAACAACACACACACACATTTTTACCAAAACTAAAATTTTAAAAGAAGTTTATTTAAAAAAATGCAGTTAATTTTATGTTGGTCAGCTACTTCTGCTTGTGGGGCCTGCCCTGAGGTGTGCCTAATACAATGGGTGACACTCCACTGGAGAAACTAAAAACCTTATTTTCGCTCTGTCAGCAGCTATCAATTGCTAATAAATTCTTGGTTAGGCATGGAAGCCATTCTATGTCTCTGTCTTAGTGTAGGAGTCTGTCTGGCTCAAATCTGCCCAAGTCTTGCTTTCTTCCACTAAGGCCTGAGTGCTCTGAAGTCTCTCATGCTTTTCACACTGTCCAGTTATTGGTATCCATGTTAGATCCCCAACTACTGCAAGAAGCTTTTCTAGAAAGTGTTCAGTGAGAAACTAAATTGAATCCTAGGCTAGCATAGAAATTTTCAAAGAAAGGAACATTGGAAAGTTATAAAAATGTACAAGACAAAACAACTATACAATCCCAGTTAGCCAGTAGGATGTTGAAGAAATAATAGAAATTAGAAGAATTTAAAATGAATGTAAAAGAAACAAATCAAAAACTATAGGAGGTAGGTAGCATAGTATTCAAATGGGGACTTGATGACCCTTCAAGCCCCAGTCCATCTATAGGAGTGCCTGGCTCACTCTTGAGGGAGGGGGGACAAAGCTGGATTTGGCCGGGAGTGAAGACTGATCCAAGCATTGTTGGGCCGGTGTGACCATAGGGCTGTCGGCTCCCTGCCAAGGGAGGGGATGGGGAGTTGCAGAGAAGAAAGATGATCAAATGTGGTGGGAGGGGGAGGAGACCTTCAATGAGGATATACAGGGATGGAGAAAGAAAATTCAGAGGGAAAGCTGAACACAGGGAAAATATATGTGTAGTAATCTTGTTTGCATTTCCACCCTTGGTGGGCCATGCTTGTGATTATTATCCTCTGTATAGTTATTGTTAACTCTTCGACATTTTTTTTAAAAAGAATTCTTTTTGCTGTTTTTTTTGATAAATACAAAATAAAGAAAAAAAAAAGAAAAAAAAAGAAAAGTTGTACACTCTACAATAGAGTGTCATATTTTCAAATACTGCAAGAAGAGAAAACCAAAATAAAACAATGAGCTGTGAAGAAATAAAGATTACAGTATAAATTAGTGAGAGATGCTGTACCTATGCACTACAGTAATCACAGTTAAAATCATATAAAATGATGGAAACACTTAAATACTCTAGTTGCTTGTTACAACAATGAACACATAATTGAAATGTCACATTGAACGAAGTACTAGAAAAGTGTAAATATTATGTACAAATCATTATAAATTAGAAAAAAACCAGTTGGTTCTTTTACAAATTTATTAAAGTTGACATATTTTTGATGGAATGGTGGGACGACAGGAGTGAGAGAAGAATCAAGGGAGGGAAGAAGGGGAGATATTAAGATGGAGAAAGAGAAGAAGATGAATGGGGAAGACAACCAGAGAGAAATAAGTCAATGAGTAACTAAAACAATCAGAGGGGGAATGGGATTTAACTAATAATCTTACTGAAACTACATAGATAATGAGAGTATTTTAGGACAACTTGTATGACAACCAATTAGATTGCTAATGTGGGATGTCTTTATGTATGTGAATATGATTTGTTACTATTTGTTAATAAAGAAGTTGTCTCTGCCTCTGGCTAGGTAGATTTTAGAGGCAGGAAGGAAATTTAAGCAGCAAGACAGGAGAAGGGTGAAGTCAGGCAAAAACTGCAAGCTGCCACTCAAGTAGCAAGATGTAATAGATCATAGATAAAAACCACAGAACATGTGGCAATATGTAGATGAATAAAAATGACCTCAGTTAAATTATAAGAGCTAGTTTTTAGTGAGCCTGAGCTATAGGTCAAACAGTTTATCATTAAAATAAGTCTCTGAAAAATTGTTTTATAAATGGCTGCATGAACATGGGTGGGACAGATTTCTCCAGTACATGGGCCATAACCAGCCAGAAAACTTCTGGTTAGAGATTGGTTAGTGAAGATTAAGACATTTCTAGAATGGCATATATACCTTTGAAATTAGAACAAAATGACATTGAAAATATGACTCAAATTGGTAATAATTTCACAAAAAGAGAGAAGAAAGAAGGAAAATCAAGGAAAGGCTTGTCTTATTTTCAACTACTTCTAAGCATATTTTCTACTGTTCTGGTATTTCCATATGGAGAATGACTCCAAACCATGACTGTTGTCTACATATTGGTGTCATGGCTCCACTACTCATGAGTAGAAGGAAATGTTGACCCTATAGAAGACTCTTCAGTGTTTTAGTATTATATTACAAACACGTAAATTATAAATTTCTTTCACTTTATATACAAAGCTGAATAATGTAGAGACCAGTAAAGTTACACTCCACAGCAACAAACTTATTGCGGGAGTAAATGATTTATTTTATAAATTTTTTATTTAAATTTTTTCTATATCCACCAGTTCTTCCCTTCCTGCCCCTTCTCTCATTCTTACCTCAGCATCTCCCCTCCCTCTCCTCATCCTCTGTTCACTCCCCAGAGAGTGTTAGGAATCCCAAGGTAAGTCAATTAGGTCTGCCAGATCCAGTTGAGGTAGGACTGAGATCCTTTACCAAGTATCAAGGATGAGATAGGTGTTGTCCTACAAAGTATAGGCTCCAACAAGTCAGTTTATGCACTCAGGATAGACAAGAGGCTTCACAAACTGCTCTACCCTTTCAACTGTTATGTATATTCAGAGGGTCCAGACCCAATCCATGAATGTTCATTAACTGTCATTTTAGAGTCTGTGAGCTCCCATCAGCATAGGACAGTCTATTCCATGGGTCTTCCCTTCATGATCCTGGACTTTCTTTTCATGCCATCTCACCTCCCTTTCTTCAGCTGGACTAGTAGCTCAACCTGTGGTTTAGTTATGGATCTCTACATCTGTTTCCATCAGCTGCTGAATAAAAGATCTATAATGGCAATAAGGGTGGTTATTCATATACTAGGGAAAGGACAGTTTAGGCACCCTTTCCACTATTGCTTGGAATCCTAGCTGGGCTAATCTTGTGGGTTCTTGGGTATTTCCTAGCATCAGGTTTCTCTCTAATACCACCATAGCTTCCTCTATCAGGATTTAAGTTGCCACCTAAAAATTTAAAATTTTTAAAGATTTGTTTTATTTACTGTGTATGTTTTTTGCTTGCATGTATCTATGTCTATGTACCACCTACAAGCCTGCAGAGGTTAGAAGATGGTATCTGAAATGAAAGTTACATATGGTTGAGAGTCACCATGTATGTCCTCAGAATTGTCTCTAGATTTTCTGAAAGAGCAACCTGTTAACACTGAGCAATTTCTCCAGCCCAATATATTGGAATTTAATAAAACATTTTATATTTTGTATATGATTTTCTGCAACAAATATGAAATGGAAAGAGTATAGAACTTTGCCTAGGAGAATGTAGCCTGTCTGTCTTTTTTTAAGCAGCCTCTCTCAGAACTATCCATTTGTTTTCAGGACTTGTTGGATAAAGTGCTTATTGTTGGCTTTAAAGTGTCACACTTTTATTCTCAGTGTGTTTTAAAAACACTAAGACATTGTTTATTTCTTTCTAAGGATTCTGTGTAGCAGCCATAAGAAAAAGGTACTTGAATGTCAAGTCATAAAAGCAGACAAGTGTCATTAGGAGATGTAGGAATTTTTTTTCTCTCATAACTACTGTTTATCCAAGGTTCTTTAGTGTAACCAGAAAGCTGTAAATGCCACTTTAATGCTTGGCCAGAGAGATGTTATATCCATCAATCAAACAAATAAATTGGCCAGTTAATTAATATTTTTTGTTGAAACAAATTTAAGGGAGTTATAGCAAAGCAATTTTGATTTTCAACAGTCCTACTCACCATCTGTATTTGATGAGACTCTTGACACCAGTCTAGGTTGCTAAGCAATAGCTACTTCTCCCTTGACTCCTGAGTCCGTAGGATCATTCTATTATTGTGTCATTCTAGCTTGTAACACTGGTATGTGTGGCACTCCAGTTCCTGCATAGTCATCTATGCACACCTGCTGTTCCTACAGTAGAAAGGAATACATATGAGATTTGGTGACAAGTAAGATAATCAAAAGAGTAAATAAAGAAAGTCACATAAACCTCAGAGCTAATGGATGTGCCTTTGAAAGGAAATATAAGTCATCATAAGTTCAGGCATTTCATCATTTCAAAACACAGGTAAATTTCTAATCCAGGAGAAATACATGACCTTTGGCATATTTAAACTAACTTTTTCATTTATGCAAAAGTTTTAGGATAAAATATGACATGTTTTATAGCAGCTTTTGCCACATGTTCAGTTTATCAAAGGCTTATGCTCATCTTTTTTTTTTATCACCTATGTTTTAAAGTTTTGACTCCCATAAATAAAAGGAAAGGATAGGGAGCATCCTCGGTTTATTTGATGAATTTTCACAACCATCAACCTCAAAAGACCAACTACTAAAAAGGCATACAATTACTTATTTAAAAGCATCTTGGTAGGTTAGGTCGTTTTAATTTTCATTTTAATGTTGTGAGAATACTTACTCAATTTGTTTTATGATATAGACATGTGTATATACTGGAGTTTTGACTCTAGTAAAATGACCCTAAGAATATATGGATAAGATTTTGTCTGAGTCTTTGGAATGAATAAATAATGAAGGACACAGGAGGCATAAAAATTTTTCTAAGACTTCAATCAAGATACATAGTATTTGTTTCATATTGGTAACTTAGTTCTTTGGAAGAAATAATTTAGATGATTCAGTATCGAAAAGTCTTGTGCATAATAGTGTAATCTTGTAGGTAGATAATAGTGCAATCAGGCAGAAATAAACAGATTATCATTTCCCCAAATTCTCAAATGTACTTCCTTCTAAGGTGTGTTTTCTGATATTCCAAAATAGCTGGGTTGATACAGATAGTGTGAAAGGTTATGTCCAATTCAAAAATATTTTTTATTAATAGTGTCACAATGAAATAGATAGTTTTACACAGTTTGAAGAAGTTAGTTAAATCAAGACAAGAATTCCCCTAAATGACTGACTTTATTCATACCACATTTTAAATTATTTTATAAAGGCACATGGAAAGACATACTATTTCAGACTTTGTTCAGTCATGGCAGAAAGCAGGTGGGGAGGTGGAGTTGTTTAACAGAGGGAAATGATATGTAGGGCAAAAAGATTTCCTTATTGGCCCTCAAGATTAGAACGCAAAGGACAGGATTCAGATACCCTCCCCTTAAAGTTAACTAACCCTATTGGGACAGTGGGACCTTGAGTACCGTCTGCCGCCTGCCCCGGGGTGGGGGGGGGGCGGGGAATGGGGAGTTGGGGAGAAGAGAGAAGGACCTGATGTGGTGCGAGGGGAAAGGGACCTTGAATAAGGATATACAAGGATAGAAAAATGTGACTTCTTTGTTCATAATAATAAAATAAAAAATGTTAGCTAACCCTCACATTATCTGCTGTTTACTATGCAAATATTCCAATACTATTTTTATTTATTATTTTTATGTACAAAATAAAGTCTTTTTTATCCATTAATACCCCTGCTCCTACTCCCTTCCCTTATCCCAATCCCTTCCAGTCAGCCTTCAGTCTCTCTGATCCCCAACCCCAGATCCCCTCTCCCAAAAGGGCAAGACTTCCCAAAGATGGTCAGCTCAAAATGGCACATCCACTTCAGGCAAGTCCAATTTCCTCATCCCAATATCTAGACTAGGTTAGGTGATCCTCTACAGGGAATGGGATCTGAGGTGTGAACCCATGCACAGAAATACAGTCTGATCCCACCCCTCAAGGCTCCACATACTGCTCATGCCAATCAACAGTTGCCTACCCTTGGAGGACCTAACTCCTTTTCCAGATGGTTTCCCAGTGGTTGCTCTTGATTCAGTGAGCTCCCCAGAACTCCAATCAGTCATCACTGTGGGAATTTTCCTCATAATCCCTATTGCCTTGCTCATATATATTCTCTTTCCCTGCTCTCAGCTGGATCAGGAGCTCAGCCAAGTGTTCAGCCATGTATCTCTGCCTCTACCTCTATTCACTGTTGAGTGTATAGTATGTGATGGCACTTAGGATGGATATTCATTTAATTATAGAGGGAGTCCTGTCTAGGCACCACCTTCACTGTTGGTTGGAGACCTAGCCAGGAACATCCTGTGATTTCTTATAGGTTTCTCCAGCACCTGGTCTCTTTCCAAACTCATATTGGTGTCCTCTATTAAGATATTCACCTACTTTTTTCTCCCTCTTTCTTGCTCCTCTCACTCAACCATCTCCTTCTCTCATGATTTATTCCCACCTCATCTTGGTTGAAATGTGTTATGTTCCCAATTTGCTAAAGATATCTTCTCTATTTTCTTTTTCTAGGGAATCCCTGAATGTCTCTCTTAAGTTTCTTCTGATCCTAAACTATTCAGGGATTGTGGTTTGTAGCTTGGCTCTTCTTTGCTTTTTGTCTAAAGTCCTCTTATGAGTGAGTACATTCCATGTGTATCTTTTTGGGCTTGTGATACCTTGCTTGGGAGGATATTTCCCAAATCCATCCATTTGCCTGTAAATTTTAGGATGTCATTTTATTTTTTTTTCCTGCAAGTAGTATTCCACTGTGTAAATGTACCACAATTTTTTAACCCATTCTTTCAGTTGAGGAGCATCTAAGTTGTTTCTAGATTCTTGCTATTACAAATAATGCTGCTGTTATGAACATAGTTGAGCTAATGTCTTTAGGGTATGAATGTGCATTCCAGGGTATATGCCTAATAATGGTATTGCTAAATCCTTGGTGATATTAATTTCTAGTTTTCTGAGGAACTGCCATACTGCATTAAAGAGTGGCTGAACAAGTTTACACTCCCACCAACAATAGAGAAGTGTTTGTCTTGTTCTGCATCCTCTCCAGCATAGGCTGTCATCTTAGATATCCTGAGAATTGTAAGATGGTATCTCAAAGCTGTTTTTATTTGCTTTTTTCTGATAGCTAAAGATGTTGACCCATATTTTAAGAGTCTTTCAGCCATTTGTAATTCTTCTGTTGAGAATTCCCTTTGTAGCTCTGATTCCCATTTTTTAAAATGGGTTATTTAGGTTTTAGGGCTCTAGTTTCTTGAGTTTTCTATATATTTTAAAGATCAGTACTCTGTCAGTTGTATAGTTGGTAAAGATCTTTCTCCACTCTGTAGGCTGTTATTTTTTGGTCTTATTCACTGTGCCCTCTGCCTTACAAAAGCTTCTTAGTTTCAGGATGTCCCACTTAGTGACTGCCGTTCTTAGTGTCTGTGCTACTGGTGTTATATTTAGGAAGTGGCCACCTGTCCCAATGCGATGGAGGAAATTTCCCACTTTCTCTTCTTTGAAGTTCAGTTTATCTGGGTTTATGTTGAGGTCTTTGAGGTCGCTGATCCACTTGAATTTGATTTTTGTGCAAGGTGATAAGTTTGAACCTATTTGCAGTCTTGCAATACTACCCTCCAGCTATGCCATCACCATTTGTTGAAGATACTATCTTTCTTCCATTGAATATCTTGGGACTCTTTGTCAAAAATCAGCTGTTCATAAATGTGTGGGTTAATGTTGAGGTCTTTGATTTGATTCCATTGATTCACAAATCTGTTTTTATGCCAGTACTAGGCTGTTTATAACTGTATCTCTATAGTGTAGCTTGAAGTCAGGAATAATGATTCCTCCAGAATTTTTTTTTTATTTAGCAGGATTGTTTTGGAAATCTTGGGTTTACTGTTATTCCATATGAAGTTAAGCATTGTTCTTTCAAGGTTTGTAAAAAAAAAAATGTGTTGGTATTTTGATGGGAATTGCATTGAACCTGTAGATTACTTTTGTTAAAATTGCCATTTTTACTATGCTGATCCTACCTATCAAGGAACATGGGCAATCTCTCCATTTTCTGATATTCTCTTCAATTTCCTTCTTTGGTGACAAAGTTACTGTCAAACAGGTCTGCTTCTTCTTTGCTTAGAGTTGCTCCAAGATATAATGTGATTTGCAGCTAATATAAAGGGCCATGTTTCCCTTATTTCATTTTCAGCCCTTTTATCCTTAGTGTATAGAAGGGCTCTTGATTTTTTGAGTTAAATTTGTACCCTGCTACATTGTTAAAGGTTTTTATTAGCTGTAGTAGTTCCCTGGTAGAATTTTCCATATGTATATAATCATATCATCTGAAAATAGAGATAGTTTGACTTATTCTTTTCTAATTTGCATCCCCTTAATCTCCTTTTGTTCTCTTATTGCTTTAGCTGAAACTTTTAGAACCATATTGAATAGATAAGGAGAGAGAGGACAGCCTTGTCTTATTCCTGATTTTAGTGGGATTGCTTTAAGTTTTTCTCCATTTAGTTTGATGTTGGCTGTCAGCTTGCTGTATGTTGTCTGTTTTATAGTTAGGTATTTTCCCTGTATTCCTAATCTCTCCAAAACTTTAATCATGAAGGAGTGTTAGATTTTGTCAAAGGCTATTTTAGGATCTAATGAGATGATCATGTGTTTTTTTCCTTCAATTTATTTATATGATAAATTACATTTACAGTTTTTTTTTTTTTTTCTGAATGCTGAACTATCCCTGCTTTTCTAGTCTGAAGCCTACTTGATCATGGTGGATAATTTTTTGATATGATTTGGATTTGATTTATCATAATTTTATTGAGTATTTTTGCATCCATGTTCATAAGGACGATTGGTCTGTAATTCTCTTTCTTTGTTGCATCTTTGAGCAGCTTTGGTATCCTGATGATTGTGGCCTCATAAAAAGAGTCCAGCAATGTTCCTTTAGTTTCTACTAATAGTATTAGTTCTTCTGTGAATGTCTTGTAGAATTCTGCATGAAAACCATCTGGCTCTGGGCTTTTATTTATTTTTTTGGAAGACTTTCAATAACAGCTTCCTTTTTTGGGGGGTTATAGGTCTATTTATGTCATTTGTCTGATCTTGATTTAATTTTGGTAAGTGAAACCTGTCAAGAAAGCTGTCCATTTTTTGTTATTGTTGAACTCTAACTTTAGACCATGGTGATGCAATATGATAAAAGAAGTTATTTCCATATTTTGTAGCAATTGATATTTTCTTTATGACTAAGTATGTGATCAATTTTAGAGAAAAGTTTCATGGAGTCCTGAGAAGTATATATATTCCTTTGTGTTTTGGTAGCCTATTCTGTATACATCTATTAAGTCCTCTTGGGTCATATCATCTCTTAGATTCCTTATTTCTCTGTTGCATTTCTGTCTGGTTGTCCTATGTAAGTGTTAAAGTGGAGTATTGAAGTCTTCCATTATTAATGTGTAGGGTTTAATGTGAGGTTTAAGCTTTAATAGTGTTTCTTTTATATATGAAGGTATCCTTGTGTTGGGGGCATATATATTCAGGATTGAGACTGTGTCTTGATGGATTTTTTTTTCTGAGATGAAGAATTACTGTCTGTCCTGGTCTCTTTTGATTGATTTTACTTTAAAGTCTGTTTTGTTAGATATTAGGATGGCTACCACACCTTGTTTCTTAGGAGCATTTGATTGGAAAGTCTTTTTCCAACCCTTTACTCTGAGCCTGTGTCTGTCTTTGGAGTTGAGATGTATTTCTTGAATGTAGCAGAAGGATGTAACCATTGTGTTAGGGTATATCTTTTTTATAGGTAAATTGAGTCCATTGATATTAAGGGATATTAATAACCAATGAAATCCTTTTGTGTGAGCTGTATGACTACAGCTAGGTTTTTAAATTTAGAAATGGTTCTGATGAATGAGGTTCTGGAAATTGTTATTTATTTATTAAAATTTAAAATGGTTTATATTCATAATAAATATATTTTTGATACAATAATCTTTGAGGGAATTTGCTTTTAAAACTTCCCCATATGTTTTCTTCGAGGAGATGAAATTTTTCTTTGAAATTATCAAGTTAGCACGTTATTATCAATACAAATTTTATATTTTCGAGTTTTTACATAACTGTGCAGGGATAAAACTAGTGAATATTATAGAATCACAAAGGGTGTACAATCTACTCAACTAATCCATTTCTGAGATTATTTCTCTCTATTCTAAATCATAAATTACCCTTTCATTTTCTTATTATGCCCACATAATGCATTTATCACTTTTCTTGTTTAGGAAGTAATGCTGCTTATTGTGGGACTTTAATTTTCAATTTTGAAAAAAGATAGGCTAGCTAACAAATATCTGCCATATTCACTGTGCTGAATCACAAAAACACAAGGCTTCTACTACTGCATTTATAATACTGAATTAAATGCCAACAAGATAAGATGAAATACAATGGCTAGCAAATTGGTTTGGTGGTGGAGATTAAACATAAGTTGATCCTTTTCTCTAATTTTTTGAAGAAACAATTTAGTTAAAAATAAAGTTTTCACTGAAGAAATATTGCCAATTTCCTTTTATGAGACCACAATTACCCAAGCCACTCAAAGACACAACAAAGAAGGAGAATTATAGACCAATTTCCCTCATGAATATTGATGCTAAAATTCTCAACAAAATATTGGCAAACTGTATACAGACCAGAAAAATATAAGTTTTTAAAATATTTTAAATGTCATATTCTGTAGGTCTTTGAAATGTTTGAAGATTACCTATCTAAAATACATCTGTATATGCTTAAAAAACTAACATGACTATAAGTTTGATTATCCTAGATGAGTAATTGTTAATCTGTATTTCTTTTTTTTCTTTTTATTATTATTATTATGAACAAAGAAGTCACACTTTCTATCCTTGTATATCCTTATTCAAGGTCCCTTCTGTCTCCCACCACATCAGGTCATTCTTTCTTCTCCATAACTCCCCATCCCCTCCCTGGGTAGGCAGCAGACAGTCCCATGGTCCCACTGACCCAATATTGCTTAGTTCAGTCTCCAATCCTACCAGATCCAGTTTTCTCCCCCTTCTCTCAAGAGTGAGTCAGGTGTTCCTCTAGGGGGAATGAATGACGCATTACAATTTTAAATGAACTACATAAACATAATATCTTAAAGTAGAAATATACATACAACATAACAAAATTAACCTCATGTTTTATCAATAAACCCAAAAATCCATATTATTTTCAAGTTGAGATTAACTAGTTTTTTTTGGATTAAACTGGATTTAATAATTTACCATTTTATTCATTTCTATATCATCATATTTTATTTTTCTTTAGAATGAGATTGATTTTGACCATTAACCATATATAATCAACCCCCTTTAAATAAAACCAAGCATTCAATATTTTGAGAATTTGGGTATAGTTTTCTATATTGCTTCCTACTTATTTGGGGCACTGTTAATTTTACGGTGATTCTGAGAAAATTTTAGAAAAATTGATGATCAAGTCCTGGGAACACCAGCTTTATTGCTAAGTACCATCTCCCAAAGTTCAGGAGGTCTCATTGATCAAATCCAGTTCACCTTACCAGAAACAAATCCACAGTCTCTTGCTTCCTGTGAGTACAAATGTGAAACCTTTTTTCAAAGCAACATATTCTTAAACCCAATTACAAAGTCAAGTTTATATATATATATAATATAAATTTATATTTATATTATATATAAATAGGTATAAAATTTATATAGATAATATATATAATTTATATATATACACATGAAACTGTCTATAACTTTTTATTTTTCTCTCAAACCAATAAATATTTTTAAACACACTGTAACTCATGTAGAAGTTATTTTTTTAATCCAAATTTGTTTATTGTGTATCTGTAATCATTTTCTGACCAGAAGGGTTTGCAAATTGTTCAACTACATGGCTAGAACTGAGGTGTGGCTTTGAATGCTGGTCCTGCCGCCCTCTCCCACCCCAGCACTTTAAACATAGTATAGGCATTAAGGAGTCAAACTTACCTTGCCAATTCTGGTAAACAGTGGAGTTGTGCTTTTAAGCCCACAGCTGTGTTTCTAAACACACAGGCAGTGGCTGGGAGAAGCCTTTTTGTATCATAGTTCATGAAAGACTGCAGAAATCAGCCATGCTTTTTAGCTCATGGTGGCTGGTCGCAGACTTTATCTTGCAGGCAACTGCCAAGAGATGTGTCTCTGCACCATTTCAGACATGAAACTGTGAGAGTCCATTTTTATGAATCCAGAATTTTTCTTGAAGTTTTCTTGGGTATTTGTGGATCAATGCTGAAGGGTAGGCACCATTTTTAGCTGCAACTTTCTCTGTCCAGATGAGTCTCTTCCACCCAAGATCCTGAAGTCACTTATAAAATAATTATTCAGAGGTTTAAATGAATTATAAAACATTTGGTCAATGGTCCAGGCTTTTTGCTAGATAGCTCTTACATCTTAACCTATATTTATTAATCAGTATTTAACCATATGTCTCCTGGGTTAGCTGTCTTCTATTACATAATGCTATCCCCAGCATCTGGCAGCTTTTATCCTGACTGCAAATTCTTTTCCTCTCTCTCTGCTTGGATGTAAGCTTTCATACCATAGGCCAAAATAGCTTCTTTATTAACCATTGGAAGCAACACATATTCATAGTATACAGAAAAATATCCCACAGGTGTGTTTTTAACAGTTATTCACAGGAGTACATATGTCTATAACATATCTTCTAACCTTCAGTGACATTTAAGTATACTGCTCACTATTTGTCCATCAGTAACCTACCATGAAAACAGTTACTGTTGACTAGAACATGATACTTTCTAAAGTTTAATTTGTTTGTGGGAATAGATAGCTACCAATGGGACTGTATACATTAGTGTATTAATTATTGTGAGTTTAAGCATGGGAAATAAAGAGAAAGAACAAAGAAAAATGACATCAGTGGTTAGTATTAGGTTGTTAGGAAGGAATTAGCAGAAAGGGGCATATAAAAGGAATCAGATGGAGAAGCCAACAAAAAGGTAAGTGGAGGGAAGAATTGATATGTGGGAATTTTGTTAAAGTTAGACTGAGAAGCATAAAGATAAACTCAAATGATGTAGATCAATCATATTTCATGAGGATGTATCCCGTAAAGTAGACTAGGACAGCCTGTATTCTTCAGGATGTATAAAAGAAAGGCAATAGGACACAGAAGAAAAAAATTAAAGTAGACAGTAATGGAAAATGGTTCCCTGAAATTGGACACTTACATTATATATGTGGAGCAATAGGAACTCTGGGTAGAGACTGAATTTAGGCAAGATTCTTGATTGACATTCTGACTTCCTAAGGTGATCTTGGGTAGAGGCCAAAATCTAAACAGACTCTCAAATATCAAATAGCAGCCAGGATCTGTGTCAGGAGTACATATGGCTGTAATCACAAGTGAAGATCTAGAGTTTAAACTGAAGTATAGTCCACCTCTCCAAGTGGTTAACTGGAGCCATGGCTGGAGTAAAGTCTTTTGGTGCCAATTCTTGACTCTCAGTTTTTCTTAATAATTTGATATAATAAAGATCAATGCAAACAACAAATTATAAAATAGTGAATAATTGAAATCCAGGGATAAGTTTCTTAAAACTTTTGCTCAATACATTTTCCTTTTACTTTATTATAATTCTTAAAATCTCCATTTGAGCATAGATGAAAGTAGACAAACACACAGATCTGCTGATTTTGTAGTATATAAGAAGAAATTTATAATTTTTCATTTCAATTTTCTCATTATATATAATATATAATAATTTAATACTATTCTAATATAAATAATTAATAAATATACATTTTACTAACTCATGATAGAACTGAGAATGCTGCAAGACAATGTTGTCTATCTCACTTTCCAAGCAAAGTCTGCATCTATCTAAAATCAAGTATTCTCACCATGTTAAAATTATAAGATTAGATGTAGATATAGAAGATAAAGAACCAATGGAAAGGTATCAAGGACTAATAAAGACTTTTGATAAAAAGTAAAGTAATGGTTACTTGTAGATTGTATAGCTGAAAATTTATCTACTAACTAATATATATGTTCAAGCTTTGCCATGTGCTTATGGACACTTGTAGACAAATGTAGGCATACACAGAATGTCTAAACAACTGTATGGCATTATTGGCAAGTATCCAGCTGAGTCTGAGCAAACTTTGATTTCTTGTGACAACTCTCCTGTGGTAAATAAGAGCTCTTTTCTGTGGTCTCTTTGGCTCAATGGTTTCTGTATTTTTGATAATTTTTTCACCATTTAAAATGTGAGTGTAATGCTGAGAATGGTCCACCACTCCAAATGATAAAAAGGCTTTGTGGTGAATTATGGTGAAAATATGTATGTTTGTCAGAATTGTTCAAACAGTCCTCATTGTAGCTAGCCATGAGTTCAAAGTTAACTAGTTAGTAATAAACATTTTACAAGGCATCTGTAAATAGAGAAACAAAAGTCAAGCTTACAAGTCCATGAGTGAGATTCTTTAACCAGAGATTTTGGGTAAGCAACACCTGTATATTGGTAATTTATCAGATAATTTATGGTTAATGATTTTCATAGAACTAAATTACATTGAAGAATTGAAGAAGAGTCATCAGTATATAGTGAGCCTCAAAATCACACTGATTAGAACAACAATCAATAAGTGGGACCTCCTGAAACTGAGAAGCTTCTATAAGGCCAAGGAAACAGTGAATAAGACAAAATGACATCCTACAGAATGAGAAAAGATTTTCACCAACCCTACAAGTGACAGAGGACTGATCTCTAAAACAGAGAACTCATGAACTAGTGCCCAAAGCCCTAAATAACCCAATTAAAAAATGGGGTTCAGGACTAAAAAGGGAATTCTCAGCAGAAGAATTACAAATGTTTGAAAAGCACTTGAAAAAATGCTCAACATCTTTAGCCATCAGAGAAATGCAAATCAAAACATCTTTGAGATACCACCATACACCTATCAGAATGGCTAAGATTAAAAACACAGATAAAAGTCTATACTGGTAAGAGTGCAGAGCAGGGGGAATATTCCTCCATTCTTGGTGGGAGTGTAAGCTTGTTCAGCCACTCTGGAATGCAGTAGGGAGGTTTCTCAGAAAACAGGGAATCAGTCTCCCCAAGGATCCAGCAATACCACTGTTGGGCATATACCCTAAAGATGCAAATTTGCACCCCAAAACCATTAGCTCAAGTATGTTCATAGCAGCATTATTTGTAATAGCAAGAACCTGGAAACAACCTAGTTGCCCTTCAACTGAAGAATAGATTAACAAACTGTGGTACATCTACACAATGGAGTACTACTCAGCAGTTAAGAAAAAAAAAAGATAACTTAAAATTTGCAGGCAAGTTCATGGAATTGGAGAATATCCTCCTAAGCAACGTATCACAAACCCAGAAAGAAAATCAGGGGATGCACTCACACTTTAGCGGACTTTAAACAAAAAGCAAAGCACACCCAAGCTGCAATCCACAACCTCTGAACAGCTTGGTATCTTAATCACCTTGGACTGGCAGCTTGGAGACCATTCCCTTCAGAGGAACACCTGACCCAGTCTTAATATTGGAATGAGGAAATTAGACTTGCCTGGAGTGGATGCTGAGCTAAGATACCTTGAGACCTCCTGCCCTTTCTGTGGAAACGATGAGGCGAAAGAAAGAAGAGAGAGTGACTGGGAGGGGTCAAGAGACTGAATGTAGTTTGATCAAGGGGATACATGATTAAAAAAATGAGACTTTATTCAAAAAATAAATATCTAAGTTGAAAAGTCTCTTGAATGTCTAGTACTGTAAATGGAAAGAAATCTGTACTGTGCCTGCCATCTAAACACTCCAAAGCAGTTGGAACAAAGGGATTCTCCAGTTTCTAAAACACCAAGGCACAATGGCTTCAACCCTTTGCTAGCAGAACTGAAGAAAAATCTATTTACCATCCTTTGAAGGAAAAGAAACCATTACAGTCACAGAATCTACCAGAGTATCTTAAGAAATGGTGCGTAGCCTATCACTTATATCTTTCACCAAAGCACCTGTAAGAATTGACTTTATTTGGGAAGTATCTCTTAAATTAGAATTAGGCAAACAGAACTGTTTAGTGTCTCTTCTAGCAACACTGCCCTTTCTCAGCACAGTGCTCTGGCCTTCCAGACAGACAGACAGACAGACAGACAAACAGAAAAGGAGTAGAGGATGAAGACAGGGGAATATGATGGCCAGGTCAGTCACCCAACAGTGAAAAGAGTTAGAATTCTCAGCCAAATTCAGGGATACATGGCTCAAGAAGTATGGCCTCAATGTACCTTAGTTAAACAAGGTCAAATCAAGGTCACTACAGAAGTTCCACTCTGTCCAGTAGTGCATTCTCCCAAGTTACTGCAGAGGTTAGCGTTTATAGCTTAATTCATAAGAGTCTTTACCCTTGTGTAAAGACCACTAAGAGGTGGTATACTTCTTCAAGATGTCCTAAAGACCCTTGCTTAATAAACCACAGCCTGGCTAATGCCATTAGTTACCATCTCATTAACTAAAAACATGGAGATTTTCTCCAAGAAGCATGAGTTTTAACTAAATGTGTTACCTACAAATAATGTGTTTCTTAAAATAAGTATTCTACATGAAATGAATGTTCTACCTTTTTAAGAATGACAAAGATGTTTTAACTAGTTAATATAGCTGGCATTTACTGAGCTCCCACCAAATGATAAAAAACATGTTTCAGTATATGTATATGTCAGTTCATCTTTTTCACAATAAACATTGTCAGCAAGTAAAAAAAAATCATTCTTTATAACAAACATTAGCCATTACATAAAAAACTGTTCTTGCCTCAACTACCTTAGAAAATGCTCTACAAACTAGACATACAAGACCCATAAAAATGTGACATCTAAACTTTGACAAAGCAAGGTGAAATGGTCCTGTAGGTTGCTGCACCGCAGATAAAATTGCCAGACATCCCTCAGGACATAAAAAATGACTATGCCAAAATGGGCAGAACACTCCTTCAAATTTTCTACTTCACTGAAAGATATAGCAGAGACTCCTGGTCTATAGGCTAAAGATAGATGCTTTAACATGACAAAAAAACTTTGGGTGACAGTCCATGCAGCCAGATGTCATCTCTATCATTTCTAGATTTTAGAAGTTGTTTGCATTTTCTGTTTACTCAGGTAATACTATATTCTTTTGTGGTCTTTGATATATTTAGAGATTAGATAGTTACAAGTATAGTTTTTCTTAGTTATTATAAAAGATATATTAGATGTAAAACTTTTGACTCACAAAGATAGAATAAATTATAAAATATTTTGTTTAATTTTGCTAAATACAAATAGACTAAATTTTATAACCGTAGTTTTTGCTTGGTAATTATTTTGTTATATATAATTTTGTTATGCTAAAATTAAAACCTTCCCTTTTGATTAGACAATAAAGGAGAACTGATGTGGGATGCCTTTCTCTATGCTGTGAATGACATTCCTTAATAAAGGGACTGCTTTGGCCTATGGCAAGGCATCTTAGAACCAGGTAAGAAATCCAAGTATAGATACAGGAAAAGGAGGACAGAGTCAAGAGAAACATGATTCAGTTGCCCACAAAACAAGATATAAGAAAAATTGGTGAGCCATGGACCACATGGTAAGCCTGATTAATAAAAATGGGTTGAATTAAGATGAAAGAGCTAGCTATCAATAAGCCTGAGCCACAGGCTAAACAGTGTACAATTAATATAAGTGTCTGAGTCATTTTTGGAGTCTAAGCATTGATGGGTGGTTTCAGATCATAAAGGTAGGCTAGGCCAGAAGCTTTTACAACAGACAAGCCTGCTGTGCAGTTTTTAAAATAGCAATTGATATGATAGGCTCAGCAAATGTTTGGTGGTTCTACCTCATGCACGGTGTTACACAATGATTTAATAAAGCAGAGCAAGCCATGAGGAGCAGTAAACAGAACTTCCCTGTGTCCTTTGCTTTACTTTCTTTCTTTAAGTTCTGTTTTAACTTTTTTCAATGATGGCCTGAAATGTATAAGCTGAAATAAACCTTTCCTTCCCAATGTTATTGTTGGTCATGGTGATTTATCACAGTAGCACCAACATAAAACTTCTAATAAAAGTATCAATGTGTATTTCTGAGAGAAATTAAGGCTACAAAAGTTACAAGCATTTTATAGTAGTTATGATACAGAAATTTTACAGTTTACAAAGTTAAGCTTTTTGTGATGATTCACTTAAGAACATTGGTCCTTTGTATAAACAGCATAAGTTTAAATGTCTATGCTGACACTTACGTTTTTACTTTTGATACATTATTCTGAAGTTGTATTTTTTTAATCTGTTAGAGGATGATATTTGCAATTAATGCATTAAAAATATGGGACCAGTATAAGCTGTATCAGTAATATGAAATTTCTGGCCTGGACTAGCCCCATGGTTTGGACCCACTCCAGCCATGCTGTCACTTAGCCTCTCAATAATTACACAAAGGCTTATATTAATTTCATGCTAACCAGCTTATAACTAAGTCATATAACTGGCTAATTTTTAACTCTTAAAGTAACTCATAATTAGCTAAGTGGCTTAGTACGTTTTCTTAAAGCAGGATCCTAGCCTTGTTTTTTCTTCATCTTCCCAGAGTTTTCTTAGTCTGGTAGTCCTGCCTACACTTTTTGTCTGCCTTCTGGCCAATCATGATTTTATTAAAACAGTAGAAGGCAGAAATATTTGCAACATATGAGAATATAATTCCACAGCATTTATGAGAGAGTAGCTATTAGTATTTATTATCAATTATTATCTCTAATTAGCAACAAGGCAGAGAATTAGTTGAAAGTCCTAAAGAACTTAGTCAATGAATATAGCCAAAATTCATACTTAGAGTGCTTAATTTTATTCTCAGAGGTCATTGTCCATGAGGCTATTGATAATTTAACAGCTGAAACAATGTCCTCAAGGAATAATTTGTTATTTTTCTCAATATTTGCCTTTGTTAAGTGTCACTTTTCTGTTAATCATGGACTCTTGTTTACTTTCCCAGGTCAGTTCCGACTCTGCCCTCAGCACATGTTTGGGAACAGCAATTATCAGAGTTTCAGTTGCAGGTCACTAGTTAACCAAGACACAGCACTGAGCTCTCTCTTATAGTGTCATTTTTTCTCAGCATATAAATTGCTTCTTAATATTTTGAAAAAAAATCTTGAAGTCTCATGTGTTTCTCTGCATGTATCCTGAAGTGTGATCACAGGTTTTACAGACTGTGGAAGACCACCCAGTAGAGGTGTGAGAAAATATGAATAAAAAAGAGATGGTTTGCAGTATTGTTATGGAAATAGATTTTAGTTGAAGGATTCTCAACATACACTGAGAACCACTTATTTTAAATGTATGTAGGTATGGTATAGGACACAGAAAAATTATGGTAAATAAAATATGTCAATTAATTCAAATGCCATAAAATATTTTTTAAAAATTAGCATATAGTGACTGCACTTGTAGAAACTATATTCAAAAGATAAATTCTTTAGATTATTATAAGGAGCTTAAAATAATATCCATTTTAAGACCATTTCTAGTAAAAAATAAATCGCAAATATTTGCTAATTTCTCAATAATGTGAGAGAACATATTAAAAGACAGAAGCATAATATTTAAAAAGGTTAAAAAATCACGTTTGTCTGATGAATTTTAAGGAGGTTACCTATTCCCAAACAATTAGTAGAATTTGATATCCTTTGATATGGAATGTCTTTCTGTACATTGTGAATATACTTTATTATTGGTTAACAAAGAAACTGTTTTGACCTATAGCAAAGAAACTTAGAAGCATGCAGAAAATCCCAGTATAGATAAAGGAGAAGGAAGGGAGAATCAGGAGACTATGTGAGCTGCTGCTCAAGAAAGCAAGATGTAATGGAATGCAGGGAAAGCCACTAGCCCACCCAAGGGAGCAAGTTGTAATGAAACACAGGTAAAGCTACTAGCCACATGGCAAGACATAGATATGAGAACTTGTTTGAGTCAAGATGTCAGAACTTGCTAATAATGAACGTTAAGCCATTAGCCAAACAGTTGGTAATTAATATAAACATTTGTATGATTATTTGGGGCTGTAGGTCTGGACCTCAGGCAGGCTGGGCCAGAAACTTCTGGCTATAATCTTATAATGTATATACTTTAGGTATTATTTTAAGGGATCTGTTTCTACTGGAATTTAATCCTAGTAGTTAACCCTAACCCTAACCCCTTTTCATTTCTGATTTTGTTGATTTGGATACTCTTTCTCTCTCTTCTATTTTTTGGTTAGTTTGGATAAGGGCTTTTCTATCTTGGTGACTTTCTCAAAGAACCAACGCTTTGATTCATTGATTCTTTGTATTATTTATTTGTTTCAATTGTTTTGATTTCAGCTCCAAGACTGATTATTTCCTGCTTTCTTCTCTTTCTAGGTGAGTTTCCTTCTAATTTGTTCTAATGTTTTTTGCTTTGCTATTAGTTCTCTAGTGTGGGATTTTTCTATGTTTTTCATATAGGCATCTAGTACTATGAATTTTTCTCTTAAGACTGCTTTCATTGTGTCCCACAAGTTTGGGTACATTGTGGATTGATTTTCATTAAATTCTAAAAAGACTTTGATTTCTTTCATAATTCTTTCTTGCCCTAGAGGTGGTTCATTTGAGTGATGTTTAGCTTCCATGATTTTTTTAGGTTTTCTGTGATTTTTTCATGTTATTGAATTCTAATTTTAGGCCCTGGTGTTCTGATATGGTACAAGGAATTATTTCCATTTTTTGTATCTATTGATATTTGCTTTATGACCAGTTACGTGGTCAGTTTTAGTGAAATTTCCATGTGGTGCTAAGAAACATATATTCATTTGCATTTGGCTGGAAGCATCTGTAAATATCTATTAAAATCTTATGCATCATAACCTCTTAGACTCCTTATTTCTCTGTTGAGTGTCTGTCTGGTTGACTTATCCAAGCATGAAAGTTGTGTATTGCAGTATCCCACTAGTAGAGTGTGAGAATTGATGTGGGATTTGAGCTTTAGTAGTGTTTATTTTACATAGATAGGTGACTGTATATTAGGGGCATAAATATTCAGGATTGAAATCTCACCTTGATCAATTTTCCTGAGATGAAAAAGTAATGTCCATCCTGTTCTCTTTTGATTGATTTTAGTTTGAAGTCTACTTTGTTAGATATTAGGATGGCACCACCAGCTTGTTTCTTAGGGCCATTTGATTGGAAAATGATTTCTAACCTTTTACTTTGAGCCTATGTCTGTCTTTAAGGTTGAAATTTGTTTCTTGCAGCAGAAGGATGGCTTCTATATCCATTAAGTTAGTGTGTGTCTTTTTCTAGGTGAATTGAGTCCATTTATATTAAGGGATATAGTGACCACAGATTGTTATTTACTGTTACTTTTTAGTAGCTTTATATATTTCCTTTCTTTGGGATTTTCTTCTGTTGGATTATCGAGTTTTTTGGTTTCATAGGTGTGTCTGGGATCCTTAGGTTAGTGATTTCCCTCTAGGGCTTTTTGTAGGACTTGATATTGATTTTAAAAAAAAATAAATAAAAATGAATATAAAATGACTAATCACATACATATTAAGAGTGAATGTTGGATTGAATGTTTTGGGCCTCTTTGTCAAAAATCAGGTGTTCATAGGTTTTTGGGTTAATGTCTGGATCCTCAGTTCTATACCATTGGTCCACAAGTCTGTTTTTATGCCAGTACCAGGCTGTTTTTATTACTGTAGCTCTATAGTATAGCTTGAAGTCAGGGATGGTGATACCTCCTGAGGTTCTTTTGTTGAGTAAAATTGTTTTGTCAATCCTGGCTTTCCTGTTATTCCAAATGAAATTGAGTATTGTTCTTTCAAGGTCCAAAAAATATTGTGTTGGGATTTTGATAGGCAGTGCATTGAATCTGTAGATTGCCTTTGGTAGAATTGCCATTTTTACTATGTTGATCCTACCAATCCAGGAATATAGGAGAGCTTTCCATTTTCTGATATCTTCTTCAATTTCTTTCTTCAATGATTTAAAATTTTTGTCAAATAGGTCTGTTACTTCTTTGGTTATATTTAACAAATGGTGTTGGCATAACTGGAAGGAAGTGTGTAGAAAAATGCAAATAGATCCGAGCCTGTCACCCTGCACAAAACTCAAATCCAAGTGGATCAAAGACCTCAACTTAACCCCAACCACTTTGAACTTGATAGAAAAGAAAGTGGGAAATACACTTCTACAAATTGGCACAGGCCACCACTTCCTAAAT